>JAJLRJ010000003.1:19395660-19583160 GCA_024195265.1 Dendrophyllia cribrosa | reverse complement strand
TTTCAACAAGGGTTCCATGTCTGTACACGATGCAACATAACAAGGTGACACATGACCAACAGGTCTTACTAAACTTTGCTTATTTTTAACATTTTAGTTATTTCAGGGTGCTGGTACCCTTTAATTATTATATTTATATTTAATTAATCCTTGTAATTTATTTATTTAAACATCTCTGGGTACAATAAAGCTTTGTTGTTGTTTGTATTGAAACACTTATTGTACAGCCATAACACTTACTAATGCCACACCTCACCTAATGCAGGGCTCAACCTTAACTTTTGTTATCAGTAGGCTTATGGCTAGTAAAATGGTAGCTCTCACTAGCCAAAGAGCTCTTTCTACTGGCCATAAAAATTTCTGTTTTGTTAGTTATTACCCTAGTTTTGAACATCTAGTACCAAATCACACTTATGAAAGAAGAATGAAAATTTGAGGACAAAAAAAACATTTAATATCCATTGAAGATCGTTGAAGTGTGTAAACAACAAGATGGTGTTTACTAGCGATTGGAGTGCGAGATGGGAACACTCGGATCCAGTCTCTAGCTGAGTATGGCTTTGTCGTGGAGCTGTACGTGTTTTGCTTCGTTCTTTTTTCTTTCCACATAACATTGTGTTACAATTGTGTCAGCAATAAATAATATTTATCTTTTGCAGTTGACAAAGAAATTTGCCTCCCTGTCCATAATTTTGGTAGTCAACATGGCTATTAACTAAGGGAATTTCACCAGCCAAAACTGAAAATCCAGTTGTTTTTGGCGAGTTGACCACTGCCAAGGTTGAGCCCTGGTTATGGGTTAACTGATATCTCTGATCTTATAGGGTGCAATATACAGGTGCTGCGCTATCTAAATCTTGTTAAACCTGGGTTTTGAATGTGTTGAATATTTCATACCTGTTGCTGCTTAATAATCCCAAAACGTGTTCTGCTAGCCAGACATTTGATGGTGAGTTATCCCCTCCAGAAATTTGTCTAAGAAGAGCTTGACACAGGCCTTCTAACCCTGGACTAGAGCTTTTGACCAGCTCACCAGAAAGCCATAACACCTACAGTGTATAGCACAAAAATAATTGCACAATAACTATACCAGCTAAAATGTTATTTGAATGTGGCGAATTGAATGTTGGAGACAGCAAGTAACAATATATTCATAACCAAATTCAAATCAAAGCTTTTCTTAATAATGAAAACCACAGTTTGTGCCTTCTGTGAAAATGAACAACTTTGACAGTAGATCTTTTGAGTAAATCATGGGGAACAGTTTTATACCCTGAACTATGATAATCAATGTAAGATGATCATCTTTGAAATGATATTTTACTAAAAAAAATAACAAAGAATGTGACACGATTCAGCAATTTAAAGGGAACATTAAGAGAGCAAACAAGGAAAAATGGAATTAAAAAAAAAAAAAGGACAGGGATGCACATTAAAACTTGTGACCGTACTAATCAAACTACATTTCATAGTGCTGCCACAAACACACCTACTACAGAGGTTTTCAACTGAGTGTTGAAAGATTATTTTGCAATAACTTTTATTAGTTTTGTATTGCTACACTTTGTGATTGGCTGAAAAATCTTGCATCACTTTCTCAACCAATCAGAAATATACTGTATTTTAACCAAAACCATTATTAAGACATGCTCACAAACATTTCCCTGCACTTGGTAACCAGCTACATGTATTTGCTTCAAGTTCTGATTGGTTCACTGGAAGGACTGCCTTTGTTGCAATTGATTTGCTTTTATTACATTAAGTTTCTGAAAACCGCTCTAAACACAGGGCTTACTAATAACAATTACCACTAATATACAAAGTCATCAGGGTTCTCAATAACTTTTTAATCAACTGTTCCATTTTGGTTAACAGCCGTAACAATGTGGCACATGGCCAAAAGGTCTTACTAAACTTTGTTTTGAAACACTTAATTCACAGCTGTAACACTTACTAGTGACACCCCTCACGGGTGTTACGGGTTACGGGTTACAGGTTGAACTGAGAACACTGGTCATGTAGTCTAACAATACCTGTGTCCTAACAGTGTCCAGTAGTTTACTTAGCTTGTCTGTAACAATGCCAATCAATCGTGTGATAATCAAACTAAGTCCATCTCTGGTGATATATGACAGGTCTCGGAAAGCCTTGAAGAACAAAGGTAATCATACAGGATAGCCCTTAGTATGGTATAACTGTTGCAGATAAAATCCGACTTTCTGGTTAAATGTGTACCCAGTATTTACCCCAGGTGAGCTAACCCTAAGCTAACCATCACTCCTAGCACACTGCTGTGATGGTTATACATGTAGCTTTGTGTTAGATCAGTTACTTACAGTGTAGCTAGAGTTAGCTTTGTATTAGAGTTAGCGTTGGTTAGCTTTGTGTTAGACTTGACTAGGGTTAACTTTCTGTTAGAGTTAGCTTTGTGCTGGGGTTAGGGTTAGCTTACCTAGATTGCATACCGGGTACACATTTTACCTAGATTGAATACTGATCTAACCTGAGACCGGATTTTACCGGCAACATAAACACAGTGACTAGTGACTGTCTGTTGGCAAACTTGCAATCTGATTGGCTATAGAGCCATTGTTTATTGACTAAACATGATGACCATCATGAATTTGCCAATAAAACAATCTTTAGTTAATTTAAATAGTTCAGCATCTGGGTTATTCTGACTCTAATTTAGACTTCAAAAAACAACAAATTAATTGACATCTTAAAATATATACAGTCATGTATAAAAAAAAAAATCAACAGCTTATTCAGTTGCTTTGAAATGACACAGTGCCAAATTCAGGTTAATTATTTAAGGGGATCTTTTATTTCCAAAATCCAGTCCTCATCTTCCATTCTCAAATGCATGGACACTACTGTACATACCCATGCAGGGCTGTGCTAATATCAGTACAGCAGGTAAAAATGTTTTCTGAAGAGGTAACAATAGCAACTACAGGTAGTGACTCAAGTCTTTACTAATGTCACTGATATTCCAGGCAGTAATGAATGGTGTTAGAATGGAAAATTTTATCATGTATCGCCTACAGTCAACTCCCACTACATGTATATAGCGGATGTGCCTCCAGTACTGATCAACAATTTGGTGTCCGTAATACAGAGAGTCTGTGATAATGGGAGGTTTTTCAGAAAATCTTATTTTGTCAGGACTTAATTGAACTGCTGTCCATAATAACAGGGTGTTCATTATAGGGAGGTGCATGTCCACCTTGTGGTAATTGACTGTATTTTAAAAATTAAGAACCCTGTACATACATATATTAACATTGTACATTTATTTTTGTTAACCTTTGCTGCAGCTGGTGGTTCAACCAGTATGATATATAGCAGACCCAGGGATGCCTCCTCATGTTGCTGAGGACCTTTAGACACCTGACAAATAATACATAAGTCAATTAATTTGTTTCAACCTCAAACTTCATCATCAGCAGGGTTTTAGTTAAGGTTTGCAATGACGGGGCCCAAACTGTGAATAACAGGGACCTTTAAATTTTATTGCCACACAGTCCCAATTCGGGAAAAGTGTGGGAGGAAATGATGTCCTCTGACTGGGGGGGGGGGTAAGGACCTCCCCCAGAAATGTTTTGAAATTTCGAGGCCCCAAGTCCACATTTTAGGCCATTTCTGACTAATTTGGGCTTTTGTTTTAACCGCTTTAACTGAGGCAATTACACTGTAATAACGAAGCACAGTTTTATTTCACTCGTAATAAAGATCAAATAGCCCATCAACTTTAGCAGTCCTTTATTCAAATATCTTAGGACATTTTCCTGAGAAATAGCCGGGACAAGAATTGAAATAGCCAAGCAAAGGTCCCAGTGTCCCTGCTCTAACAAAAACCTTGATCAGGGTCTTCTAAGCAATCAAAATGGGGACTGCAGAAGTCAAGACCCCCACAAATAGCAGATCACATACGCCTAATTGCAGAAATGTTGTTATAGAAAATACACATTACCAAAAAGGAATGGAACACCTAACAACTCCCGGGGGGGAGGGTACTTGGGTATATTTTGGGTTGGTATTTGCCGCCCTGGTCTCCAAATTTGGACCCCATTTTAGATTTTTAGAAAGAATTTGCACTCAAAATGATACTCTGTCCTAGAAATAGGTCAATTTTTAATACCCTGATCTAGAAAAAATGGCTGCTGATAATCTGAAGCTTTCGTGCATTCGAAATATTATCCCCCGTTCTAGGAAACATCTCTAAAATGGATACGGTTTACCCTGTTCTAGATCAGGAGTCCTAAAATCATGACCCCGTTGGGCGGCACATACCCATATAGGTATTTTGAGGGAGTACCCCCCCCCCCCCCTGGGTAACAACTGAAGTTCCTTACCATCTTCTTAAGGCCTGAATTATACCCCCCCCCCCCCCCAATACCCCCTCCCTCCCCCTGGAGGGTCGATGCAGCCTTGAAAGTAAATGAACATCACCAATGCAACCTAAACATGAAAACCAAAAAGGCCATCCTGGAAATAAACAACCCTTGCAATGAAACTCCTTACTAGGCTAGATGGAAGGGGCATTTCCACTGTCTACTTACCAATTGATTCAGAGCATCATGAGCTTCATTTTCTGAAAGATTTGAAATCACTGCTGTGAGTACTCCATGGCATTTCTCTAACCTCTGAAATAAAACAAAAAAACTCATTAGAGCTAAAGAATTCCATGCTGCCCTTGCATTCTCCCAATATGAAACAAATCAACAGTAATTTAAATTACATGTTATTACAGGGCTTCTGATATTATGCGATGATGCGATTTGGCACAATTGATCTCAAATTGCATTTGATCGCATAATCAATAAGAAATCTTATTATTAATTGATAAAAATGCATAATCTGGATAAAAAAAAACTTAAAATGGCATTGAAAACATCATGCAGAGCCTCTGAAATCTTTAATGTTGTTGTAAATGTAATGACAATAAGTACTTCATGTGAAATGTTCTCTAGAGAAATCACATAATAGAGCTTTTCTGCCACATAATGTGACCTCCTGGAAATTTCGCATAATTTCCCAATATTTTTCACACTCATCAGAAGGCCTGCTGATGTATTGCAATAACAATCAACTGATTCAAATCTACTAAGTAATACCTAGATGTTATCTCAGTCTTTAACTAACACAATAAAATGCAAAACAATTTTCATTTCTTCTACAGTACAATCTGCATCATAAGGAGTTACAGTGCAATGTACCTGACTATAAGCACCCAAAATTTTTTTATATATTTGTTACATGTAGGTGCTCCGGTTAGCGCAATGTATTGTAAAGACACTTTCAAAACACGTTTTTCAACTAATTTTCTTACATGTACTTCCATTATCAGCATATACATGTATGTCAAACATGACACCTTTTCCCCCTATTTCAAAATTGTATTGACTTCAAAAACTCATTAATAATCCATGAGCATATCAGCCAATCACACAACGCAAATCGATCACGTGTATGAGCCTTTATACCTGGTAATCTACGATCATTATGAAAAGCCTGGTGGCGGCTTTGATTTCAGTCACAGGGGAGTTCGGGGCTGAATGGGCAAACAATGCAATTATCGCTGAATTTTTAATGAAAACGATATTTCTATAAACATCACTCGTGATCTTTATATAAAGATTACTGATATGGGTAGTAATTGTTCAGGATTCTTAGTGCAACAAATGGTGACTTTAATATTTTTGTGCAGTACTGTTTTACGAAATCTGGTCTTTCGCCATTCTATTTGGAATCTTCTCAACAAAATAAACAACCAACAGTTCAACAAGTGAGCCGTTATATGAATGACACCAGCGCCCTCGTGTAAATTGCCAGGTAAGCGACTGGTTCGCAGATGCAAGCTGCTTATTTCTACTCGTTCTCTACCTCTGAAAAAAAAAATTGTCAGCCGTTTTATCCACCGTACCTGACAACTTTCGTATAGCATTTTTCAGTAGATGTTTTCCCTTAGAACTATAAAATCCCAAAACTTTCGACAGGAGCGGGGAAGCAATGGTCACTTCGTCGAAGACGTCGCACATGTGTTGTATGCTAATCAGTCTAGTCTACTTGTTTTTCTCGTATGCTAATTTCCTCTTTGCACAAAAGTGCAATTGTTTTAATTCCGAACGGACACGCTTTTGAAAGAATGTTTTTGAAGCCGTTCAAAAAACTCGCAGCACGTGTATTATCAGGTGTAAAAACTCTCGGCTTCGCCTCGAGTTTTTAAACCTGATAATACACTACTGCTTGTTTTTTAAACAGTACTTAAAGGGGCTATGTCACCTATTTTTAGTATCAAATGAATTTGAGAAACCAAAAACATATTTGTTTCAATGGAAACCTACTAACAATGGTCCAGTTTTGTTAATAAAATCTCTACCAGTGCACAGAAACTAGTATTCGTTATCTTTGGCAGTATGGCCAGGATGGAAATGGATTGCAACTTGAAAAAATTGGCCAATTTTTTTCAAGTTCCTACAAAGTGTTGTGGAAAAATTGCAGAAAAACTTATAATGGTTTGTTCTTCCTTGAAGAAATCACTTGATCTTTTTTTCTTGGTGTTCTTAGAGCAATTTTATGTTTCAGCAAAGGTACTTTGCCAACTATTTAGTGCATTTTGACCGAAACACAGCAAAATCTTTGTGAAAATGCCCCTTTAAAGACAGTCAAAGGGCCAATAACTAAAATCAACCAATCAGAATACTCTATTGCCAGTCCAATATCTTCTAAGTATTGGACCAGGCATTGTCCCGAATGATCCAGCACAATCCTTTAGTTGTGTAATAAGTCATGTAATAAATCTCTTGTAAACCAAACTCGCACATTACCGTACTGGGAGAATATCAGCCCTCTGTCTTTTTTGTGCGGACCAAGCACAGCGAGGTCTGTACTGTCAAGACGTCGGGACGATATTCTTCCAGTATTATAGCCCTCGCGCTTTGTCAATAAGATATTTTTTTAATGGTCACCTTTATGAGAAAGGTACTAAGTGTACTGAAGGATAACTTTGAAGTAATATCAGTCAGCAGAATGGTTCATACATATAGCTGTTGTGGTTTAATTTTTTCTTTGGTTTGAAAATGTTCAAACCAGTCAAATTTTTATTTTCCTTTGTCTCAGATTATGGCCTTGTTTGAAAATTTTTAAACAAAAACAAAAATTAAACCAGTTTTACAGTTTTAACAGTTTTAACTTTTATGTTCTCGAAAATATTAGCTTCTGTAAGCTACTCTAAAATTTGAGTGAAAATAAAGCTTATGTACAGTATGTATGTAACATAGCAATGCATGTACATTACCACACACATAATTATTTTCCATCTGAAAGTGGTTCAAGTTGTTGTCGACTCAGCCAGAACACAATGTTAATCCATGAAAAATATGTTATAAACCTTGTTTTCAACCCAATGTGTCACAGCAAGCATCAGCGGGAAAACTGTCTGCTTTATGGAGTTCAAAATCGCATAATTATTTCTTATTAGATGCTAAAGAACAATGATAAATAATTTTTGGTTTCTTCAGAGAAGGCAAGAATTCCTTAGTTCACAAAGAAATTTTGACAGCTGAATGGGACACGAATACTGCAACAGTTTGTTCAATGCAAAATGCCATGTAAAAAGCCGAAACTAGTGGATCATTTTATTCACAGAGGAACCCCATTAGTTAATTTTTTATCTCAGGTAAATTTTATTTTTCCATTGTTTTTGGGTATGGTAAAATATGCTAATGAATTTGAAAAAAAGGAAAAACAAAAATTACCTGAAATAAAAAATTAACTACAACATCACCACAGTTGGGCCATGAAAATGTGGTCATATTTGTCCATGGTACCAAGCAAATGCACCTTAAACTGAAAACGTCTCAACAATACTGTCACCCATTGTAGCTAAATGAAAAGTTGTTGTTGTTGTTGTTGTTCTTAATATGATAAGTCCTCAGAAGTGATGTTTTTGGCGGAAGTGTAAGCCGGGATAACCAAGATAACTATGGGATAAGTTGGGAAGAATCTAGAATGATGGACATGAATGAATTGTTGGATTAAAATGAATGAATTGTTAGATCAAAATTTTTGACTTATGACAGGTTTCACATGCATGCCCATGTCAACACTTAAACTATTTTAAGAGGAGTTGCGCTCCAAATGGAAAATAACTACCTACGAATAAAAACAAATAATAGAAAATTAGGCTAATTAACAAAGCATTTAAATATGTCGAGAACGCTAACGATATCACTTATTTTGGGTAATAAAGCCAGCTAACTGATTACAATTTGAAACAAGTAAGCTCTTAAGATTTAATATATATCGAGTTTATCGACAGAACTTACTTCTTCCAGTTCATCTTTCTGTAAAAGAACATTTGCTGTAAAAAGCCTGGACTTCGAAGTTTTGCTACTAGCTCCCTCCATCGCCATAAATGCACAAACGTTCAGAGTGCAATTATATACGCAGTGAGATCCGCCATTTTATTTCTTGCTCGAGTAGCCTGGGCATGAGGTAACAATATCCCGAGGAAATCCCGTGGGAGACCCGTGGGGAGTCTTTGTTGGAAGTCGTGACGTCATCGGGTAGAGGACAAAGCGTTTTTGGCGGGAAATCTGTGTTTCATTGCTGCGCTTCCTCGCCTCCTCTGCGCTTCTCTCGCGGTGAAATAATGGTGGAAGGAATCGCTGTTGTGATTTTCAAGCGTTTGGTTCTTCTCTTTTGTAGGAACTAACAGATGTCATTTTATGGAAATAAGGAACCTGCATCTCAAAATGAGCTTCCGATCAACAACTTTGCTCAACAGCTCGGCAAATTCAGGAAGGAAAAGTCCAAAACGACCACCGGTAGTTCGACCCCTGGCTTGTCAACAGCGAAGCAAAAACCTGCTCAAAGCCAAGGGTAAGAGGAATATATATTTTTAAGTATCATAAACCCGTTTGTCCGAAGGCTGGTTAACGCTAAGCCGGGATGAAAGGCGAAGGTTTCTGTTTCCTGAAATGTCGTTAGCAGTTAGCTAACAAAAATATTAAGCTTAAATCATGTGAAAGGATTGACAGAATATCTCTCTTACGTTTACAACTTTTAAGCTTAAATAAACTTATGCTTAATTTTATTTAGTTCATAATTGATGATAATCCATGCTTGGCTTCTGTTTTGAACAACTCTTACATGCATATAATTACTTGAGTTGTTAAAACCTGTACATGTATTTAGTTGCTACAAAATTATTACAGTAAACAGCTGAGAGGAGACATTGTGGTGTGCCCAAAACCGAAATACCACATACCTCAATGTCCCACTCTATAAGGTGGCCTGTGAGCAGGCCGTCTTATTTAGGTTTTGCATAAGTGTCCTATTGCTGGTATCTGATGCATGAATGTCTCACTAGCCAAATCGCTTATCTAGCCTCTCAACTCACAACTTCCTCCCTTAAATAATTTTCAGTACTCTCACAACCATGAATTCTTGTAACATTTGTTTGCAGAAAGTTATTCAATTTCTTTTCCAAGAAAAACCCACAGAAACAGGTGAGAGTTCAGTAGAACAAGGTTTCTACTTAACAATTATATCCCATTTTGCCATGCATGTTATAGATCACAGATGATGTCAAAATGTGGTAAGAACAAAAGGGTGACCAAGGAACCACAGGCATCTGGCAAGTTCGTCACTGATGTTCTTACCACATTTTGACGTCTTCTGTGATCTATTACTGAACAGATGCACAGCAAAATGGAATCTATTTGAGGTTCACTTTGATGAATAAAAAGAGATAACACAATAAGAAGTGATGGATGTTATATAATTTAATGCCAAATATGCACACCAGAAAGGAGTTTAGCCTGGGTCAATGAATTTATCACTGAATAATGTACACATGAACTATAATTCAGAGCGAAAAAAATCACAGGCGGCCCAAGCTCACTATCAGATCACAGGATCTGACCCTTGCTTTATTGAGAGGTCTTGTGTTACAAAGATTCGATTTATAAAGGTTTGAATGGGAACACAACGGTTTTACATCAAAACTTAAAAATTAGAATTCTATGTGAATAAAATTGACTTACCCTGTTTCTGTGTTGTGTTCTTTGTTGTTTGCCTGCTCCTCGGGGCGATTCAATGCGATTTCAGTGAGTTATCATTATTTGGGTGTTCCACTGCTAAGAAAAAGACAAGGCAGAACACTGATTTCCGGAGTGCCCGCCGCTTGAAGCGAATAAATCCACCGAAATTAACCCTGATGCCGCTATTCCTCCATAGAATCAAAGCAGATATGCTAGAGTCCCTGTCAGTTCACTCGTGATGCAATTCCATAAAAATGTGTTCCCTGCGAAACATTGTTTCGAGTCAGCTTCGCTCCGGGATATTCAAAATAGTCGCGTAAAGAGTCTGGTGGATATGTTGTGGTTCAAATTTTTCTTTGGTTTAAAATTTTTTAAACCAGTTCAATTTTTGTTTTCTTTTGTGTCACAATATGATAATGAATCTTAGACAAAGGAAAATCAAAATCAAACTGGTTTGAAAATTTTTAAACCAAAGAAAAATTTAAACCACAACAGATACATTCACCGTTCGCGTGGTATGTCAGGTAAAAATATCTAGCCTGGCGGGAGTAGTCAGCAGCCAGTTAACGACAAGCAAACCAAAATGTTCCCCGGGTCCCCTCGGTGAAAGGCGCATTGTTTCAATGATGGTTGTTTTCAGATTGGCGCATCACTTTTGTTAATGCAAAGAAATGACTAATTGAGAAATCAAACAAGGGGGACGCGAACATGTAACAGCCTTCGTCAAACATGTTAGGGACAGGCTGCAGCTGTAGAAATTCACTAACAAAGATGAGCTGTTTGCCCGCAAATGGGAGACAACTGGCTGCTGACTATCCCCGTCAGGCTAGATATTTTTACCCGACATACCACGCAAACGGTGAATGTGTCCAGGCGACTCTTTATGCGCCTATTTCAAATATCCTGTAGCGAAGCTGACTCAAAACAAATGTTTCGCAGGGAACGCATTTTTCATGGAATTGCATCGCGAGGGAACTGACAGGGACTTTAGCATATCTGCTTAGATTCTATGGAGGAATTGTGGCAATAACTCGCCAAAATCGTGTTAAATCACCCCGAGGAGCAGGCAAACAACAAAGAATACAACATAGCAACTGGGTAAGTCAATTTTATTCACATAACATTCAAATTTTTAAGTTTTGATGCAAAACCGTTGCGTTCCCATACAAACCTTTATAAATCGAATCTTTGTAACACAATACCTCTCATAAAGCAAGGGTCACGCAGTGCTTGACCTTAGTGGTAGTCCACTAGCCCAGGGCTAGTAAAAATTGGGTTTGGGCTAGTAAAATGTGAGGATCACTAGCCACTGGGCTAGTCGTGTTAGAAGAGGTTTTGAAAAGATAGATAAAGAAAAAATGTAGAAGATCGCCAAAGAGAAAGAAAGAAAGTTTTCTCGCATTTTACGATCGATAACTCCATGGCCGACTCCAGCAAAAGACTGCTGGCAATACTGAACACTAGTGGGACCCAGTAACTCACGGACAGGCCGCCGTCTTGTAATTTGATCATCGCCATCTTGGATTTTGATCATCGCTCGCTCACCACGCTTGACTAGGGCGCGTAATCAAGCATGAAAAGAGTAGACTCCCTTTTTGTGAAAGTTTCAAGTGAATGCGATACTCCCAAGAAGAAGCAGCCTGATGATAAGAAAGAAGATGAAGCACAACCAAAAAATCCTTTGAATTCTGAAAGGACAAGCGAGTCAAGTTCAAACACTCGACATTTTCATCCCGAGTGGAAAACAACATTTCCTTGGGTATATTACTCCTTTGTGAATGGGAATTAAATGTACTGTCAGACCATAAATAAACAGTTAACCAACCTGACGTGATAGTTTGTTAATTTAGATAGTTAACCACTTTATTTTACTACTCTTCTGTTCAGCATGTACTTTTACTTGTGACTCGATATCTTCTTCCTCCGCATGATTGTACAGTAATAATCTCGCCAATAAATCAAACATAAAAAGCACAACATCAACTTATTGCGGCTCAGTGAGTGCGTTGCGCGATCAAAATGAAGTGAGCGTGGAGCCCGACCGAAATAAATGTGAGCGAAGCGTGCGACTGAAAGCTCGAGCCTAAGGCTTGGCTGTCAGGTGATGCCTGTTTGCTAGCAAATTTTAAACCTCACTAGCCCAAGGACTAGTTAGTTAAAAAGTTAAGGTCGAGCACTGGTCACGTCCCATGATCTGATACAGCTGTAGTAAGCTTGGGCAGCCTGTGAAAAAATATACAGGTAAAAGTGCTTTGTCTTTTCAGACCCTTCCAGCTATAGCCAATATCTCCTGGTTAGTTAAAACTCAGAAGGAAAACAATCCAATGTTACTTTCTGGTTAATTTTATAGGAAAGTGTATTTCAGAGAGGTCAACCTGCAACAAAGTTAACAGGATGTGATGAAAGGTACATGTGATGATATAAATAGAGGTTATTCAGTAAAATGTTGTGTATGGCTGGGTATTTTTATGAGTCAGTTTTTATTTTTTTCTTGAACCTTTGAAGTTCAGGAAGGTGTTTCCTCCAAATCCAAAGTACTTCTTGAAGTAAGAATTCAAAGAAGAAACAACTGGAAAGGACAAAACCTTATCCATGGCCCAAGTGGTTTGTTTAAGTGGTTGATTTTAAATAGAGCATGGAAAGCTTATGAGTATGAGCCCTGATGTCTTGTTTGCTTGAATTTTCTCAGTGTTAATACATAGTACAGTATTAGCATTGTCTTCTCATTATTTCTCTACATAGTAACTATGTTCATACAGGAATAGTCTTGCATTCATAGCGCACAGTCTTCTGTACTATAATAGTTCAGTTAGAGTAAACACAGTTGGTCTACACGTCTAACAGATACAGTCTCTGTATTCTGTGCATCTTAATTTAATTTTTTTTTTCAGCATAGTAGCAGACACTTTTTGTCATCTGGCAGCCCTTACTTATAAGATGGGAGTTATTGATTTGGAGTTATTAATGGGAGTTACTGATTTGGGACTGGGACCATTTGTCTTTCAAGAAGCAGGTTAAAGGAAGTCACTATGACACCAATTTCTAAAAAAGATTACTGTAAAAATATGATAATTACCATCCTAACAATATACTGTACTACTGATAATAAAAACATTTATGATTAAGCCTAGCCTCCCCATTCTCTTATAAGTCCTGCTTTTGGAGCACAAAATTTATTAACCCCCCCCCCCCCCCCCCCCCCCCCCCCTCCCTTTCCCTTCACACAAAAAAGAAAAATGATAATATTACCTATCTACCGTACTTTCTTACTAATAAATCCACTTATTTACGTACAGTACACTCACACTTTGGGTAAAATATTATTTGTACTTAAATAATAAATCATATGGAATAACAAGGGTAGCACTTTATTAATTTATAAAGATATGGTTTATCTACCTGCTGGTGTGCCCCTTAGTTAAATAATCCCCTCTCCTCAAAGTTGCTTGAAATAATTAAGCCCCCTCCAGCAAAGGAGGCAGGGGGTTTCCAGAGGATTTACAGTAATCTACCCTTTCCATGTGTATGACATGTGTACCATAAGTAACAAACTTCCGTCTTTGTTTTGATTGAAAGGACTGTAGATGACGGAGCAGGTTCACGTCAGGTTGCACGTGTGACACCATTTTTGTCCAAAAGGTGCATTTTTATATTGATCAATTCTTTTTTTCTGTGAATGTTCATTGTTATCAGATTTCCTTTGAGGTGACAGAAACAAGTTAGTATACATCATTACAAATGTAAAATTTTCTTTTTTCACAGCTTAGTTGAAGAATGCATATCTTCCCCAATTTCAGGAGAAATAAGGACTATTGTGCCCACGCAGACACCTGTTGTCATTGATGATGATGATGATGACTTTGAAGTCTCAGCAGGTAAATTTGTGCCACTGTTCTATGTACATTAAATGAGTTAAGTTTATTTTTGAAATACATTGTAAAAAAAATATTGAGGATGCCGTTAATAAATGTTTTTGTGTAAAACTTTCATTACGCGAATCAAAGCGCTTTTACGAGAATCGAAGTGAGATCATCGAAGCGCTTTTGGTCACAGCCGTGTTGTGTAAACAAAAGATAGAAGTTCTGTTGACCACGTTATTTTTATGAGTTATTTTGACACGAAATAACGAGGACATTCTTTTTGTAAATCACTTTCGTTACGCAAATCAAAGTGCTTTTGGTAACAGTCGAGTTATTTTTCGGCTGACTGTCGGCAGAAATATCATGGACTATATTTTGTTCGCAATGCGAGAATCAGGGTGTCTAGAAAACGACGACCTAGAAAACGAAGACCTACGACCCATAAAACGACGACCTAGAAAACGACGACCTAGAAAACGGCGACCTAGAAAACGACGACCTAGAAAACGACGACCTAGAAAACGACGACCTAGAAAACGACGACCTAGAAAACGGCGACCTAGAAAACGACGACCGTAGAAAACGACGACCTAGAAAGCGACGACCTAGAAAACGAAGCTTTCTTCGCATTTACTCTTAAATACCTAATTCTGACCAATACATTTCAGTGATGAATGAACTGATGAGTTTTTGCCCCTGTGATTTATGCGGATGAGCCCCAAAACCTGCGTTGAAAATATGTCGCTAGAAATGGTAATTTATTAAAGAAAAAAAAAACGCGCCGAGTGCATTATTGAATTGCATAAGCACGCTGGAATTTTTAAGAACACGAGAGAAGTGCAGTATTAAAAAGAACGAGCCGAAGGCGAGTGCTTCTCGCACTTTTCTCGAGTGTTCTTAAAAATTCCCAAGTGCTCATATAACTCAACATTGCACGAGGAACAAGTTTTTTTTAATTTCTTTTATAAAATAAAAACGGTTTTAATGAACCTTACGTCACGCGCGTGCTTTATAATGAACTCGGGTTAACCAACCATAACGCTCGCATTTCCTTGAGCATTTTATAAACTATGATAAAATACAATTTTTAGCCAATTCTAACTGTGATAAAATAACGCGAGCGGAGGGCACTGTTGCTTTCATTAACTTAGGGCGCTTACCATTTGTTAGAACTGGCCGGCCGGGGCCGGTCAATTCGTAAATAGTATTCCATTATTTTTTCGAACTGTCCATCCAGATCGGTCAATTGATAGATAGTGTATATCATTTTGATGGACTTGTAAGAAAAGATCTGCTTAATGGTGTATTCTGTTTACGAACTGACCTGTCTGGCCGGCCAGTTCTGACAAATGGTAACCGCCCTTAGTTATTGGGTGATTATAATTATCATAGGGTAATCATAGCGATGATGTAGCTAGACAAAAGTTTCATTTACTCAGTGACTCGGTAAACACAAACATTTCATGCATTTTCTCATCTGTGGCACTAAAACACACTTTCCTGCCGGTTAACATGCAATAAAATAAAATTGAACTTTACCGTTATTCTACACAAACATCAACTTCTCCTTTTTACTGCCATTTTTCCACACTGGTTGGTTTTCGGCTATTTTGCAGTTAAGCTTTACTAACAAAACTTGTATGCTAGAATTCATACAATTGTCTTACTCATGCTTGCTGCGACGTTACAATTTTTCACATCGTCTCATGTACATCGCAACTTAGTAAACAAGACTGAAGAATTTCGTTTAATAACTTAGTGAACTGGACAACACTAAGCACTCTTAGTAAAGCCAAATGAAAGCTCAAATTATAAAATACCATGGACTTGGTTAGGTTTAGACCGTTGACTTTAACATTTAGTAATTTTTACTCATTAGCATCCTTAACCGGTTCAGTTGCTTACCGCCGTGTTACTGGCCAAAACAGGTGAAATTGTATTTTAGTTTGAAAAATTGTAACGTCGCAGCAAGCATGAGTAAGACAATTGTATGAATTCTAGCATACAAGTTTTGTTAGTAAAGCTTAACTGCAAAATAGCCGAAAACCAACCAGTGTGGAAAAATGGCAGTAAAAAGGAGAAGTTGATGTTTGTGTAGAATAACGGTAAAGTTCAATTTTATTTTATTGCATGTTAACCGGCAGGAAAGTGTTTTTTAGTGCCACAGATGAGAAAATGCATGAAATGTTTGTGTTTACCGTGTCACTGAGTAAATGAAACTTTTGTCTAGCTACATCATCGCTATGATTACCCTATGATAATTATAATCACCCTATAACTAAGGGCGGTTACCATTTGTCAGAACTGGCCGGCCAGACAGGTCAGTTCGTAAACAGAATACACCATTAAGCAGATCTTTTCTTACAAGTCCATCAAAATGATATACACTATCTATCAATTGACCGATCTGGATGGACAGTTCGAAAAAATAATGGAATACTATTTACGAATTGACCGGCCCCGGCCGGCCAGTTCTAACAAATGGTAAGCGCCCTAAGTTAATGAAAGCAACAGTGCCCTCCGCTCGCGTTATTTTATCACAGTTAGAATTGGCTAAAAATTGTATTTTATCATAGTTTATAAAATGCTCAAGGAAATGCGAGCGTTATGGTTGGTTAAACCGAGTTCATTATAAAGCACGCGCGTGACGTAAGGTTCATTATAACCATTTTTATTTTATAAAAGAAATTAAAAAAAACTTGTTCCTCGTGCAATGTTGAGTTATATGAGCACTTGGGAATTTTTAAGAACACTCGAGAAAAGTGCGAGAAGCACTCGCCTTCGGCTCGTTCTTTTTAATACTGCACTTCTCTCGTGTTCTTAAAAATTCCAGCGTGCTTATGCAATTCAATAATGCACTCGGCGCGTTTTTTTTTTCTTTAATAAATTACCATTTCTAGCGACATATTTTCAACGCAGGTTTTGGGGCTCATCCGCATAAATCACAGGGGCAAAAACTCATCAGTTCATTCATCACTGAAATGTATTGGTCAGAATTAGGTATTTAAGAGTAAATGCGAAGAAAGCTTCGTTTTCTAGGTCGTCGCTTTCTAGGTCGTCGTTTTCTACGGTCGTCGTTTTCTAGGTCGCCGTTTTCTAGGTCGTCGTTTTCTAGGTCGTCGTTTTCTAGGTCGTCGTTTTCTAGGTCGCCGTTTTCTAGGTCGTCGTTTTCTAGGTCGTCGCTTTCTAGGTCGTCGTTTTCTACGGTCGTCGTTTTCTAGGTCGCCGTTTTCTAGGTCGCCGTTTTCTAGGTCGTCGTTTTCTAGGTCGTCGTTTTCTAGGTCGCCGTTTTCTAGGTCGTCGTTTTCTAGGTCGTCGTTTTCTAGGTCGTCGTTTTCTAGGTCTTCGTTTTCTAGGTCGTCGTTTTCTAGACACCCCGAGAATCAAAGCGCTAATTCGCAGCCCGTGCTATGTAAACAAATTTATGACTTCTGTTGGCACGAAATTTTAAGAATATTATGTTTCGGGAATAAACGCTTTCGTTATACAAATCAGGGCCGTGTGATTTATATGAGCTCAGTCGGCGTGAAATATCAAGATCATTTTTTTCGTATTAAAACACTTTGAATCCCGTCATGTGGATCAAAGCGCCTTTGGTCACGGCCATCTCGGTGAAATGTAAATTTTCCCGGGAAATATTATTTTCATCCCGCACATGTCACATCACTTTTTGGTCACAGATTGTTATAAATAATTATTAGAAGAAATGATAAAAGTTATCATCGAATCTTGGCAACGATTTATTGCTAGTGTTCTCTTTCTCCAAGAATTTCAACAGTAAAATTCACATGCATTCGAACTCACACCATGTCAGATTTCAACAAGAAATTTGCATACATTATCAGTTTTCAATCTCGCTTATTCCACTGTTACTGAGGTTAATATTTTCCAAAAGAAACCTTCAGTCTTTACACTGGCATTTGCGATTGAGTTTTGTTTAATAACTATTGAAGCAGAAGATTTAAAAGTGAAGTGTACAACGCGAATTTCGCTTCAGTATAAATAAGCGAGAGCTCTACAGTGGCTGGGATAAAAGTTTATAAAACAGCTTGCCAAATGGACAGCATGCGCCATATTTCTGGTGTGCATTTTGACTCGGCTAAAGTGCCATTTAGCTCACTAGCGTGTCATTTTGCACGGTCACACCACTGGTCACACTTCTTTGTTCAACCAAACACACGCCATTGTTTTTACCGTGCAATATGAGACAAAAGAAAATTTTAATGAGGCGTGCATCGTCGCACGGTGCTACCGTGTTAAAGTAATTTTCTTTTGTTTAGCGTGTTATAATAGCGTGCCCATGTCATCACCTTTTTGCTGGTTTTCCCGTGGAGGGTCACATGTACTTGGCTAGATTTTTGGTAAATTATTTCTGCGATTTGTTAGTCATACCTTCGAAAAATTCGATGTCTTCCAGTAGTGGTAGAAGTTGGGGAGGAATTTAAAAGCGAAATCGATCGTGTGTTTGTTAACCTCGCATGGTTCAACACGAGTGCAAGCGCGATAAAACTTGCTGCGATCCGGGAGGGAACAATAGAAATTTGACATGTGTGACGCCAGGTGATGTCAGGTGACGTCACATGACAGGAACTCATTGCGCAGACTCACCTTGCGACATAGCCCCTTTAAGCTCGTGCAGTAATCACTTATTTTGGCATTGTGAAACACATACATTGTTGTATAGACACTTGCAATCACCCTGTGAAGCACCAAAGAGGGTATCCATACACCAGCATAAATGCCAGGATGATATGCATCACCATGAAAAGTGCATTTATCCGCAAGTCTGTGACCCAGAACATTATTGTTCAGATGCTCAGAAAAAGAATGATACGACTTGCTTTTGTGGTGATTATCATAAGCTGAATGAGGTGATTGGGAAGATTGCATATCCATTGTCACACATGGATAAAAATCCTTTCTGCTCTTCAGTTGCCTGAGTATTTGCACACCTAAATTAAGGAAGTGGCTATATTGGCAAGTCAACATTTGTCATTCCTTTTCTCTATATTCATTTTAATTCCGGGTAATGCCATTTGTTTTTTGCAATGTTCCTTATAACTTGAAGTGGCTCTGAGTTCATCCTTGTTGGGTTGCAGTGGCAGCTGTGTAATTTGTAACAGTTTTGCCACAATTAGGCCTCAAGTTAAAATCTTCAAAGAGTTTCAAAGAGACCAAGAATAACCTACCTTGGTCATGCCATCTCTGGCAAAGTTTTGAGCACCAAACCTAGGAATTGTACAAACAATTGTCCTTTCAGTGAAACTGAAGTTTGTACATGGTATTTCACTTTGCCACATAAGGTAGCTACCATTTGAGCATACAATGGTGATTTTTTCCTCCTCAGTGCACCAATTAGACTTGCCACAAGTCGACCTCAGGAGTTTCACAGTAAAGCGAGCGAGCGACGAAGTCGCGAGAGGTCGACTTGTCTCGCTTGAAGGGTTTTCATTTGCGTTTCGCGCCAAAAATGGGGAGTGGCGTGACTTGTCAATGTCATTGATTATTCTTTCGCAACCGACCCTATTGTTGAATTTCAACCGCAAATCACGTTTCATTGCGCCTAATATCTTATGATTGACAGTTCTGTCCCCAAGGGCTACTCTCGGCTACTCTAATTGGTCTAAGCGCAGCGACCCGTTTTTGGGTTGCTAAGTGTGAAAAGTCCTTCGTCCGGCGGGCTATAAATATAAGACGAAGAACTTTATTGAAAGTCTATGCACCAAAGGTTCAAGCACCAAACTGGCTTTGGCTAGCACCAGTCATACCTTTTGGGGAAGAACAAACCCTATCCCAACCTATTGGGAGGGTTGAGCTACTTTGCTGTGGTGGTGGTCCGCTAACCCAAAGCCCAAACCCCAACCTAGATGACTAGGGGCTACTGTTTGTCTGATCTCTTCCCCTATACAGACCCAGTATGGTTTAACTTACTGACTGAAGGTTAATAAGGGAAATAATCAACAGGATTCTCAGAGATGCCCGATCTAATGTACCGCATTAAGGCCATAGCCCATGGGAGTACAGACAAACTATAAATTTATACAAGTTTGAATTTGAAAAGTTAACATAATTTTGTTTTGAACAGGACCTCCTTTGTCAAAGAAACCAAAACTGTTAAAGGACATTTCCAGTGAAAGTCATCAGAATTCTGTGCTTAGCAAGGTGAGCTATGAAGTGCTAGAAATGAACTGAGGTAATGGGCAGACTCCAAAGACAGATATAAATATCAGCATAACTGTTAGCCAAATTTCAAGGTGTTTCATGTCAGTATTTTTAACACAGAATTATGGTTACCGCATTATACAGAGAAGAAATCAAGGCAATGATATGGCAGATAGACTCTTCAACTGTGACTTCCAGAATGATGCTAAAGATGCAGAAGTCGGTATTGATTTCAATGAGGTATGTAGCAACATTGTAAAAGAAAAGTAAATTACTTACTTAACAGTAAGGCATCACTGACAATGATGTCATGAAACAGTCTGTATGATTCTTCAATCCTAAAGTCTACTACTAGTCAGAACAGTTTTCAGTTGAGTGTTGAAAAACCAAAGCTAAATTAATTTCTCCAACTGGCCAATCACAACAAAGACTGAGTCCTTCCAATGAAGTAATCAGACCTCATGAAGCCATCAACAAGTGTAGTAAAATGAGTGCAAGGTTTTACTTCTGATTGGTTGAGAAAGTGGAGGGGGGGGGGGGGATTTTTTAGCCAATCACAAAGTGTAGCAATGCAAAACTACAGCAATTGCAAAATTACTTTCAACACTCAAATGAAAACCGCTCTACACTCTGACATTGTTTAGTTTAGTTGCAACACTCTTTTTACTAGATGCACTTTAAATGAATTTAATATAGATTGGTGAGCCATAACGCCCTTTATTTATTTTTTTTGTTTCTTCTTTGAGAGTCCAACGTGTCACTTGATGTTTGCGATAAAATCGATAGTTCAACCGGAAATGTCACGCATTGTCGCAAGCTAAACAGGCCGGCAACTGTCGGATTTCGTATTATTATAAAACGTTTGTTTCTTTCTGTTACATATGCGAACATCCGGCCCATTTCTAAAATAATAAAGACTGTAATTGTTAAATTGAACTTCGCATGCACAAATAGCTCAATGGTAAAAAGTGTGCTGCTGGTCCGACGCTCCGGGTTCGATTCCTGGCGTCGAGTAGTTTTTTTTCCCTTTCTTTTCTACTTTTTTAAAATCTCTGTATAGCGTGAATTTTTTTGGTGAAGAATCCTTTAATTTATTTAGCACGTTTCGTATTCACAAGTTGGCTCATAGGCCAGGAGCCTATTATTAACATTATCGGTGTCCAAAAAAGACATCCACCGGAAATACTTTGCATTTAAAAGACCACTCGAATATTAATATTTTAAACTCCAAAATGGAACATCAATTGCAGGTTTCAGCAATTGGATAATCCATGGGTGTACCAAACAACCAAAATCGTTTAAAATTACGAAATCCGACAGTATGCCAGCCTGTTTAGCTTGTTTAGCGACAATGCGTGACATTTCCGGTTGAACTATCGATTTTATCGCAAACATCAAGTGACACGTTGGACTCTCAGAGAAGAAACAAAATAAATAAATAAAGGGCGTTAGGATTACGTGGAACTTTTCTTTCATGGAACACGGCAAGTCTTTTCATGTATGGCTCACCAATCTATATTAAATCCATAAAGTGCATCTAGTAAAAAGAGTGTTGCAAGAAGTCAACTGAAATATCTTCACGGTTTGACAAAATACAGATTTGTATTGTTTACAAAAACTGACCCGCTTGGTTCGGACATGTAAATTTCCATGTCGGAGACTTGAAATTTTCCTTTCGCAAAGTGGATACCTCATTTCGCAAGATAAAGATTTTTAATTTCACAAAGTACAGATTTCCCATTTCGCAAAGTACAGATTTCCCATTTCGCAAAGTACAGATTTCCCATTTCGCAAAGTACAGATTTCCCATTTCGCAAAGTACAGATTTTCATTTCGTTTCGTTTCGTTTCGTTCCATTTCGTTTCATTTCATTTCGTTTCGCAAAGTACAGTAAGCCATCAAATTTGTTCTGCAACTTGTTTTGTTTACACATTCCACAACTGCTGCTAATCTAAGTTAAATTTGTAGCACCAGTCCCACATTTTATTAAGGACTGTTGTGTTTCATTTACATTTTTTAGCATGATTCTGTTAATGGAGTGTAGTGCTGCAGAAGATGTGTTAATTATTTTCCATTTAGTAGTTGAATGCCATAACAACACTTAACTACATGTTTCCACCTATATTCCAATTAATTTGAAAGTAAATGTTGTTGTACAATCAAAATAAGTGTGCAGCTATGTGTATTCTTTTTCAGGGACCAGAAAAGAAATTGAGCGGTGGCGATGTTGGCAGAAACCCTTTTGACAACTCTGTACCTACTGAAACCTTTGAACAATCCAATAGCCCACTATCTACAGAGAACTTACCACCACTAGACAATCCATTACCCCCACAGGACATACCATTGCAGAATAGTCCACCTTGCTTTGCTGAGGTCTACTCACCACCAAACAGTCCGCTACCCCCAAAGTATTTCTCACCTCCACCATCACCCAGCATACCATTATCACCAGCAAATATGCTTGACCAGGACCCAGAAGATGTGTCTTCTTGTAGGTAGGTCACCACATTGGACTTGTCAGACGAAGGATGGAATATAATCATTACATTAACCAAAAGGTCCTATTTATTCAAATTAATCTGTCCAATATCTACATTGACAACCTATATTTATCCTGGTTTAAAGGTATAACATCAAAAACTCTCTAAAAACCTTCTAATTAAGCTCCTTTTCTAGTACAAGCAACCAGCATGCATTCCAACAGTGTCTGTAAGAACTGTATGACACTGGTTTCACTGACCCACAGTCAGCAGTCCCTTTACTGACACCCCCCTCTAAAATTCACAAGGAAAATCAGAAATATTGGTTTGAGCCAATAATTATCCCCAGTCTTTTCTTTTAGAAATAAACATATGGATTCAGTCAATGCAATGCAAGAAGTAGCAAGAAGTGTAAGTATTAAATCTCTTCAGCTCACAAAATAGAAGTCCTGAATTAAGTACCTATAAAGATAAGGGCATGTAAAATGTTTTGCATTTTGTGTGAATAATTGAAGGGCTCTAGAACTTCCTAATTGAATGGTTGGGAAATTTTTGGCTTAAAAAAAAAGTACTCTCTGGTCATTTCGCTTAATAAAATAATGTAATGAAAGGAATTCCAACCATGATGCATTTTGATCATGAAATGTTATCCAGTAATCCAGGCAGTGATGTAGCTAAGATTTCCAATCAGTGAAATTTTGTTCATCACAGACGGAAAATTTTGGTCACATTAAAAGAAAAAGAGTAAAGCAGACATAGTTTTCCAGGCAAAAAATCAAGAAAAGTCAAGTCTTTAGGTGGTTATTTTTCTGCCTTCTGCTTATTATTTACATCTCTGCCAGGGTGTCTGAAAAGTTATCCAGAGTGTCTCAGGCCAAATAAATACCTTTGAACATTGGATTTTTTTGCTTCAGTTGGATCTGTTTGACCCATTTGATTATAGATCGGTCATTATTTTGTTCAAGGATAGCGTTTTTAGACAAAAGGTCACTTAGGAAATTCTTGCCTGGAACCCTTGAACGAGGAACCCTTGAACGAACAAGGGCATTTCGTGCTGATTAGTGCATAATTATTCTAATTAGCAGAGTAAGACTTCCTATCCAATTTTATCACAGCTCAGTCAAAGAAAACCTTGTCAAATAATAATCTGTGTTTTATTTAGGATGTTGAAGATGATGATTATCCTGAGAGTCCTCCAGAACCTGATTATTTCTCACCACCTGCTTCGCCTTGTCTTCCCACATCATCTGACAGGCTCTCACTTGAAACGCCGGAGCATGAAACAGAAAAGGGGTCACCATTAATCTTACCTGTGTAGGTTTTACACATTCTTGTGAAGTTCATCAATGTTGTCATCATCATTTTCGCAGCTGGCTTTTTTTGCCATCTGTCGTCTCTCCTTTTACCTTTCTGATGATTAACAGTGCAACGTTTGAATAATAACTTTAAAAATTCAGGTACTTGTTTAGCATGAAGATCTTTCCCAAATGAAGTTGTCATGTCTTTCTCCATCTTCTAGGAATCAAATTTCCCATGCACTGCTTCAACCAGTTCCTAAGCATGTAAGTCGTAACTAGTTGCTGATTAAGATACTGTACATGCAATGTGTATGGGTTAGTCTTTGGTTAACGTTTGTTCCAGTGCAGCTTTGCGCCTTATTGTTTAGTTCACAGTAATATAACTCACTTCACAGCCAGACTGGATAGTGTGGACATTTTTATTCATTGCAACCAAGTGAGTCTGTAAATCCACCACAGTGATACTTAAAAAGTGTGTATTCAACATTTATCCTTTTTTATCTGTGCTTATTATAACCAGACTCCAACCACCAAGATCAAAGATAACTTGGAACAGACGCATACCCTGCATTATGAGACAATGGAAAGCATTTGTTCCATGTTAGATAAAGCTGAACCAGCCCTTGTCAATAACCTTCCTCTACCTCTACTTGAGGCACAGAGCTTAAGGTTTGTATTGAATTATTAATAGTTGAAATTTACCGTTTTCCCTTAAATATTTCAATTTCAACTGGGATATCAGTTTTTACGACAAAATTCCCTTCTCAGAACCTTACCTTAACTTCACTCCCGCCACCTGCCAAAATTGGATTCACTTGGACTGGAGAAAAATATCAATAAAGATATAGTGAAAGTATTTATCTTCATTTACATGTGTCAATCTCCTAAAATATAACCAAAATCATTGTCAAAGATTGTCTTGTCTGCTGTCAGGACATGTAAAGTACTACGTCTAACATTATGGCACACTTTTTATTTTATTAATGCACAGTCCTGTATCAACTCAACTGAGACACTTCCTGGCAAGATTACAATTTAAATAAAGTACATGGCAGAAAATTATACAATATCACTATCCTGCATTACTATTCCTTTGCATAACTAAACTGTTTTAGTTTACCTTCTATAAATTTTGATTGCAGGAAAAGGATAAGATCCAAAGTTAGGCAGCTTGAAGCTATGTTAAAACAGCGGGGTGAAAGTCCAGATTGCACTTTTAGGAGTGGTAAGTACAAAGAAAGCAATACTGGTGACAAAATCCAAAATGCTTAATTTCTCATATACTAGTGGCATTTTATACATTTAGCCTAAATGCAAAATGTTTGGGTTGACACCAAGTGTACATGTATAATTACCGGTAATCCTTTTTAGTGTGTCTTCAAGTTCAAGTTTATTGCCATATATTGAAAAAAGTCTGCTGTTAAGGGCCCATTATAGTATTCCGTTGCTAAGTAATGCGGTTGCTCTGCAGAGCTAAAATCAAGTACAATTTTACTTCCGGTGAAAGTGACAGGCAGCTTCGCGCGAGAGTCCGTACAAATTCAAAACTGTCCTAAACAATGCCAAATTTGAAGTTCGTCTTGTTCAACTCCTGAATTCTTGGTTAGTACTTAAACTTATTTGAAGCTGGATATTTTTTCTCTGGAAAGATTCGTCTTGGACGGTTTTCAAGCTGATTCAAAACGTAGAAATAACTGAAGGAGTAAGAACGCTCAACTGATCAGTTCACAGATATCGGAATCTGCTGAAAGTTTATTCCTACTGCTTCAGTCTTCGTACCGTTTTTTCGTTTCTTTTTGTCAATGCTGACCAGGTCAACTGCCGAGGAATTCTGGACTGAGAAGTTAGAGGATATATCTGGAGCCAACCTGTGAGTAAGATGTTAACATTTGCAGAAAAGTGCTCGAGTTTTTACAATTTCAACGCGAAGCGTAACGCGTTTGTTTTTCTCGTAGCTACAGTTTTTACGTATTTTTCAGGGCCGATTTCGTATAAACTTAGAAGCCGTCAAAGTTGTACAGATTTCAACGAAGTGTGAATGAACAAAGTACAATGAGTTCAAATTTGTTTGATGGAAATTATTAATAAAAAAATTATTTTCAATTCGTTTAGTTTTATTACTCGTACGTTTTTCCGTCCGTGGAAGATTGTTTAACTTCGGGATTAACTGATAAATTGTCATTGTGTGTTGATACGATGCAACTTCAGGCAAAAACTTCAGTGAAAAAATAAAAAAAAACTTCAAAAGTAAGACAGTGCGTTGTACCTATTGAAAAAAGATGTTTACGTTTTAGATTTATATTTTCATTGAATGAAAACAAATTGAAGCATCCATTTAGATGGATTCGACGCTGGTGTTGCATAAGGTTTCTTGTTATTCAAAACACGGACTTCAACCTTGGACTTTTGTCTTTTGACTTCGTCTATCCTGCCTACCACTTTAATGATAATCGAGTACTTCACATAAAACAAATTAAACGGCGCATAATTTTGGGCAAACAAAACAAAATAACATTGCATCTTTTCCGTTTCGATCTGTATATAACTTAAAAACATTGCATGTGATAAAATCAGAAGCACAAAACTAATAAGCTTCTGATAAAACAAATAGGACTGCTCTAATGGCTTTGTTGCTATTTTAGAGGGGGGAAAAATTGTCGATGGAGGATATCTAGTAATTATATTGACCTCTATATTTTTTGCTTCTAAGATTGTCGACTGTTGTTTGAAAAGAAAGAGAAAGAAAACTGAGTTTCTTTCTTTTTTATGTAAGTGCCATACAGCTCTTCCAATTCAAGGGAAACCGTCTCACAGATGCGTGAGTTCCCAAAACAATGCTTTGGACGTTTTGGATTTGAAGGCATTTTCCTGCTCACCCATGCCTGCTAAAGTGATCGAAGGCTTGTGATCTGACAGACACAGGCATGACTCGTTTCTCCTTGTCTGCAAAGAAAGGCAACTTTTTCGAGTGAAGGTTGAAACGTAATTCACAAACGATAACCATACTCGACAAATCCTAACAAAATGAAGGTCTTAATTCAAGAGTTCGGCAGTTTCCAATTTAAAGCACAGGAAGCCCAGGCTGACAACAGGCCACCTACTTCCGGTAAAGACAAGGGCGAACCTAACTCGGCGCAAATAGAGGCTAATTTATTTTAAAAAAATTCAATCGAAAGAAAAAAGATTTTTCGTGAAACGTAAGCATGCTTTTTGCGAAAAATCAAAAAACAAAAAATCAAGACGCAAAAACGTGGTTTTGAGAACACATTTTTCCTCATATTATTTTTACTTTTCATCCTTAAAGAAAACGCATGCTTACGATTTTTTTAAATGGTGTATAAAATCAAATTATGCAAAAATTTTTTGATAAAACTGTAAGTTTCTGAAGTTACGCTCATTTTTATGTTTGGGTCACGTGACATTGGGCGTGGCCTGATTGACGTCACAACCCGAACCACAGGTGTACTTAAAGATTGCTGTTCAAATTTGGTCACATATATGCAAAAATTTGCCGAGCTAGAGCAAACTGATTTTTCCCTAGCAACGGCCTGAAAAGATAGTATAATGGGCCCTTAAGTAGTGTGTAATTTAAATGTTCCAGTACATTTATTCTCTATAAACTGTGATGGGGGACATTACTTTCGGAAGTAGCAGTCCTGATGGACCACAACTTTTGGGTAGCAGCCACTTTCAGGTCACCAATACTTTCGGACTGCTAAAATAACCGAGCAATCCAAACAAGGCAAAGGTGATCACAAAATTGGACGTTTAAACTCAGAAAATGATAAAAACTGGGAGTAAATACTCAACTGTGTTTTGTATACCAGTTGGATCTTAACTTTCAATTTGGTTAATATGTATAATGCTTTGTGTTATGCTCACAGTCCCAAGGATAACTGCACGCAGTGATAGTCCTCCACCATATGCTCTAAATCATACACCTTGTGGAGACAGTTTCTTTGAGAGTAGCATCACAACCTCATCAAACAGAAGTGCAAATGAGGAGAACAATATTTCTGCAACTGCTGGGAACAGCAGAAGACAATCTGACACAAATAATGCTCGTCAACATACAGAGGTTCCATATTCATCTGTTAGTCCAGTTTCTATGACCTCTGCGAGCATGATGGATGATCACACAAGTAAAGATACTCTGTTACTAACCGAATTGCTGGATAGCAGTGATGATGAATGGGCAAACACTTCTGCTCTTGGTACTGATAGTGGAAAAAAGATGTCCTCTATGTCTACTGGTCTTGTTTCCTCTGGGGGCAGATTTAATTCATCAGAGTCCACGCCTTGTAACCAACGAGGAGTTGGTGCCTTGTCATTTAAGCCCACATCTATAGTTCAAAACAAAAAATGCAACAGCCTTAACTCAAGCTTTTCTCCTCAGAGGATCAACACGATTCCCAACAATGGCAATGATAGTAAGTTAGTTATTGAATCTAAAGTAAACCAATTTATTTTAAATCTAAATATGAGTATAGGACTGCAAGATACACAAGCACAAGATTATGATCACACTGGCCTTAATGAAGCTTACGATTGGTAGCAATAGCAACAAATAGGATGATAGATGAGGGGTTGTAGGCTGTTCTGCTTACTCTTCATTTACAGCATACGAGGTTCAATTGCTTGCCAAACAGTATAATTAAAGTGTGCACATGCAATGTAGTTTAAACAATATTTCATTTAAGAGTTAAGCAAGTTTGTAAAGAAAAGGCAAAACGTATGAGCCCTTTCTTTCTCTTTTTTTCTCTCTCTCCATTACACAATTTCCACAAGTTGATGTCTTGGTCTTTCCCGACGATAAGCAACAGCAGACATACTGAAGTGCAGAAACATCGTAGTCATAGTACCAGGCGTGCGTTTCTTGAAAATCCTCAGGAAATGTTTCGGGCCGGAAAAGCTATGTTGTGTGAAAATATTTACCAAGAGAGATTCGGCTTTTGTTAATTTGAAAAGCTAGGCATTAAAATCTTCTTTTTTTACACAAGCTGGGCTGGTTTGCGGGCTAAAAACGTTAACACCGTTCGTTAGAAACTGAATTTAAACAACAGCGTTCGAGCCTGATAAATTTTCGGAACTTTTGAGAAACGCACGCTTACGTTCTTTAATAAATGCAATAGACACATCATTGCCTGCTTACATTGATTACTGATCTATGGTTACTATGGTCATTTTGTAAATTGCCCTTGCCCCGCATGGATTACCTTTGTAGCTTTTTGTGGGACAATCAATATTGTTCTATTTCGATTATTGTCAATAAATTGTTGTTGTTGTTGTTGTAAATCAAATGCCATTCAGGATGTAGCTATAGGCAACAAAAATACATCTTCAAGCCATTCCACTTAATTTACGCAAGGAGATAAGTGGAACAAGATTATCATGCCTTTCTGTGTAGAGGTCATAACAAATACTTGACACGTTCCCTTAAACCTCAATCTTTACAAAATGACTGTTTTTGATACTTCAGCAATATGTAGAAACAAGGATTTAACCATCAATACATGGTTACAGTTACAAACTAAATCCTGCTTGGTAAAGGGTTGTTCATCGCTGTCTACAAGCATCATGATTTTTGTACTTTAGAAACTATGACCAAATAATTTCTCACAAACTCTTCACAGATCCATTTTCTCAGAAGATCGCGAGAGCACGTGAGAGCAGATCAGAGATGTGAGGTTGATTCATTCTCTCTCCAGCATCATCAGGCTTTACCCCTGTCCACCGCTCAATATCCCCTTTCTCGTCCCCTTTCCCTTTCTTGTGTTGTCCACGTTCTAAGGAGAAAATTTGGAGACTGAACGAGAACTATTTCTCAGAGAAAAAAACTGCACTATTTTGTCATCAAGTACAAAATTTTATCTTTTTTTTTTTGCAGTTGACTTGAAACAAAAGGATTTGCCACATCACAGAGAAATGTGGAAGATATTAAAAAATGTATACAACATCCGTTCGTTAAGAACAAATCAGCTAGAAGCCATAAATGCTGCCATGATGAAGCATGACTGTTTTATTCTAATGCCAACTGGTGGAGGAAAGAGCCTGTGCTTTCAGTTGACAGCATTGATGGGTTCTGGAGCAACATTTGTCATCTCACCGCTAAGGTCTCTTATTCAAGATCAAGTACAGCGACTTCAGTCACTCAAGGTGAAATGCCTACTGGCTGTAAGGTTTTAAAAAGTATTTTCACTTTCAAGAATGCTCAAGACGTTGAGCATTACAAAACAGTCAACACTGTTGTTTCCTGTACATTTTGAGTTCTCTATCAGTTTTTCTATTTGACCCCCTGTTGCGGAAAGAATATGTGACATTTACTTTTAAGTGTAATAGTGAAAGCATCCACTTAGGAAAAGTAACGAATCCGTGTCTCGTGTAAATAATGTTAAATTATGAGGCTCTTTGAAAAACTCTTATTTCTCAGCCAGAACATGCAGACCATGCAAAAGTGGCAAATGTAAGTTTCATGTGTGGAAAAGGTTGCCTTTTATAAACGCTTGATTGTGTCGTTTGTTGTTTTAGCTACCTGCTGTGCATTTACTGGGTGACACAGGGGCTGGGTCAACAAAACACCTGAACTCTGTCTACCAGGACTTATCTCTCAGGAATCCAACCATTAAACTTGTGTATGTGACACCAGAGAAACTCTCAGCCAGTGATAAGCTTCTCTCTGTTATGAACAGTCTGTATAACCGTGGGCTTCTTGACAGGTAAGCTTTTTTGACATTTTCGTAGGCACCCTTTAACCATTTAACTCCCCAAGACGGCCAAAAATCAAAATTCAAGAAAAATTCCAAAGTTCAGTTTATAAAATATTGAAAACCAAATGGTACCATGCAAAAAAACTACTGAAGAGGTTTCATTTTAATGGTCACACCATAGGATTTCATCCACAGACTCGAAAGTTAGAACAAATGGCACCATGCAAAAGTACTACTGAAGAGGTTTCATTTGAATGGTAACACCATAGGATTTCATCCACAGACTCAAAAGTTAGAACAAATGGCACCATGCAAAAGTACTACTGAAGAGGTTTCATTTGAATGGTCACACCATAGGATTTCATCAACAGACTCGAAAGTTAGAAGTGCATAAAATGTCTCCATAATTGACTCTGGGAGGGATAGGGTTAAAACGAATGATGTCAGATATTATAGTAATGTAGCTGAGAGATGGAAGGTTTTGTTATATCGGGTAACCTGACAATACCAACATTTTTATGTGAATTTGAATGTGCCTTATCTTGTGGTATTGTATTTTTGAAGTAACCAAAGAGTACATTAAAATTTCCTAAAAAAACTGTCTTGATTCCAGGATTGTAATAGATGAGGCCCATTGTGTCAGTCAGTGGGGCCATGATTTTCGTCCAGACTATAAAAAGCTGTCTTCTTTACGAACCAAGTTCCCTAACGTCCCCTTTATGGCTCTCACTGCTACTGCGACACCTCGTGTTCGAAAGGATGTCCTTCATCAACTGAAGATGCCAAAACCAAAATGGTTTGTAATAAAACATGTTGATATTTTTTAAGCAGCAACTCCTGGATTTTGTTGACATCAGACAGATGGTCTTGAGTACTTCTTTTACAGAGTTGAGCACATTGGGTCGTTGTACTAGTAATTACTTCATCCGAGTATATCAGGCAGATCTTCCAGTTGCTGTTGATACATGTAGGGTTAACACTTCCAATTTCTTTTAGTCGAAGTTTTAATCTGAACATGTTTCTATCGACGGATGTCTACAACATTACAAAAGAATAACAAGGCTTCTTCCATACAATATATATAGATAGGCTGAGCCTAACAGCGAGGCTCTCTGAACAGAAAGCTGATGATAAGCTTAACTAAGGTGAAAGGTCGGAAGCACAAGAATTAAAATTGACGACCGGGCTATTTTTCAATTTTAGCAATTCTCAAAAACAGTATTACGCGACCGTCTGCACAGTACATTTAGACTGTACAAAAGCTCACAAAAACAACTTTTTCTCGGACTAGAATAACTATTATGACTAATTTCCGAATAAAGTACACCTTTTGCGTATCGAAAATTGTCCAAGAAACTGATTTGGAAATCAAAATTGCAAAAAAAATACAAATACATCTTTGCATAATGTGACGCGAGAGAAGTTAGAGCTATAAAATCTTTAAAGTCTAAATCTTTAAATCTATAAAGTCTTTTTTTGTTTGCATAAAATCGCTTTTCAACCTATCTAATGAATGAACAAACATAAAAATGGACAACAAAATCTTCTTTTGAAAATTTTATTCAAATAAGTATTGAATTAGTTCATGTTTAAAAGCTAAACGCGTACCATTAGCGCATCAAGGAGCTGTCCTCGATGAAATTCAAGATATTAATACGACTGAATTTGAGCATGTTTTATAAACATTTCTCCAAACCTAACGAGAACACAAAGAAAAAGTCAATCACAAATAGATATCAACATAAATTCCCATCAAAAAATGTAATTTCTTTTACCTTAGATTTCTTGGCTGCTTGGAAATTCTTTTAAACTCCGCTCTTCGGTTCTGACTTCCGAAGGAGAAATATCGCCCTGCATTGATAAAAACGTATGAAGTTCCTCGAAGCAAGATTTTATCCTTAAAAGCTCTTCTTTTTCCACTTCTGCGGCTTCTGGGTATTCTTTAAAGCTTTCTCTTTCCATTTCGAATATTTTAAATGTGTGTTATTACTCCGATACGACGAAATTAGGTTTAAAAATAAGCACTTAGCTCTATATCCCTCCAAAAACGCTTGACTTGCAGAGTTACGCAGCCACAAATGCGGTCTTGACCACTGTTTGAGAAATGTCAAACCTGTCTTGAGAAACAAACCGCGAAAAACTGCAGGGAAAAACAATTTTGCAAACCGTTTTCTCCTCTAAACACAACAAAATTGTTTACTGTAGCTGACGTTACATCGGCCGTGTAGCCGAGGGAAGCGCACGAAAAATAAAGCCTCGTTTTGGTTTCAAAATTCCTAAAATCCCGAATGTTGCGCTACGTCGTACGCGCCCGCGAGCTAACCCTGCGCGACTTCGCGCCCTCGAAACATTCCGCTAGCCTGCCATGACCATGAAAAATGACGGGCATGGTACTATGAGTATGGAGCTCCGCGAGAGTTCCGCTGTAACATCGTGTCATCGCCACAGCCTAGAAAGGAGACGTCATTTAAATATTTTGCTGCATGAATGTACCGATTACAAAGATTATTTTTTGAAAATGGAGATACTTACTTTGTTTTGATCAATTGGCAGGTTCACACAAAGCTTCAATCGTCCTAATCTGAGATTCGTTGTAAAACCAAAGAAGAAAGTTATGGATGAAATACTGCAGTATATCAAGACAAAACATCCTGTGTCTTCTGGCATCATATATTGTCTGTCCAGGTTGGTTAAATTACTTCCCTGTTGGTATTCAGATTTGTATAAACATATTTAATGGAAGGCTCTATTTCCAACTGTTGCTGTAGCGAAGTTCAGATCAAGTTATTTTTTTCTCATAAACATGCAGCCCTGCATAAAAATGTAAATACCTACCTTCTGCAACGTTCTTTTAAACGTCAACTGGATCGAACACTCTTTCTCTATATTAACCTTAGTCGAAGAACCAAAACCAATTTATAGGTTGCGATCGGCATAAGTCATTTAAAAAAACCACACAAACAAATTGTGTCTGATCTTAACGAAAAACCGTTTGAAATACATTTTCGGTGGCAAATGTTGACTTTCGTCAGGGTGGACAGTTGCCACCAAACATTTAGCGAAAACGTTTTTATTTGCTAAGATCGAATACAATTTGTTTTCGTTTTTTTTTAAGATAAGCAGGAAGACAGTTCTTGTGAACAGTCCAAATTAGTATTCAGAGATGAATATTTCCTTGTTGCTTCAAAATACGTTCCTATACTACTAACATGGGAAGTTTTATGGAGCACATTTGTTTGTTGTCCCTATAAGAAATGACTGTGCGCGTGTGGCAGACTCGATAAATCAGAGCAAAGTAGCTTTGCTTCAAAGTATCGTCCTATACTTCTGACATGGGAAGTTTTTATGGAGCACATTTGTTATTTGTCTCTATAAGAAATGACTGTGCGCGTAGGACAGACTCGTTATAAAATCAGTGCAAAGTAGCTTTGTTTCAAAGTATCATCCTATACTTCTGACATGGGAAATTTTTATGGAGCACATTTGTTATTTGTCTCTATAAGAAATGACTGTGCGCGTAGGACAGACTCGTTATAAAATCAGTGCAAAGTAGCTTTGTTTCAAAGTATCGTCCTATACTTCTGACATGGGAAGTTTTTATGGAGCACATTTGTTATTTGTCTCCATAAGAAATGACTGTGCGCGTAGGACAGACTCGTTATAAAATCAGTGCAAAGTAGCTTTGTTTCAAAGTATCGTCCTATACTTCTGACATGGGAAGTTTTTATGGAGCATATTTGTTATTTGTCTCTATAAGAAATGACTGTGCGCGTAGGACAGACTCGTTTTAAAATCAGTGCAAAGTAGCTTTGTTTCAAAGTATCGTCCTATACTTCTGGCATGGGAAGTTTTTATGGAGCACATTTGTTATTTGTCTCTATAAGAAATGACTGTGCGCGTGTGGCAGACTCGTTAAATGAAGCTGGTATCAGTGCTGTAGCTTATCATGCCGGCCTGTCTGATGAGGAGAGGACAAAGTGCCAAGAAGCCTGGATAAATAATCGATACAAGGTCAGTCACGTAACAGTGCAACATAAATAAGAGATAATATTTCCCATTGCATGACCATTTGTTGCTCCAAAAACTTTGGTTATACTGATCACCTACTTTTAGCACCAGGCTTTCTGGGATTGTTTGATTAACCTGCGTTAGTAATGACAGGTTGATGGTTTCCAACGGCAACCATTAACCAATCATAGCTCATATTGATTACCCAAACGATCCCAGAAATCTCAGTGCCAAAAGCTGGTGCTCAGTCTCCTCCAGTTTCTGGAGGGGCGAATTTCTAATAATTTGAAGAAAAAAAAATTGTACAGCTACAAATGCGCAATTTGTTGCTGAATAGTTAAATGCACTCATTCATAACCGTTAACGTCTGGTCTTGTTTCAGGTGGTTTGTGCTACAATTGCCTTTGGAATGGGCATTGATAAAGGTTCTGTCAGATACGTCATTCACCATTCTATGCCCAAGTCACTGGAGGGATATTATCAGGAGTGTGGACGGGCAGGGCGAGATGGTAAATTGGCCGAGTGCATTCTGTTCTATGTGTATGGTGATACCACCAGGATAAGGAGGTAACTACTTGCAGTCCTGTATTACTAGGAACATTAGAGTGGTATTGCTTAAGGTTTGCATTGCTACGCTTTGTGATTGGCTTAAAAGTCTCGCGCCACTTTCTCAACCAATCAGAACCAAAACCAATTACAACTTTCTCGTCTGTGTTTTCCCGCGCTCAACGCCGGCTACATGTATTTGCTTCGAATTCTGATTGGTTCATTGGATTGTCAACGACTGTTGTAATTGGTCAGAGTAATTACTTTGGTTTTGGTTTTACGACACCCAACTGAAAACCGCTTTGACACCAAATCACTTAATGGGTATAATAGAACTCACAATTGACCAAGCTCCCATCTGGCCTTGTAGCTCAGTGGTAGAGCGTTTGTACTGGAATCGCAAAGGTCATGGGTATAATAGAACTCACAATTGACCAAGCTCTCATCTGACCTTGTAGCTCAGTGGTAGAGTGTTTGTACTGGAATCGCAAAGGTCATGGGTATAATAGAACTCACAATTGACCAAGCTCCCATCTGGCCTTGTAGCTCAGTGGTAGAGCGTTTGTACTGGAATCGCAAAGGTCATGGGTATAATAGAACTCACAATTGACCAAGCTCCCATCTGGCCTTGTAGCTCAGTGGTAGAGCATTTGTACTGGAATCGCAAAGGTCATGGGTATAATAGAACTCACAATTGACCAAGCTCCCATCTGGCCTTGTAGCTCAGTGGTAGAGCGTTTGTACTGGAATCGCAAAGGTCATGGGTATAATAGAACTCACAATTGACCAAGCTCCCATCTGGCCTTGTAGCTCAGTGGTAGAGCATTTGTACCGGAATCGCAAAGGTCATGGGTATAATAGAACTCACAATTGACCAAGCTCCCATCTGGCCTTGTAGCTCAGTGGTAGAGCGTTTGTACTGGAATCGCAAAGGTCATGGGTATAATAGAACTCACAATTGACCAAGCTCCCATCTGGCCTTGTAGCTCAGTGGTAGAGCGTTTGTACTGGAATCGCAAAGGTCATGGGTATAATAGAACTCACAATTGACCAAGCTCCCATCTGGCCTTGTAGCTCAGTGGTAGAGCATTTGTACCGGAATCGCAAAGGTCATGGGTATAATAGAACTCACAATTGAAGGGCTGAGAGCATGTCCAGCCTATATGACTTTTTAGGCCTTTTTCTATTTTTTCTCGCTCAGAATAGCTCAGAATAGCCTCATTTTATCGTACAACGAATAATATCACAAGCCCTTGTCGAATTTGCACTAACCCTAAGGAATTTGACCAATTTACCTGAAAAAAGCAGAGTTCTGGCCCTCCAGTGCTTTGACGGTACATTCAGAGCGTAATTTCGAAGCCATTTGAAAGCAGTTTGGCCGTGAGAATACGCGACTGCAATACTTCTGACCAGTGCCAACAACTAAACGAAAATACCGTTATTTACGCACGCCTGGCTCGCTTATCTATCGTGAGCTCACTGCGGCAACACATCGCCTCTGTAGCGTGTGTGTAAGCCAACGTGTATGAGGCCCGTCCGGTGATTGAAAGACATCATTAAGTCCGGCAATCCTTGAGTCTCTAGCACTTCTCAAAGAAACGAGTCGTGTTTCTTGTCCTTCCTTGTGTCTGAAGCGCCATTTAGCGCTCGAGGTGAAAAACGGACCTTGGTCGGGAAGACGAGCCGGCGGGAAAGTCTGGAATCACTTCGGATCAGAAAAGGGGCAGCGTTGAGAGTTGTGGGCCATTTCCCATCCTGTGCCGTGGTCGAAATGCCCGATATCCGAAGTGCTTTGAGACTTATAGTATTTTGCAATAACTTTCGGGTGGGAACTCCATTTCGGTTTTGTTGTAGGATTTCCCGACATGCTTTGCGACAGTGGTAGATGGGTCCGCTGTGCGTGGTCGGGCACTTGAAATACAGCTTTGGGCAGCTCGAAGTGAGTTGTTGCTGGCCGGCGGGAAGACGTTTCGCATTTGGAGTCTTTAATGCAACATTAAATTCGATCTAAAAGGATTTTGAAATCGAGATACGCGTTTTGATGCGTATCAACCTTTTAATAATAAAACTTAGGCTGAAGTGAGCATGTGTTCGTCTGTGGTCTAGTGGTTTGGTCGGGGATTTGCGCTCGGACGGCTCCGGGTTCGAATCACGCTCGGCCTCATTTTTTTTTTTTTTTTTTTTTTCTTTCTTTCTTCGAACTGGACATTATGAAAGTGATTTACTTTTTTTGCGTTCGTCAAAATTTCTAACGTTTAATTTTACAAAAATATCGAACCGTGTCAGTGCGAAAACAGAAGCTTACCGCAATATTGCGTTACAATAGGAGCCTTTGATTGATTGATTTTTTTTTTTGAATACGGTATTTCTCGAAAACGACGGAAAAAACAACGGAAAAAATTCGGAACAATGTTTTGCAACTAATTTCTAGTTCACATGCCAAAATTGGACAAATCCGAGCAAGAAAAAATAAAAAAGGCCTAAAAAGTCATATAGGCTGGACATGCTCTCGGCCCTTCAATTGACCAAGCTCCCATCTGGCCTTGTAGCTCAGTAGTAGAGCGTTTGTACCGGAATCGCAAAGGTCATGGGTATAATAGAACTCACAATTGACCAAGCTCCCATCTGGCCTTGTAGCTCAGTGGTAGAGCATTTGTACCGGAATCGCAAAGGTCATGGGTATAATAGAACTCACAATTGACCAAGCTCCCATCTGGCCTTGTAGCTCAGTGGTAGAGCATTTGTACCGGAATCGCAAAGGTCATGGGTATAATAGAACTCACAATTGACCAAGCTCCCATCTGGCCTTGTAGCTCAGTGGTAGAGCGTTTGTACTGGAATCGCAAAGGTCATGGGTATAATAGAACTCACAATTGACCAAGCTCCCAACTGGCCTTGTAGCTCAGTGGTAGAGCGTTTGTACTGGAATCGCAAAGGTCATGGGTATAATAGAACTCACAATTGACCAAGCTCCCATCTGGCCTTGTAGCTTAGTGGTAGAGCGTTTGTACTGGAATCGCAAAGGTCATGGGTATAATAGAACTCACAATTGACCAAGCTCCCATCTGGCCTTGTAGCTCAGTGGTAGAGCGTTTGTACTGGAATCGCAAAGGTCATGGGTATAATAGAACTCACAATTGACCAAGCTCCCATCTGGCCTTGTAGCTCAGTGGTAGAGCGTTTGTACCGGAATCGCAAAGGTCATGGGTATAATAGAACTCACAATTGACCAAGCTCCCATCTGGCCTTGTAGCTCAGTGGTAGAGCGTTTGTACTGGAATCGCAAAGGTCATGGGTATAATAGAACTCACAATTGACCAAGCTCCCATCTGGCCTTGTAGCTCAGTGGTAGAGCGTTTGTACTGGAATCGCAAAGGTCATGGGTATAATAGAACTCACAATTGACCAAGCTCCCATGTGGCCTTGTAGCTCAGTGGTAGAGCATTTGTACCGGAATCGCAAAGGTCATGGGTATAATAGAACTCACAATTGACCAAGCTCTCATCTGGCCTTGTAGCTCAGTGGTAGAGCGTTTGTACTGGAATCGCAAAGGTCATGGGTATAATAGAACTCACAATTGACCAAGCTCCCATCTGGCCTTGTAGCTCAGTGGTAGAGCGTTTGTACTGGAATCGCAAAGGTCATGGGTATAATAGAACTCACAATTGACCAAGCTCCCATGTGGCCTTGTAGCTCAGTGGTAGAGCGTTTGTACCGGAATCGCAAAGGTCGTGGGTATAATAGAACTCACAATTGACCAAGCTCCTATCTGGCCTTGTAGCTCAGTGGTAGAGCATTTGTACCGGAATCGCAAAGGTCGTGGGTATAATAGAACTCACAATTGACCAAGCTCCCATGTGGCCTTGTAGCTCAGTGGTAGAGCATTTGTACCGGAATCGCAAAGGTCATGGGTATAATAGAACTCACAATTGACCAAGCTCTCATCTGGCCTTGTAGCTCAGCGGTAGAGCGTTTGTACCGGAATCGCAAAGGTCATGGGTATAATAGAACTCACAATTGACCAAGCTCCCATCTGGCCTTGTAGCTCAGTGGTAGAGCGTTTGTACCGGAATCGCAAAGGTCATGGGTATAATAGAACTCACAATTGACCAAGCCCCCATCTGACCTTGTAGCTCAGTGGTAGAGCGTTTGTACCGGAATCGCAAAGGTCATGGTTCGAATCCCGTCCAGGCCTGAAATGTTTTTCAGCCTCAAATTGCAACTTCTTCAGTTGCTGCATAACTGCAATGATCACATTCTCTTTCATTCTTCCTCCGCAGTTCATATGAATTTATTTTCATAATGATATACACATTATCGAATTTGTTTTTCATTAAAAAATTACTCAAGTCATTACTTAAACATTAACAAACCTGTCATACATACAGTCGATCTGTATCATATATGGTTTCTTTATCTAAGCCACATGTGTGGGATCTTACTTCAATAAAGAAATAAAAGATCAAGATACTTTCCCGGGAAGGGACTCTGATATAAAAGTGACGGGGGTGCGCGGGTACTCGTCGTACCTTTTTGGGATTATAATTCGTGGTAGGACACCACTAAGGAGAAGGTAAGGAAAGTAGGGAAGGTAAGAAAAAAGACCACTGTCACTGATATTCTGATACGTTTTAAGTATTAACACTGAAAAATATGCTGACAGGAACAACTTGTCAGAACGAATTTGTACTTCTTAGGGGTAAACATTAATGTAAGCCACAACCTTAAAACGGGTTTTTGTTACCCTTTAAGGGTTCCTTTCAAAATTTCCGATGATTACCGCCGTCAATTTTGTATGGGAGTCCCGCGAGAATCCTTTCCCAAGTTTCAAGCTCGCGCATTTTCAAAATAAACCTTTTCTTGCTATACAGGATGATCCAGAACGATTCAGGAAGGAATTCAGATTGCAAACAAGTGGACATGGACAATCTGTTTCGTGTGGTGCAGTTCTGTGAGAATGTGACAGAGTGCAGGAGAGTTCAGTTATTGCATTACTTTGGTGAGATGGACTTTGAGCCATCCCAGTGCCGTAGTAGTCCTGACAGTATGTGTGACACGTGTGCTTCCTCTGGCTCGTTTGTTTATAAAGATATCACATCTGAAGCTAAGGCGTTTGTAGAGAGTGTTAACTCTATCATTCACAATGGAAACAGGAACTGGAGAAAACCTGTCAAGAGTTTTACTCTAAATCACTTTATAGATATTTTTAAGGTACAGTATACATCTGTGAGGAGCATCGTTGTTGTAAAGTGTAAATTATTTTCACATAAAAGGCCGCAGGTGTTAATTGGACGTCAGGTTAAAGGTCAGTTGTTGACGTCTAAAGGTTGGTTTCCATATACGCGTAACAACGGACGCCATCTTGTTTATTTCATACTTGCTCCTGATTCATCAGAATTTGTCATGTGTTCAAAAATCCTCTCCGATCGATCGCAAACAGTTTGCGATGGTATTTCCATATCGTTGTTTCCTCCGGTTGTGTTGCAAATCGTCGGTGCAAACAAGACATAAAGATATAACATTTTCTCTCTTACGTTGTGTTTGAGCACTGTTTTATAATTACATTTATGCAACTTTCCTTATTGCGCATTTTAATACAGGGTTCGGCAGGTGCTCGAGTATCATCTGAAGGGCACGACAGATGTCCTTTGTTTGGCTTGGGGAAGTCTTACCATAGAAATGATGCTGAAAGACTCGGCCATCTGCTGGTTTTAAAGCATGTTCTGGCAGAGCATATGGTGATTGGAAACCACGACAATGTTATCAGCTATGTCAAGTTAGGACCCAAAGCTTTGGATTTCCTACAGTCTCGGGTCAAGGTACAATTTCTTAATAATGACAATGTTTTCACTAGTTATTCGTGACGTTTCCTACTTTTTAACTCGTGAATACGTGAAGCGTTGAACGAGTTATTACACACTGGAAGATATATGCAAATGAGCACTCGATCAGTCGGTCAGGTCATCAGCAGGATGGAAACTTTTCTTGGTCACGTGATTTAACGCGCATCTTCGTTAAAATATTAAGTAATGATCCGCATAAGAAGGATAGCGCTGAACTGCAATGGAATGTCAAACACGATGGAATGTCAAGATTTTTCATTGTTACAACTAGTGATCTCATTGGCCTAGACTCAAAAACCGCTAAAAAGTTAAGGTTCAAGGTGCATTTTGTCTAATTTTTTTAAGGTTTCAAGTAATTTGAGACCCAATCGCACAACGTACAATTTTTAAAAGAAATTGTATTTGGGGAACTTCATCAAAGAAGCAAAATTATTAGCTATTGTCTTCTGCTATTCTGATTGGTTAAGCACGAACATTTCCTAAAATTTATTTGACGCAAATGGATCTTCTTTATTTTTATAATGAAATATAATTATTAACCATCAGCTCCTCCTCTATTCTTGAAATCAAAGATATTCTATGTGGGAAAGAGCTAATGCCGCGGAACAATGAAGTTTACTATCGTTCTTATGTGGAACAATACTTAACATTTAACCTCTCAAATCGATTTATCCGTGATGGCCGTTGCTGTTATTCCAATCGTAGGACGCGGGTTCGAATCCTGGTGGGGACTTTTTTTTCTTTTTCTTTTTCCTTTCATTTCTTCTTTTTGTTTCTGAACTGGACATTGTGGAAGTGATGTATTCTTTTTTTTGGCGTTTGAAGTTGCTCAATTTTGAAAATAATATCGAACCGTGTTTAGCGCAACAATGTCCTGGATTGAAGTGTTCACAAACTTGTTTCATTCGCGTTACAAATATCTTGTTATTCTACACAAAAAAGAGATCTTTTTGCCTCAACACGGCGAAAAGAAGCTTTTACCTATATTGCGAACAATATAGCGCATTTCGGCGAATTAACTAAACTGGAAAGTTTGCGTTTTGAACGGCACGAAGTGCTACAGGTGTGTGACGAAGATAATGTTTAAAACATCACATATGCGTGTTTTGCACAATCCTGCAGATAAAAGAACTCACGCTTAAATGCGTAAAAATTTTCATTTTCTATTCAAACGAGTTTGAATGTAGAGTAAATTGCTTATTTCTATGTAGAGTTTGCGACGCATGATTGTTTCGCAATCGAAATCGGCTATTCAAATTTTTCTACCACAGGGGTATAATTTTCTTAACCGCAACTCCATTTATAGCTCTGAGTTATCAAGTTTTTCCCGCTAAAATGATTTTAGAGACGAAATTTCAGTCGCTTATATCTCGCCCAAATCAGGTTGCCCCGCACTAAAACTTCGCAAACGACGTAATTTCGTGGCCAGCTTCAAGCTGGTAAAAAATCACAGGATTCTGAGACGGTTATGTTAGTCCCCCTCCCCCTCCCCCACTTCCAACCTCCGCCCCCGTCCCCGAAAGCTTGCTCACATGTCACGAGTTTGCTGATAAGAGCCTTTGATTTTTTTTTACTCGTCCTTTCCAAATGCATTTACGTAAACACATTAGACTTGTATATTGCTCTAAGAAGCTTCCTTTTTATGCCCAGGAGGTGTTGATGTTACCTTCAATTGACTTATGAGTGGCTGTGAGTGCAATAATTATAGCGGGATATTCTCCTTATCGAGTTTCCAGAAATGAGAATTGTTTTACTTTTATTTACTTGTCTATAGCTTCCTCAGTTACCAGTGAGAGAAAAGAACGCTGCCGGCAAAACTAAAGCGAAGGCAGATGTAGTCTCGGATGGCTGTTATACAACCTCAGATTACACAACTGACGCAGGGGACTCCACAGAGGACGGGAATCAGTCGCATTATTGGCATCAAGACGAGTTGGCTTCCTTCGCGAGAAAGAGGAAAAGAAAGCCCACTGGTCCAGCCGTAAGGTATGAGAAAGCAGCTCACGTCATGAACACCGTCCGTTTTGTTACGGAAACATTTGATGAAAAACTGTTTGAAGCATTTCTCAGTCAATCGCTATGTTTACGCAGCAGTCACTTAATATCCTCCTTCCCCTCAGGGATGACAGTGGCAAACTGGGGAAATTCACCTTATTTTAATTCACAGGTTTATTGTACTCCAATGTGGGGAAACGCCTGTTGTCGGGAGAAAACAGCAGTACGGTGGTGGTACCTGGCGTGCGTTTCTCGAAAGTCCCGAAAACTTTTCGGACCCGAAAAGCTGTGTTACGTGAGAATGTTCACCAATAAAGTTTCGGTTTTTGTTGATTTTGAAAGCTAAACAATAAAATCTTACGTTTACTACACAACTTTAGCTGATTTGTGGGCTAAAAACTTCAACGCCTTTCGTTAAAAACTACATTTAAAAAATAGCTTTCGGGCTCGAAAAGTCTTCGGAAGTTTTTGAGAAACGCACGCTGGTTACCATAGGTTTTCTCGCGGCAAACGTCCGTCTGCTTAAAGTGCCTATCACCCCTAGAAAGTTATTTTCAGAATCAACTCTATGTACATTGAATAGTTGAATGGTAACATATTTCTTGTTTTGAACATCGCGTTTGTGAGTAAAAGAGATTTGAATTTACAAAATGCTAATTAGATGACGTCAAACCGGGAATTTGCCATTATTTCTACGCCAATTTACAATGCCCAGTTTACAGCTTGAGGATAATTAATTTAATAAATACTAAAAATAAACTGTGGATAGTCAATTGATTCGTAAAAAATATTACTCGGAGGTGAAAACAAGTAGTTGTATAATAAATGTTCCCGGGTTGACGTCATCTAATTAGCATTTTGTAAATTCAAATCTCTATAACTCACTAACACGAGGTTCAAAACAAGATATATTTTACCATTCAACTATTCAATGTACATAGAGTTGATTCTGAAAATAACATTCTAGGGGTGATAGGCACTTTAAATATAAGAGACATAGACGCGTATAATATGAGACGTGAGATGAGAGAAAAGCCGGTTTCAAGTGACTGGTGGATTAGAGTCTCTCCTAAGTGATACGTATCCTGGTCACAAGGGTGGTTGCTTACAAGAAAGTCCACTGTATATGACTGCGTGTGTTTAATTTTATGATACACCCACCTTCGAAGTACGTTGTGAAAATGATAAGGTGGAAACTAGCGGTTCTTGTTTTTTCTCAGGTCAAACTCTGGTTCAGGCAACAGTTGGAGTACTAGTGGTCCCCAACAAAAGGCCAAGAAAACAGTGCAGAAGTATCGTCGTAACAAACAGAATGGTACTGGGACGAGTACCAGTGGAAAACGAGGCACAGCAAGTCATGGAGGGGGTCTTGCTTTAATGGCGCCACCTCAGCCATTCAAACGATTTACACGATGAATAGAGTGTTGAAATGTGTTAAACGAGAAATATTCAAGCAAATATGCATTGTTTTACATAAGTCATGAAGAGAGTCTTGCTTTAATGGCGGGGTCTTTTTTAATGGCGCCACCTCGGCCAATCAATGATTTACACTATAAATAGTGTTGTAATGTGTTTAACGAGAAATATTCAAGCAAACATGCATTCTTTTACATACGAACTTAAAACTGATGAAGTACCTAAGGGAGAAAAAGCCTTATTTTAATCATGTGTATGAGAGCAAAAGGTGGCACAACGTAAAATTCTAATTATAAGGCCTAATAATATTCGATTATTATTATTATTATTATTGTTATTATTATTATTATTATTATTATTATTATTATTATTTTGAGATGGAAAGGTTGTTATTAAAGCAAATTTAGATATTTCAATTCCTTTTGCCTCGATCTTTGAAGATGCACTTAAGTGCATCAGCATATTGGCGAGATAAAAACAATATATTTATATATTTACATTGCTGGAGAATATAATGGGAAAGAATCTATCTTTTTTTTTCTGAATGATGTCAATAAAATTTATTGAAACGTTTGTTAACCTAATTATTGTTTCTTTCAATGGCCTCTGATATATAATGACTATGAAACGTCTTAATTAATGGTATATATGTACTATTAAAGAGGATAACTTTGTACGAGATTGTTTCAGTCAGGACAAGAACTGTTGTCCGTTGTCCGTGTTTTAAAATACTGAGAAAAAGAGAAAATTATGGGCTTTCAGCCGGGACCAGGAGAACCTTCTGTAATAACGTGATGTCCGTGTTCACGGGTTTAGACTGTACATGTGAAAATTAATTCGTTATTACACTAGCAGAGCTTTGCTGTAACTTGCTTACAAATGCACGGCAAATTTTTCTGAAAAACAAAACGTTCGGTAACGCTACGAGAACCAGCGTTTTCTCTGTGGTGTGGTCGTTAACAGAAGTAAACAAGGCTTTGCTGAAGGCCCTAGAAAGATGATAGCTTCGTTCAAAAGCGCTAAAACTCGTGTAAACCCTGGGGGTTAAATGCTTGTTAGTAAGTATATTGTGATTTTGTCTTTTGGAATAACAGTTTGAAACTGAGTCAGGAAAGAGAATACTCAACTACCGTGAGTAGCATCCTAGTTATTTATTGTTTGTGAAAGCATTCATATTATCGTATGAGTGGTTTCACATGAATCCACTCTCCCATCGTTGTTATTTCGTGTACGAGCGTTTCCAAATTTGATGCTTGACACTGTTCATAACATTTGTGGCGGCATAGTCATATAGCTTGTTACTTTAACTCTGCCATGCAGTTTTGGGCACACAGTTGCTGTACAAAGCGAGGAGTCGTCTTCTGATTTATTGCTCCCGCGAATAACTTAATGTCACAAACGTTAATTTGATATCACACACGACATTTAAACCAGGGCGCGTGCTCGCGAGCAAGCGTTCACCGCCGGCATTTGTTTATGTTAAACGAGCCTTAACTTGTATCTCCTTTAATTTGAGCAGTATATATTTCTTTCAACAAACCATGCTTCTTCCGTTAAATGAGAAAACAAAAGAAAAGAACGCAAAATCACGTCTCGTCCTTTTTTGATGTCAAGCGGAAAACCTGCGGTTTTAACGCTTGTAAGTCGTCGTTTGGGGGTGTAACTTTTGAATAATAGTTTAAAACTGAGTCAGATAAGATAAGAAAATACTTTCCTAAACTGTGAGTAGAATCAAGTTATTTATCAATTATTAGACGAGGTTGAGCAAAATATCGCGATTTGTCAGTGGCGATGGGCTTCGGCAAATAATTGATCAGCGAGACCGACAGATAACGATATTTTATAATAGCCGAGTTCAATATCATTCCATCACCGAGTTTGTTTTTAAATTTAATGTTTATTCATAACTGCTAAAACAGAACAGAAATCGGGCTGCCATTGTGGAGGACGGGAGCAGAACAATTATTCGCAGCAAAACAACTGCACCACCGTTGTGCGCATAAGCAGAATTATTCGTAGGCAGTTATTCGTTGTTCACGTGGTGGGCTCTAGGCCAATGAAAAGGAAGTAAAAATGCATCGAATGATAATAGTTATTTGAAGGCAACCTCGTCCCCAGGGACGTGGAAACAGAAACAGTGGAAAGCTGAATTCAATCCGGCTACAACACAGGACACCCAACGCAAGATTAGGATTGCGCGAACGCAATAACAAAAAATATACCCCAAGGCCAAGAACTGTTGAAACTGTTGCGAGAAAACAGCGCAGTTTCTCGACATTTTATTTGTCTTTTCTGAAATTTCACAGCGATTTCCTTTGAAATTATATAGCGATTTTCTTACATTTCATAGAGTAAAAAAATATAATTGTAAAAAAGATATATTGTAGTCAAATACTAACTAAGAATTTAAAAAAAAACACATTGTATTATTATCATACCCTACCTTAGTTTTGTATTGTACATAACTGAGGATGCTTTCTAAAGCATGGTTGATTAATAGTTTTTTTTTATCAGCGCGAGGAGTGACATGGGTTGTTGCATTTACAAACTCGTTTTTTCTAATATAACTCACGGATTTTATTCTGTTAGCGCACGTCTCCATGTGCTTATTTGAAAACGCATTTTCAGTTTATGAACAAAATCCACTAACAAGTTGACAAACAAATACCAGATACATTGCGTGCTAAAAGTTAAAACGCTTGTTAGTAAGTACACTGTAATTTTTTATTTCGTTTGCATGTGCAACTTTTGAACAGCAGTTTGAAACTGAGTCAGGAAAGAGAATACTCACCTGTACCGTGAGTAGAATCCTAAAGTTCTTTATTGTTTGTGAAAGCATCCATATTATCGAATGAGTGGTTTCACGCGAATCCTTTCTCCCATCGTGTTATTTCGTGTACGAGCGTTTCTAAATTTAATGGTTTGACATTAAGTTCATAAAATTATTTGTGGCGGCATAATCATAGCTTGTTGCTTTAGCTCTGCCATACAGTTTTGGGCACACAGTTGCTGTACAAAGCGGGAGTTGTCTTCTGAATTGTTTACGCAAATAATTTGATGTCATAAACGTTAACTTGATGTCACACACGACAATTAAACGAGAGCGCGTGCTCGCGAGCATTGTTGAACGCGTCTTTCCTTGGGGTCATCCCCGGTGTAATATATCACAGCTGACATCACAATAGCAAAACAATACCGATGATGCAATCTAAAATCTAAATACGAATAGGATGAACAAAAGAAAGTCATAAATTATATTACACCGGGGATGACCCTTTCCTTGTGTCTCTTAATTTGAGCAGTATATTTTTCTTTGAACAGCCAATGCTTCTTCCATTAAGTAAGAAAACAAAACAAACTGGAATAGATAAAATCCGATAAAATTATATTAAATTGTAAGAGCAAAAATAGTAACCGCGATAAATGAGAAGCACGAGCTGTTCTAAGTCGGTCACCCTTCCATAAATCCATATCAAAGAGACCGTGTTGTTAGTGAAGGTTGATATATTTGCCGCTTGACGCTGTGTTCAAAACGGAGTTTTGTTTGTGACGGCTTTTCATACCTGGTGCCTACGTTTTGCTGATTGTCGCTGCAGACATCGAGGAATTCTTTCTGAATTTTTGTTGTCTGGAATAATTTGATGTCATAAAGGTAAGTTTTTTTATTTGATGTCATAAAGGTAAGTCACACAGGAAATTTTAGCCCGAGTGTGTGCTCGCGAACAGGCGCGCTCCGGCAGCGATTTTTGACCGTTCAACGTGTTTTTCTTTTGTCTCTTTTAATTTAACCAGTGTGTCAATTTAAATAACAAAAAATACACCCTAAAAGCAAACAGCGCGGTTTCAAGGTATTTTATTTGTCTCTTCTGAAAATTCGTAAGGATTTTTTTACATTTCGTGCCGAATACGGTGGATTGCTTGTTCACTTTCTTGGAGCTTTTCCCTTTAGAAGGCATAGTAGAAAATGCGAAAGCGAAACAATAAAATACAATAAAGGCTAAATGTTACAGGGCTAAGATTTGCTGAGTTATGATACATATGATACGATATCTTAGACCTAAGGAAAACACGTGTCACGCACAGATGACTATTCATCACTTGCTACGTATTATACTCCCATTGGATAGAATCCAATACTGTACATATAAGAATTTTAAAAAGTACATTGTATTATTATCCTACCTTACCTTAGTTATGTACATAACTGAGGATGCTTTCTAAAGCATGAATGGGTAATAGCTTTTATGTTGTTGTTTTTTTTATTAGCGCGAGGAGTGATGAGTTGTTACATTTATAAACTCGTTTTTTTTCAAATAAATCTCACGGATTTTGTTAGTGCACTTCTCCATGTGCCTATTTGAAAACGCATTTTTATGAACAAAATCCACTAACAAGTTGACAAACAAATACTAATACTTTGTTACATTTATAATTATTATTTTATTATATAAAATACATTTATAATATTCTGTTTTTACATTTGTACAAAGCATATAATTATTATTTAAGGCTTATAAGCTTTCAAACACAAGAAGTAGTAGTTGTGCGAGAAGGCATTACTCAAGACTATTTTGTTGTCTATCGAAAGCGCACAGTAAGAATTCGTGGTTGATCTGGAATACTTTCTGGTGCAAGTCTTCTTTCTTGTGACAGAGGTATAGATGACCAATCAAACGTAGAATACTGCATGATGGATCTCTGAAGTCCTCGTCTTTTAATAGCGTCCTCTAAAACATTTCCATCGTCACTGTAACAACAATTACATATGAAACTTATTAATGTTTCCACCTTCTTTTCAGTTTCAAGCTTCAAACCTTCGCGGGTGTCCTTTGGAAAAAAAATTCGTACATGCGCCAGTTTCAAGGGTAAAATGACAAACTATTTAATAAATGTAGTTTTCGATAAAAAATATACTTTTAGCAACTCGGTTGATAAAACCAAATTTTCATGTTACGCTCCACCATCAGTGCAGCACCACAGTTACTTTAGAAACTAACCCCTTTGGTCATAAAAGCAGTTTGACTGCGTAGCCATTTGTACTTTTGATGAAGTCCTAATTAATTACTTGGGCGTAGCGACCAAGTATTAAAATGCAGTTTGGTCGTCCACAAATGTGCAGTATTGCGCAACTCTGGGGACGGCGGGATTATTCAAACCTTCACCGCGGTCACACGTCCGAGGCGTTTTTCGTTTTATTTGGTGGGATTCATTTAGAATTAAATGGAAACGTGGGCAAGGATGTGCCCAAAAATTCACCGCCGTCGGAGAAGATGTAAACAATGCACGTGTCTTGCGAGTTTTGCTTCCGCTAGTGAATGTTTCTCGGGCGAAAATAACCTTAAAGCGATCACTTTTTCATTTAATTTTCTTTTCTGTGTTTCGGATACAGAGGAATAAAAACTGGATATATTTTCGTGTGTCTGATTGCGAGATGTTTTACGAAACAGCTGCGTTATGCGTTACTGGAAAGGTTTCAAATTACTTTCACATTATGCAAATTGCAACATTTTTACCTCAACTGAAAAAATATATTTCAAAGGGCTAAATTTGTTTCTCTCCTCCTAAATTATCACTTCTGTCGTTAACTTTAATTAAATTTATAAGTTTCATTCAAACTTTATTATAATAATGCGCCGATCAATTCGAAACATCAACATCAACCCCCCGGGCAATGCCCCGGGCATTTGAACTTTTGAAGATCGACTTGTTCAAATTCCCGCCCCCTTGGGCGAAAATTGCATTCAAATACCCCACCATAGCACAGGATTTGATGGTCAAATGCCCCTCCTAAAGATCAAAAGTTTTTAGTGAGAATAAAAAATACACTTTGCATTCAGTTTTTCTGATTTATTCTACCGAGTGTTTTCCTTGAGAATATACTCAACTGAACCGCGTATACTTTGCAACTGATATTTCACTGCACGGCACTTCCGCTGTGGACACCACGTCGAAATGAATTTGTTATTGTTTGGGGATTTACTTTTCGATAATTTTTTTCTGAATTGAGTAATTCCTCGTGTGATCAACAAATGTTGCAAAAAATATAGTCGTAAAGTTGTAAAGTTGGGTTTTGAACAAATCGTTTGCAAGCGTTATTCCACCAAGTGAAAATTTATTAATCTAAATGCATTTTATAGCAACTGACAAATGTTTCCTGAGAGAAAGGTTGTTGTTCATTCTGATTTTACAGTGTTTTTTCTTTTCAATTAATGGCCGTTTAAAATCTGCGGATCTGCGGACTGGCAATACAGTCAGCCACCTTGACTTCGAAATCTCTAGTATGCGTTGAATGGCAGTTGAAGCTATATTTTAAAAATCTACAATTTACAAACCTTCAAAAACATTGCAAAGCTTTGTTAGCCCCTTTTTCATTTGCCACTAACAAAAACGATATTTTTTCCTTTAATAGGCCTCTACTAAAAAAAAACACCGATATTTGGAACACTTCCGGTTCAAATTCCCCACCCCACCTGGGCAAAGTCAAATTCCCCACCCCCGGGATGGCCTTTCACATCAAATGCCCGACTCCCCGGGCATAGAAAATGTTCAAATGCCCGGGGCATGCCAGGGGGGGGGGGGGGGGGGGGGGGGGGGGGGGATGTTGATGTTTCGAATTGATCGGCGCATAACGGCGGGAATACTTCCAGCAAAACTTTCAATTGGAAAAGTTGTTTTGACCTCGGATCCGGACCAGGCAATTACATCATGGCTTCGAAAGGCCACTTTGCGGCTACATTTGCATTTACTTCTAAAGTGTCGGAAACACAGACCAGCTAGTTACAAGATTTAGCTAAAACTAATAACAACCATCGGGAAACTCTGACATACGGCCTTTTTTTCAAAGTAGGCATCGATTTGTATTTTTCAGTATGTACTCGTCTTTTGACACAGTGGACACGCTACTTTAATAATTTGCGTACGATCTCACACGCTAAGTGTACTGTTGGTTTGCTAACGTCAATGTTAACTTTGTACACAAAGCGTAACTGAATATCCAGTTTGGTGTGCTGGCCTTGCAAAAACTGGATATCCAGTCCATTCTGCCAGCCACACAAATGCAGATAAGTTGGCAAGTTCCACAGAGAAAAAAAACAGTAGTAATACTAGAACCAGACTGTTGCCATAGCGATGGTCCAGTTAATCACCTAACATGTGGGGGATATACCAACCTTACAGTACTCTCAGATATTTTACTTTCCTGTTCATCTTTATCATCTGCATCCACAACGAACAACTGTATTAGTCACACAATTAATGCAAATAGTGTTATATCCTAATATTTTCCATCACCTACACTTGATGCTACAATAATGGTATCAACAAATGTCCAGTCATTGTTGAACAAGTTATGGTCATTGTCATTATGTAACAGGTTACCATAGTAACAGTATAACATGTTCAAGACACCCTTAATTTTATCTTTAAGTGCTTATAACTAAAAAATAAGGTTGGCAAACCTTGCTTTTTATTATTGTATTGCAATTAGCATGTTAAGATACAACTTTTTGCCAAGTTTAAAAAAATTCTTGGGAAGTGGTTCAGAGCCACCTTAAATTTTTCGAAAATTTAAAGTGCCACATACTCACAATATCCATTTCATTGGACTGTTCAAAAACTTGTACATACCTTGGGCAAAACCAAAGCTATCAAACGTTGATGAAGGTGGAGGAACATAGACTTTCTTTGGTGGACCATCCACTCCCCGACCAAATGCTACAGACTCCTTCACTATTTCTCTATCTGGCTCATATTTCTTTCGGGCCTTTTCCCTTTCTGCTTTAGTGATTTCTAGAGTTCAATTGAAGAAATCAACTTCCATTAATTAAACATTCAATGAAGACATGAGGCAAGAGAAGAGAACTGCTCAAAACTAGAAAGACCATTATTTTGTCCATCCTAACTATATAATCCAGCAACGTTTTTCATTTCTCCACCTCAAGGTGAAGTAATACAGGCAACTTGTGCAACTTGTCAGGCAACTTGTGCAATTTGTGCAACTTGTCACGCAACAATGTTGCATTGCAGGTTGCAGCCCTGATGTTGAGTGTGTTACAACCTATGTGCCCAACAAATGTTCATATTGCAGAAAATAGACATCTCTTCTACTTTCTGCAACATGAAAATTTGTTGCACATGTAGGTGGCATGATACAATCATAATATTGTAAAGTGTTTAATTATCAAATTTTACCTTTCCTATCCAGCAACTCAACAGAGGGGACATGGTGTACTACATAAGATCTGTAATCATAATCTTGAGCCAATGGATTAGCAAAAAGATCTAAGAAAAAATAAATAACAGAAACAAATGCAAGTAGTTAAAAAGGTTCTTTATTATCACAGATCTTTTAAGCTGAGTTTTAAATTTAACTGGGGGCTAAGGTTTTTTGTATACTCATGAAGGGTAGGAGTTTTCAATGCACCTGCGGGGGTCTCAATATTTTATACATCTGGGGATCTGGGTTTTTTAGGGTTGTGAGTTTCAAACAATTTTTGCAAGGCCAAGGCACAATTGACGAGGACAGGTAAAAAAATGCCAATAGTGCCGGTTACATAGCTAGTGTTCTGGCAGGGCAATCATTAAAGTTTATTTATCACTAGCAGTAATCATAAAGTAATAGAGTGTGTTCCAGTTATTTGAAGATATACCAAATTCTATAAGATTTCTAAAATATAACTTGACTGCTTTATTTTTTGTTTGATGTTATAAAAACAAAATTTCAAAGGGACATAATGTTACTGTATTGTGACATAATTCTAAACTGGCACCAAAGGTTCTGAATGGAAGACAAACCAATAAAAAATCCTTGAATCATTTCACTGGTGTTCACAAGACACCCAGAAGATCACAGAGATCTCACCAAATCACTAAGGGTTCTCCTTTATGGAAGACAAAAATTATTATTATTATTATTGTCAGGATAAGGTGGGCACATTTAAGTTGCTTAACTGTGTGAATTGCTATACCAGTAATTATACAATGTTTAAATAGACATATTAGTTATGTGGTTAAAATAAAACAAGCAAACAACATTGTGCTTACTAAGTATCTTGAGGCACTGCATGGCTCTGAGCTCATGAACAACATCAGTAAGTTTTAACAACTGATTTCCATTAAGTAATAACACCTGAAGACAAGTCAAGTGTCGCAAACAACCATTCAGCTCCACCATCATGTTATCTTGGAGATACAGTTCTCTTAACTGATAGTTTGAATTAAAACAATTCAACTTTCGTAGCTGCAACAATAAGCAAAACCAGGTAAATTTAACAAAAAGAAACAAGTACACATGTTGACCATTTTGTTAGCCTTCAGGTTTATACTGTCAAGAAAATAATCATGAATACTAGAACATTATTTCCAAACAACGTCACATTTATATATCAGTCAATCTCAGCAATGCCCATCCCTCTTAGGTATAAGTCGTGGGGCATTTTATCACGTTTGTAATCCCAGGGGTGTGGCATTAGCCTATTCTATGCCACTTGACAGCATCATGTCTCTCATCTTACAAATTCTGGTTTTCAGTTTCCACTCCTTAGGGCCCCTTATCTGTCACAGCTGCCTATTATACCTTGGTTAGCCACCTACTTCAATTCTTATTGAAGCCCCTGTGTTATGGGATAGCAGATCAATAGAATTATGATCAATTACTGGAAGAATACTGACAAGTAGTGTGGGGGTGGAGGTAAAATTAAGTTAGGTGGGAAACGTGAATGAGGACGCTTGTCAGAAATTTTGAAAAGAACCTCTTCAAGGTACATGTACCAGAATCTCATATTATAAACATGACTCCAATTACGGTAATTCTACCTTTAAGAGGTACCCCTACCCCTTAAAAGTGATTTTATAATATGAATATTGGTGATAAGATCAGTTGATTTTTAGAGCTGTGACCTGTTACACTGTCCGAGACAGACTCCTGAAGCGATCTACATGTTTACTTGTATCAATCTATTAAAAGGTAGGTGGTGGATAACCTCGTATTGAAGCTTACCTTATTTCCATTCAACCACACAATCTGCAAGTTTCTGAATTTTCCAAAGTCTTTAACTTCTTCAAGTCCTCTAAATACAACAAAAAGTCAATTCAACAACGTCAAAATAGCAAATAGGAAATCATGGTGATTCAATCATAAGTACTGCTGTTGTTCATGTACGATCGATCTAAAGTAAATCCGATACATAGCCAAAGCACTGTCATTGTCTAGCCATGCCATGAAGTGCAAATAGATGATAAACAACCTGTCTGCCAAGTAAATCTCTGATACATCTTTATCCTTAGTTATACCACGTCTCTTCAGCTGCTCTTCAACTTCCTTTACGAAACAAAAGGAATCATAAGACAATGATATAAGAAAGGTAAAATTGCAGTTTAGTTAACACAACTTGCCTTTTCGCTGTTCGCCGCCATGTTAAAAAGTCGAAGAAACGTTACCATGGTTAGTTATCAAGCGCGGGCTCACACTTCCAAACTCGTTCCCAGTGTATTCTCCGCATTCAAAATGGCAGCCAGCTGTTGTACAATATAGGGTCATATATATATCGCACATTGCCTGCTAAAAAACGCTTTAAAAATATTTTCATGGAGCACAAATGGAGAGAGTAACGTTAACACAAACAGCGCAATTCTTCTACCTGAGAGTAAAACTGTAAGTAGCCATCAAGGCTTGACATTTGTTTTATTGAATATAAGCTTACTGTGTTTGACCTTTTTTAGCCTTTTGCTAGCTTATAAGCTTAAGCTTTAATAAGTCGTACTTATAAGCAAAACTTCCATTTAAGCTTGCTATTGATGATAACAGCAAGGATACACTAGCTACTATCCAGCTATGTAGGCTGGTTATTGGCTAAAGAGAACTCAATAAAAACAGTCTACAGCTTCAGCTTATTAACAGAGGAAAAAGAAGTGACATTTTGTTTTAAATGAGCTTGGCATTCTCTCTTGTTTTATGGTATGCCTAAAGCCTTTTTTGAGTACAAGCCAAAAGGCCCATCAGACTGGCACTTATGGCCCATCATCATCATCATGTCGAGCGCACTCGGATTCCAGAAATGACCCTCCTCCAACCATTGGTGTCCTCCATCACTTCGGGGAGCGCCTCTCTCGCTAGTCCTGAATCATCCTCTAGCTGGTCAATATAGGTCTTGGCTGGACGTCCCCTAGATCTCTTACCATGTGATGGCTCCCAGAATAGCAGTTGGGAAACTACCTCTTTCTTACTCCTCCAAGACTGGCACTTATCTCCATTTTTTTTAATGCGAGGCAACTAGGAGCATTGCTATGTTAACCGCAGTCAAACGAGAGAAATTTGCAAAAGTTAAGCAAAGTACTTAAAAGTTAAGGTTGTCATTTTCACTGTTTAAAGTGTAATATATTGCCAATACACTGTCAATTTACCAAACGTTTTGAAAGTTTACCAAAAAAAGTTCTAAGCGTTTAAAAACCGTTAACTGCAGAGTTGTTTGCGCCATTTGCCAACATAATTTTGATCAGGCGCAAAGAGTTTTGGTCAGTTTTCAACAGAAAAAAGCTCATCATTTTGAGAAAAATTAAAAGATAGTAATGTCAACTAATTTTTTTTATTCATCCTTGCCCATATTTCCATTTAAAATTAACCCATTGACGCCCGCGACTTTTTTCGTTTTTGAGTGATTTTCTGTATATAAACGATCCATAGGATTTCGTGACTCCATATTTGAAGTTACCATTGAAAGTGCTGCTGTTCTAAAACACTGAAGGCTCGAGTTTACTTGAAACGTCATTCTGACATTGTGATTTTGCTTTGTTGGATTGCAATAAAGTCTTCAATATGGTGTTTCTGCGATTTTTGGTAAGTCCACAGCCATTTTTCATCTTTAGTAGCTGCCTGATGAGCATCATTAAGCTTGGAGGTAGTTCAGAGTCCACTTCTCAACGAAGCGAGTTAGGTGTTGTACTTCGTTTACGAATTTGGCTCGTTGCTCGTTGAACTGGAAAAATGGCCGCCATGAAATGAAGTAGCTTTGGGACTCGACTCTGGATGAATTTCTCGACCTACCGCGGCATATTTTGGAAGTTGCGACCACAGGAGAATACAACAAGCGCGAAATTTCGGCGGTGGGTCGGAGTGGCTGTGGACTTAGTATAAATATGAAATGTGTGCGAAAAGAATCGAACGCTGTCAAAATTTTTGGCTTTTTCCCAGCATGCAGTGCGGTGGTGATATTGAAAATCGAGGCAAGGTCAGTATGCATTAGAACGAAAGACTAGAGCTCGGCCCGAGCAACGAATAAGAGCAAAAAAATTCACTGCTAAGCCAGGACTAGGACTGAATTTTGCTGTGAATGTTGACTTTTGGGTTTGCCATGTTGATTTGAATAAAAAAAACTAAAGGCAAAAACGTGATTTTTGTTGTTTTTCTATGACGTTAAAAACGGTCATTTTTGTTATTGTCCAAATTCAAATGCTGATATTCTGCAAAAATCGCTAACTTTTTTGTGTTTATTGGGTATCTCAATTTGAAGGACTTTCTAGTCAATGCTTACAACTGATGGTTAAGGCAATGTTCGCGCGATTGAGAAAGTTGCAATATTTTAAAGCAGTGGAGTATTGTACGGCCGGTTTTGGCCGGCACAGCCGTCAATGGGTTAAATAAAATCCCACTAAATAAAACGAAAAACACCTCGGACGTTTGATTGTGGTGGAACTGCTATGTGCCCCCACCCCCACTCCCTATGTTGTGCCTGGGTTGAGAGCAACAGTCTGAAGAAACATTTCTTCACTGAGGAAATAACTTGATGACAGAGACTGGGATTTTAACTGCTGTCCTTCAAATCAAATGTTGAACATGCAAACCATTTCACCCCTGCAGCAACAGCACCTTCACAGGCCGGGCAAGAGAGAGAATGGGTGATAGTGATCTCATTACTGAAAGTGGGGTCCGGGCTAAAATGAGCTAATACCATCCTGAATTTGAAATAGAATTAAACATATTGGAAAAATAAATTAAAATGTTTTGTGAAAGTGTCAAGATAATTTCTTCAACGACGTTTCCTGGGCTGGATGAAAAGATAAGTAGAGTGTGTGAAATACAATGTAACTTAATTAATTAACCTTTAAAGTAGTGTCACATACTTTGCTTGGCTTACAGGATCTTTAGACAACTTGAATTCAAAGTGAAACAGACTACTCCTTGAGCAAGAAGTCATAAAATTTACCAAAATACACATTACTGAAATCAGTCTAGGCTTGTATTTATCCATTATTATTAGTATTATTATCTATCCATTACTTTTATTATTATAATTATTATTTTTGTTGGCATTTCAGAGAGATATCCAAAGAAAAAGATCTTCCACCAGTTCAGCTTGATGCACTGACATTTAAGAGTCTTCTGCTGCAGGCTCTTGACTCTTTACATGGCAAGGTACAAGCATGATTCATAGCATACTACATGTTTATGAGTGAAGGAGTAAATGAAGTGTCCATAAGCCTGTAGTTCCTGTAGCTTCTGCCATGACTTCAAATCCTGTATGTAATACACCAAGTGGTTTGGTCCTCAAAAATATGATTATAAATTATTTAAACAGTTACCCAATGGAATTAGGATTCATAAATTTAGTATTTATACAAGCTCAGTATTTTTCTCAAGTAATGAAAGGTACTGTAATCACCAACTGTTATGAATAAAATGTTCTCTTACATGTAGGCTAATCTGATGTGTTATTGATTTGGTCACAAAACAGATTGGTGCAGCCCTCAATGTCGATGTCCTTAAATTTGACGCTAAGTCAATGGAAGCCATAGTAAGAGTAAGAGAAAGGTCAGTGATGGAAATCTCGCGGGGGGGGGGGGGGGGGGGGGGGGGGGGGGGGCAATAGACAATATTCGTATTCACGGCATTGAACTGGAACTAGCATGCAGTCGAGGCTCATGCGGGCGAATCTTTTCACATGCAAATATTTTTAATGATATTCCCCCGCATTAGCCTCGACTGTAAGCTAGTTCCAGTTCAATACCGAGAATACGAATATTGTCTATTGCTGTGCCTTTTAGGGGGCAAAATTTGTAGTTTGGTACCGCTTAGAGTACTAAAATGTAAAATGACCACCATTAGAATTATTCCTATATACCTTTTAGGGAATGGAGCTGAAAAATATGACAGAATATATATGACATGTGTTGTTTTAGAATTGATACCTTTTAGGGGTGAAAATGAATTTGAGCCACACCCACAAAATGAGATTCTGGTACCTTTTAAGAGTTCTTTTAAAATTTTCCAACAGCCAACCCTGTCATTTTTATATAGGAGTTGTTTATATTCCATTTTTATTTTTGCCAAAATCATATTTTAAGTTACATTTTCATGTATGCCTCTTTTACACCAAGTCCTTCAACTGTTTTTTTTTTGTCATTTTAGGGGGCTTGTAAAACTTTGGAGTGCTATGACGCTATTTAGTTACTATCAGGACAGACATTGTGCAATTACAGTGATTCAGGTGTGAAAATGTCATTTACCAATCTCGAAAAAGCTGCTCCTAAACAGCTCATTGGCCAAGCCATTCTTTTTTCAGTGTTTAAAAGAGGGTTTCAAATGCGCCTTGAATGTTTCTATTTTAATTTGTTTCACTTTTTTTGTTTTTAGTGCAACTAGAAAAATGGAATGCCAAAAATATGTCTGGAATGTTGACTGTAACTAATCACAAGCCAGATCTGGTAACAGTCACACAATATTTGGATATCAATTTAAACTGAACAGTAAATATTCCAGAAATATTTTTGGCTTTCATTTTTTTTTTAAGTCACACTGTAAAAATATCTTTCATTGGCTGCTTAAGCTAATTAGCAAAATATAATATAATTTGGGTGGACCATACATGGTACTGCAGGTAACAAGTCAGTTCCGAAAACCCACAAAATATAATTTCTTTTTATATCATAAATAATACAGTCGAACCTCACGTAAGCAGACACCCTCAGGACCAAGTGCCTGCTTATGGGAAATGTCTTATGGGAGGTTGAAAATAAAGTAGTGTACTGGAGGGCGTATAATGCACCACCTAAATAAATGTACGGTAATTGTTGGTATGGAAGTTGTTGATCACCTATCAAAGGTCATGGTGTGATGAGGTTCCTGAAGCGTGCATCTAACTCAGTAATGGTTGTTATTACAGGAAAGCAGATATTCAGAGGAGCAGAATTTGAGTTGGAATTGCTTTACGATTGTAAATTTCAAGGAGATACATTTTCATGTGACTGGCACAAAGAAAAGTTTTAAAGGAAAACTTTGATGTACTGTGATGACAAAAAGCTTTTTGGAATCAAAATGACTAGTTACCTACATGTAACTATACTATTCAGACTCGTACATCGCTTTTGTTTAGGTCATGTACAATTAACACCATTTAAAAACCGCACCTATTTTGTCAAAATTTCTTGATATTGTTTAGTGTTTGCTTACAGAAGGTTAGTTTAGATCCTGTCGACCCTAAATCGGTGTCCATGTCCGCTTAATTACAGGAGGTTAAAAATGTAGTGTTAGAGAGGATAAATTGCCCAGACTGCAGTTTGGTGTCTGCTTTATATGGCAGGTGTCCGTTAGTAATGGTTTGACTGTATGAATTTACAAGTGAAAATGACTGCCATCCTACAAATCTTAAAGATGGTTAATTTCTTAAGAACAGCATTGAAGTTAAACAACGTTTTATTTCAACAAATTTAATATCCTTTTTTATTTATTAAATGTGACATTTTGATCGTCTTTTATATTGGAAGACTTTAATTTGACATTTTTTTATATTGACTGTATTTTTATTGAATTGTAGGTCTCTCCTCATTTACTGAGCTTAGCAGCTGACAGCAGACAATGGAAGATAGCAGATGGACTTGTTGTCAAGTGACAACACAAGCAACTGGTTCTTTAATTGAGATTAACGAAGCTCACTCAAACAGCTTTTAAGGGCCCATTATAGTATTCCGTTGCTAGGTAATGCGGTTGCTATGCAGAGCTAAATCAAGTACAATTTTACTTCCGGTGAAAGTGACAGGCAGCTTCGTGCGAGAGTCCGTACAAATTCAAAACTGTCCTAAACAATGCCAAATTTGAAGTTCGTCTCGTTCATCTCCTGAATTCTTGGTTAGTACTTAAACTTATTTGAAGCTGGATATTTTTTCTCTGGAAAGATTCGTCTTGGACGGTTTTCAAGCTGATTCAAAACGTAGAAATAACTGAAGGAGTAAGAACGCTCAACTGATCAGTTCACAGATATCGGAATCTACTAAAAGTTTATTCCCACTGCTTCAGTCTTCGTACCGTTTTTTCGTTTCTTTTTGTCAATGCTGACCAGGTCAACTGGAATTCTGGACTGAGAAGTTAGAGGATATATCTGAAGCCAACATGTGAGTAAGATAGCTTAAGATGTTAACATTTGCAAAAAAGTGCTCGAGTTTTTACAATTTCAACGCGAAGCGTAGCGCGTTTGTTTTTCTCGTAGCTACAGTTTTTACGTATTTTTCAGGGCCGATTTCGTATAAACTTAGAAGCCGTCAAAGTTGTACAGATTTCAACGAAGTGTGAATGAACAAAGTACAATGAGTTCAAATTTGTTTGATGGAAATTATTAATAAAAAAATTATTTTCAATTCGTTTAGTTTTATTTATACTCGTACGTTTTTCCGTCCGTGGAAGATTGTTTAACTTCGGGATTAACTGATAAATTGTCATTGTGTGTTGATACGATGCAACTTCAGGCAAAAACTTCAGTGAAAAAATAATAAAAAAACTTCAAATTAAAAAAGTAAGACAGTGCGTTGTACCTATTGAAAAAAGATGTTTACGTTTTAGATTTATATTTTCATTGAATGAAAACAAATTGAACCATCGATTTAGATGGATTCGACGCTGGTGTTGCATAAGGTTTCTTATTATTCAAAACACGGACTTCAACCTTGGACTTTTGTCTTTTGACTTCGCCTATCAGTTCTGCCTTTCACTTTAATGATAATCGAGTACTTCTTAACTGTTTGATTTCTTTCGAGCTATTCCGCCAAAAATGGCCACTTATAACTGAGATAACCGTTTGCACATAAAACAAATTAAACGGCGCATAATTTTGGGCAAACAAAACAAAATAACATTGCATCTTTTCCGTTTCGATCTGTATATAACTTAAAAACATTGCATGTGATAAAATCAGAAGCACAAAACTAATAAGCTTCTGATAAAACAAATAGGACTGCTCTAATGGCTTTGTTGCTATTTTAGAGGAGGGAAAAAATTGTCGATGGAGGATATCTAGTAATTATATTGACCTCTATATTTTTTGCTCCTAAGATTGTCGACTGTTGTTTGAAAAGAAAGAGAAAGAAAAGTTTCTTTCTTTTTTATGTAAGTGCCATACTGCTCTTCAAATTCAAGGAAAACCGTCTCACAGATGCGTGAGTTCCCAAACCAATGCTTTGGACATTTTGGATTTGAAGGCATTTTCCTGCTCACCCATGCCTGCTAAAGTGATCGAAGGCTTGTGATCTGACAGATACAGGCATGACTCGTTTTTCCAAGGGGGAAAAAGTTATTTTTAATAGGAAAACTACATCCATGTTGTTTCCAGGCAGAATCATGGATAATGATATATCTGGAGAAGTGTTAACTTGCTTATTGTCAATTTCCTATTTATGTTATTGGTATGGAATGAAATTTATGTATATAACTACATGTTGCTAGGGAAATAAACCAGAAACATGCAGAAATCATGGTTTCTCTGCAATAAATTTCCGAGACAGTGTATATTAATGTATGAAGGAAGTCATGTGAACCTTGAAATAAAGTTATTAAAATTATAATTTTCTTTATTCAGGAAATCGGCATCACCCATAGGTGGTTTTCAGAAAAGTCGCTAAAGATAATACAAAATGAGAGGAACCACGATCACGCTACAAATTGCAAAATAGAATTTCTGAAACTGTGAACAGTTTCACTGTTCCTAATTTCTAAAGGAATCTCATTACATTCCTTTAATAAAAAATGAGAAGAGCATAATTGGCATTTGCCACAACAAGATCTGTTAATCCTTAGGTCGCTGGCACGACCTGTATTGTAGCTGTGAACATAATAAATAAAAACATTTATTCCCATCACTGGAGATTAGCAAACTTAAAACATTAGTTTAACTTATTGTCATAATCAACCATTTACTACATGTAAAAAGACAGAAGTTGGTTCTCCACCAGAGCTTGAAACATTAACAACATAATGCATAATAACCTACAGTGCACACACGTGGAAAAAATGAATGTCATTTACTTTATACTTTCAACCAACTGTCTTTAAAAAAAGAACAAATTTAAGGACGTTCCCGCTAATTGTTTATGCGCATCCTTACTGCGCACGCAATTCATGTCGCAACGCCATGATTCGTCATGCACGAGCGCGCGCGCAAGAGAAGAAAATCTAAGCACATAAAGGGCTGATAGCGGTTGCGTTAACTTTGCTTAGATTTAACTCGCTTGGATGGTCGGTGACCCCCAATTTTTTTTTCATAGATAATTTTCTTTGCCAATTCTCGACAGATTGTGAAAAAAATGAACAAAAAATCAATGTAGGAAGTTAAAAATTTTTCCATTTTTCTACCCGCGCGCCATCGAATCCTGCCAACTTGCGGCTGTCAGAGTTTGCAAATGCTGTCGTTTAAGGCGGCGAAATACGAGATACAAAAACCCTCAACTTGTCGCGCAACATTGGCAAATTTGTTGCGTGACAAGTTGAGAGTTTGATGAAAAACAAGCAACAAAGGCAAAATTTGTTGCTCAAAGTTGACCCGCGCTCTACTTTTCGCAACAAATTTCTTCAACCTGCAACAAATGTTTTTGTTGCGCGACAAGTTGATCACGCATGGTGAAAAACGGGAAACATCAACCAAAACTTGCAACGATACAATGTTGCGCGACAAGTTGAGGGTTTTTGTATCTCGTAATTCGCCGCCTTTAAAGATGAAATTTACTTCAAGGAACGTCACCAGTTGAATGAATTTGCTGAACAGACCTACTAGCATAAAATTTGGGAAAGAAAGTTGCATTTTAGAGATTCATTTGCAATATTTTTAGACTAACAGAATTTGGGATCACATCCCGTAAGGAAGACCAATTTTTCAAAATTAGGGTCGCCTTTCAGATAGCTTATCTCAGAAACGAAGTCGGTGACCCCCTCATTTTTTTGCATTTCTGACACGAGTAACTCATAACCTAGCTGTAGCAAAAGTTTTATAAAAAAATCAATGTTAGAAGATTTTCGCGCGAACGTCCTTAAACTCACCTATCAGTTTTCAGGGGGGTTGCTTACAAGAGTAGGCACAAGAAGAGCTTAAACTGTATTCATCAAAATTCATTGCACTGAATAAAAAGTGTACTTTGTGGAATTATGGGCCATAACAATCAAACAAAAATAAACTGACTTTACAAAATTTTCAGATAATTTATTTTCTTAAGTTGGATAGTTACATGTAGAAATGTACTTTCTTTAACATTATAATTCCTTTTGAGTACAATGTATAGAATATTAGTGAAGTATAAGAATATTACAGTGTCTATTGTATTGTCAGTATACTGTGTGAATATTTTTAAAAGGAGAATGGTCTTTCAAAATTCAGGTCTCGCAAAATTTTAGTCAAATTTCACGGGTCATCCAGTCTCAGTTGTTTTAGAGTCTTGGTCTCCTATATGAAAAGTCAAGAAGTCTCAAATTTACCATCTACACTGTACCACCTCTAATATTGATGCTACCAGAAGGCTGGCATTGTTTTTCTCAGTGTTTTCACCTGTGACTCAGATTACAGTAAAACCTCTCTCCGCAATGACTACATGTTATACAGACACTTTGTTTGCTGAAGAGAGAGGGCTGTTATGGGGAGAGTTTAAAGAAATTATTCATCGCCAAGTGTATGTAAAGATGGCTGTTGTAGAGAGGTGTTAGTTAACAGTACTGCCTTTGAACTAAAACTGTCAACTGAAGGTACATTATACTTTGATTAAACTTTGACTTGTTTATTGTACTGTGACCAATCAGGTATGATTACCATTAGGGATATAGTTTTTATACCTCACATCTAATTGGTTTTCCATTGCAACACAATGAACTTTCCAGAAGTAGCTTATGCTTTTCTGATTTCTCACCGTTAGGTTACTTGTGTTTAGTCACTGTGACAACCATTACTATCTCGTAGGGCCGGTTAGCAGTTTAACACAAATATTTTATAATTCCAGCAATCAATTTTGTTTAGTCAATTTGGCAATTTTAAGAAAAAAACCTAATTTACATGTAAAAAGTAAAGAAAACTATTAAAAATAGTTTTAGTCCAAAAACGTTTCATTGGTAAATCTTGTTTGAAAAATGAGGGGAGCTGGTCAGTTGCAAATGAGAGTGATCGCTAGAATAGCTTCCAACGTAGACCTGCTTGGGGAATCTTCCTGCCCCACTGGGGGCGATGTGCATGACACCTACACCCTAAGGACACTGCAAGAAGACCTTCAATTTAAATATTGTCTAGAGGATATTCGTCAGTGAGCAAGAATGCCCAGCTCTCTATGTTAAAATTCAATTCTTAAACCAGTGGCCTAACTGCGAACTAATAATGAAAAACATCCAACATTTCCATGGCAATGACAAATAACCCAGCCAAACTACAAAAGAAAATGTTAAAGCATAGGTACTTAAAAACTATGCCCAGAAAAAGCCTTAAAACTGTGCCTCAAGTACACAAGGCCGGCTACACCATATTTAATTGCAGTGAACCAAAACCATTGTACAGTCTATATCAAGGTCTCCAGGCCAGAACTTTCTATGTGACTTTTTGGAAACAAATTAACGTCAATCTTGTATTTTAGGCCTTGAAAGGCACTCTCTTTTTGAAATTATGACTGCATCATGTAAATATGACTGGAAGAATTTAACCAGGTCAACAAATCCTGCATTTTGCTTACCTGTGAATACGGCTGCCTCTTTTTGTTTCCAGCTAATGGGGGGACCCGCACGAGTGACTGGGAGCGACATGAGGTAGCTGTTTTCATAGGCTAACATTTTCAAAAAAACTAAACTTAAAATATCATCTGCTTAGAATGTCTTTTTACCCTGGAGTCCTATATTTTCAAATATGGTCATTATATTAAAATAAAACTGTACAATAAATAGTGATAAATAAAATTTGAAATGGTCATCAGTTAGTTATCATCATCATTTTCATCAAGACAGTTATGCTTGAACCTTTTAGCAGATGATTCACCCAGGTTATTATCACATTTCTCCATCTCCTCTTTCTTTACTGTGCTGTACATGTCATCGCATGATGTTGTCCACCATGGTTTCCCAGTAAAAGAAGGAATGGACAATCCTAGGCCATCCATAAGTACTTTGATAACTTTGTCTACATAATGGTTGATAACCAAAGTGGCTTTCTTATCCTGAAGTGAAAACAAAGATTTATAACAAAATATCCAACTGCTTTATTTAAGCATGAATGTACATGCAGTTAGCACTACAGTGCTAGTTAAGGACACAGAAAACTAAAAAAAAAAGAACTGGGTTATAAAGGACTATGATTTGGTGTCTATTAATTATCAGGAGTTACTCTTGTTGCATTCATCTTCAGTTAAGTAATTATATCAAACATAAGGAAGAGTGTTTCACCAGGTTTTCCCAACACCGAGAAGTGGGTTGGAAAAATGAGGTGCAGCCAAGTTTTTTAACTGACTTTGAGGTGTTTGAACCTGATGAAACACTTTTTTGAGTGTTTGATAAAGCTTCTCTAACCAATCATTAAATACAGAGAAAATGAAGGAATAAAATCGCCGACATCTATGCTAATTAAGATTGGGTTTCCAAACCACTTTCATGCTTATGTTTTTCTTTGTTCAAACTTGATGAACTATTAACCTTTTTAAGCCCCAATATCAAAATTTAAATTCTCATTTCTAGTCCTATACATTTCCTATAGAAGTAGTAGGGAGAAACTGTTTGGATATCAAGAGAATTCATCTTGTGTGATCATGTCCTTAATTCTCATGACCTTTTTGATTGATAGGGCATTGATATTACAAGGAGAAATTTGATGCTGATCACTCTTGGGGCTTGAAGGGTTAATGAGTTTAAGAAATTTCCTGTCCATAATGGCATGGGGTCATGAAAAATATTTAAAGGATATTTTCAAAGGAATTTGAACTTGTGATCTTTGTGTTGCTGGTGGGAGGCTCTGCCCAAGAAGCTTTAGGCACTAAAGGCAGACTGTGAGTTCACATAAACCTATAGGGTTGAATGCACCATGACAGGTGTTGATATCAGAATCAGTTTGAGAGCACTTTACTTGGATTACATGTAATTGCAGGTAGTGGCCGCAACAAAGTCAGGCCACTGCTATCAGTATCTGAATCATCTAGAAATTAACAAGTCTTGTGGCAATAAGGTTAGTAAATAGTCAGCATGACTCACATGTCTTGTTTTTTGAAGATTAACAACAACTAGTTTTCCACCATTTTTGACTGTGAGTACTGGCAAATTGCCGCTAGGTTGGATTTGAAGTGAAGTTCCAAGGCAAATGGCTAAGTCAGCTTTCCTAAAATAGAGGAATAGAGAAATCAGTCGTGAGATGTTTTGGTTTATTATGAATCTCTTTTACTTCAGCTAACATTGGCAACAGAATGGCGGTTTTTATACTAGAGACTTATTTTCTGTCTGGACGAACTTGGGCAAACATTTGCAGTTCGTCTGGTTATGCATCTCAAGCATAAAGATGGACACAAGATGCATTATGCATCTAGACAAACTATCTTTCATAGTGTGTCGTGCAAGATGCATTGCGAAAGATAGTTCGTCTAGATGCATAATGCATCTGTGTGTATAAAGACAGGCAACAGACGAACAATGGTAAAAAATGATACCAACATGGCCGCCATCTTGAAATTTGCAACCAAAAAACTCTAATACTTATTCCTTTTTATTAGTGGCCGCGCGCAATGTCTCGCATTGTTCATCCCATCTCTACACTAGACATATAACTTGACAGATGCATTATCCATCTGGACAGATAATGCGTCTCTAGTGTAAAAACGGCCAATGCTTTCAGGGCTTGACACTAACGGTGGTCAACTGGACATTGGCCAGTGAAAATCACACTTTGGCCTGTAAAAGTTTGGGAATACAGGCCATTTTGGAAGATAAACTGAAGAAACTCTTTAAAATCTGACTTCACATTTCAGATTAATTGTGAATAATTTGCATATGTCACTTGGAAAACTTTACAATATCAGTTTCTTGGGCTTTTCAAATGAAAAGCCTTTTCACAATTTGAAAGCAGACTGACGAACCAATGCCTGGCCTGTTGCCACGCACATAACGTGAACGTCTCCACCATGTTGGCCAGGTATTTCTTGGGATTGGTTCTAGTTGTGCTCAGTCCTTCTCAGACGGATGAAATAAACATCTTTAACATGTGACTCCCGCTGTCGCCATTTTATTCTGGTTTGCTTGTTTCGCTTTGAAAATTATGGCACAAAAGTGGTTGTCTGACTTTTTCTCGAGTGTTTCAAAACAAACAAGAAATGGGAATGAAGATGAAACAGTGGAACAGCTTAAATTACATCAGAAAGAGAAGCAAGATGAGAAAGAAGCTGAGATAGAGAAACAGGTTACGAAAATTCAGAGTTGAGTGGAAGCAGTGGTATCCTTGGCTGGACTATAACCATTACTTTAGCTTAATTGTATTTTAGCTAATTACTTGAGTTGCTCTTGCACCTGACCAGTACAACTTGCATTTTGTCCAGTGAAATTCTGAATAAACTGGACAATGGACCAGTACACCAAAAAGTTAGTGTCGAGCCCTGGCTTTTTTGACTAAGAAAACATAATTTTAAGAATGAAAAATGTCAAATTTCAACATTGGTACCGGTACTTTATGCACCCAGCCCTTCAATTAAAATATTTCTCCATTTTGGTGTTCATAATATTTAATAAAATTACATGTAACAAACAATATCAACGATGATAACATATGCTCTGTAGCTTGATGTCACACCATCCTTTAAATTACTTAATACCTTGAGTGATGTTCTGCCAAGACCAGATCTTGATAAGGCAAAGAATCTTCCCAGTCAAGGATTGTGTCTCGCAGTTTACCCCTAAAAGGAAACAAACAATCAACAGATTCATCTTCATTATACTGCACTGAGCTGATCATAGTACACCCAACAAAATTGCTTGATACTGATTGGATGAGAGGAGTACAATATTATTGTATAATTAATAACTATTAATAATACCTTGAATAATTTATTGTACTCTGCAGAAGTAACCATTAAATTCATCCTCTTCTCTGCAGGTATACCTATTGATCTTCTTGAAAGCATTTGCATGATATCAAAAATTGATATTCATGTACCGGTACATCACCTAATTTTTTCTGAAGTAATGATAATCAGTCTTGAAACCTGAAGACTTCTGAACAGTTGATCTCAAACTTAGAAATATTTCTTGCAAATTTGTTGAAATTGCAAGACCATCTCATACAATTCTATTCATCCAGGTTCTTGTGATGTTTTGAAAGTTCTATTTATCATGAACTTGGCTAAATTAATTTCCATCTTATCAATAAAATGAAAACACAAACCGACAATGTCCTCTGACTCGTTTTCTCTCACATAGTCCTCCAGTTTTTTTCAGTCCGACTGTTGTCACTGCATTTCTTCTTACATACTCCGTTTCACATCTGTCACACTTCTCAACAAACATGTTCCCATGGAGCTCTGAAATCTTTGACCTTCCAAGAAAAATGTGAAAAATGTGCTTTACGTGTTCTTTAAAGTGCTACTATGATCAAAAATTAATGTCACGTATGAAACAAAAACGCCTTCCTTACAGCTTATCAGATGTCACTGTACCTGTCTAGGTCAATTAAATTAAGTTAGGGCCCCGCAAAGTGAAAATATTGAACTTAGAAAATAGTGTTTTTCAAGTCCGCCATTACGGATTTATGTTCCAGTGAGCCCGCGTTATAACAGGGATTGGAGTTGCGGTAATTCATTCAAATCTATATTGTTTTTATGTTGTGACGTCATTTTCTCAAGTCGCTGATCCGATGGCTTCGTTCACTCACTAGTTCGGGGCTTCTAGAGACCCTTTTAGCGACGAATTTCAAAGTTGTAGTGACAACAGTTATTCAGAAAGCTTGTCTGGATCGTCTTCACACGATATGAGCAATGAAAAAGAAGAAATCGTCAATTGCGATGACGCTGTAGAGCCAGTTCCGACTGAAGAAGAGGCAGCCGAAAACTTGAACAGCTAGCTATTATTTGTAGCTCTAGGAGTCTTCTAGAGGCCAACGAGGAGGAAGAGCAGGCTTTGCTGATTCTTTTTTCTGGCGAGGAAGACACCAAATATTGGTATGTAGATGAATTGTTTGCTGTGTTCTCGGAGACTTATTGAAGCCGAAGCCAGTTTACCTTGAGGTTAACTACAGACTTTCGCAAGTTTTGTCTTGATGTTTTATAACTTCACAGTGGCACAATAAGGAAAGCGTTCAGTATAGTTTCAGTTCCGAATGAGCTTATTGTTCTTTTTTACCATCGAAAATGCACTGCTGTTTATAAGTGAGAATCTAAATGAAAGCTGTGCACAATGGCGTCAATTTCAGCTCATCGTTCTGTTCTAATTGATACCAAGTTTCCTCTCCATTTCATATAGGCACAAATTTATTAAACCTGATATCATTTCCTGTCAAGGGAGTTTAGAATAACGCTCTCTAATCCTGGGTAATTGCAAGTTCATTGTAGCTATGTTTGAAAACATTAATTCATTTTATGGAATTTACTACAAACTGAACAACAACTTACAACAACAACAACAACTTTATTACAATTATTATTACATACATTGTATTACAATATTAATAAATTATTATTACCGTATTTTATTGTGCAAACCTACATTTATAACAACAATCCATGTTAGTGTTCCTTCTGAGTTTGGCTTACCAAAAGCGGTTTCTATATACGTGTAAACAAGAACAATAAAAATGTCATTTCCCATCTAAGATAAAAGAACTTTAAGGCAACAACTCTGCAAACCATATTAATATAGAGGATGTGATTGCTTGCACAGTGGCAGTATTGTTGGCATTAAAAAGAATGGAAAATACCAACTTAGCTTGCCAGTTCCTTTCCCTTTTAATACATGTAGCTTCACCACTCAAACTATGTCCACCCACAAACACCATATGGCAAGGTCGAACGACAAGTCCAAATAACCACATTTGTATACACTCAAAAACATCCTCTGTAATTTTCATTTCTTTAGGTTCCTGAGATCTGTGGCACATCACCAATCTGTGCATCAGGCAAACCTTCCCAAATTCTGATGAGGAGCACACTTACTACAAAGAAGAAGGGGGGGAGGACTAAATGTTTCAAAAAAACATTTCTTTGACCTTCAAAACAAAGGTTTTATCAATACATTGTATTTATTATATCCAGATGTGAATAAGTACAGTTATCAATGAGAAAATAAATGTGCAAGACAACAACAATTTGCAATGAGATGTTTTCTATGTACACAAGCTATGTAAGGTGGCTCACATCAGGTTTCCAGTTTCACACCACTGGATTTTTTGATGAAAATTTATTTGGCTATACAGTCAACTCTCACTTAACGGACACCTCTATAAAAGGGACACCTGGTGTTGGTCGGTGCTGTTCAGTTTTTCAGTCATTTTACTGTAACTAAGCTCTCTATAAGATAGATACCTCTCTAAGATGGACAGTTGGGGCCAGTCCTGACTGTGTCTGTCTTAGAGAGAGTTGACTGTATTTTCTGGTAACAGGCATCCACATATTGTAGGCAATTTTGGTAACTGGGCCTTGAATGATAACAGTCATGTCCAACTTCCACTGAACCCAAAAATGTTTTACATGCTGCTATTAACTGCTACCATAGCAACAGTAGCCAAATCAGTGAGACTGACTAATTATCTTCTGGGACTTATGGTATGAAAGTTTACCCAGTAACCCCCATTTTTCTTATCGTATTATTCTATGTCACCTGAGTAAAAGTATGTGTTTACAAAGTAATATACATTAAAAACAATATTCTTTGGAGCAGATTGTGTAAGTTTGTTATTCAGATTATTGTGCAATTGTTGGAAATCTGCTCCCAATTATTTTTGTTAATTTGTAAACTTTTTCTTATTCTAATATGCATAGTCAAATACATGTATTCAGCCTGGCCCAAGCAAGTCTCTCTGATTTTGATACACTATAGTCTATTGTATGGTAACAGTTGATACATTCATTGTTGGGTGCAGTGAGGGTTGGGAAAATGCATGAACTTACCAAAATGTAGTAAACATGAAAACTGTTGTAAGCAACCTTCAATTTTTTCTTGGTTATTCTTCAGTATTTATACTTAAAAATGTAGAGTCAATATCATGTATAACAACAACAACAACAAATTTATTAGTAGACAAAATGTGTTTATACATTGTTGATGTACATATTTCCTGACAAGAAATAGGTCAAAATATCATTTTCTTTTGAGACTGAGATTGAAACGGTGGAAGATACAAACTTGTTCTTTTGTTTCTATTATCAAGACATACTCAGAGTGTTGCATGCAAGATTTAAGTCATTTGCTTCAATTCCATGAGGTCCAAAAGTCTGTCCCCCACAACCCTTATAAAGTTCTGACTGAAAATGTCATTCTGTTTTCAAGTCTCAGAGGTGACAGACACAGACTTCCCCTGTGGTTTCCTACACATGCACATGCTCATCTGCATTCTAGAAGTTTTCATGTGATTTCGTTGAATTCTCACCTTTTCTGGTCCAAAAAGCTATGTTGATGCAAATGAGGTAACAAGAAATTATATCAAAATGTCATTCTCTTTTCAGACCAGAATTGCAAGCGGTGAAATATACAGACTTGCCCTTTCGTTTCGATTGTCTAGACATACTCAGAGTGTTCCATGCAAGATTTCAATTCATATGCTTTTATTCTTGGCTTATGAGGTCCAAAAAACCCATAAAAAGGGTCTGACTGAAAATGATATGTTTGCACATTTAAAGTCTCAGAGAATCTGCTGTCCTCGATGTCCTTTTAAATCATCCTTTTTAAAACTACCAGGATTCAGTATTAGGGTGGAGTGGGGGGAGGAGGGGAGGTTGTAGCCCAGTCATAGGCGACTGAAAGTCAAACAACATAAAAATTAAAAGGCTAATCGAGGCGGGGGAAAGATTAATACAAACTTAGGCTTAAGTTAAGTTAATAAAAGCTTTCACGCTTACATTATTTATTCGTTTAATCAGGGTTTGGTACTTGAGAAACATGATATAAAAAAGTGTATTGTGACTACTTTTTGTATGAGTGTAAAGCAAGCTAGCGAGAAATCACCAGATAAAAACAATCAGTAAGCTTTATAATATGAGAATATTCACACACTTTGCGCGCACCTTTTGTCGCTTCTTCTTCTTCTTTATGCAGATTTTTTTCAGATTTACAATCTGTTGATCGCTCCCCTTTTTCCATATGCTAGGCATGGGTTGAAAGCCCGAGTAAAACGGTTTTCCTCGATGTGAATCGAGAAAATACAAACAAAACGTGTCCTTGGTGAGGATGGAAATTCTTCCCCTTGGTTCTAACAATCAATCGTTTTATCGATCCGGCTCGCATGCAGCGCGATCCCGGCCGCTCTGTCAGTCTCATTGCTGCACTCCTGTACAACACAACGACTTCCCATCATTAAAAGGAAGAAAGACTTTTCGAAAACAGGAGAGCATCGAAGTGGATGAAATCGTATGAGAAATTGACTTGAGAAAATGACGTCACTTGATTTCTCCGCGAATTCCAAGTGACCAGGCCTCTGCCGTTGGTAACCAGGCCGCAGGAACATGGCGGTTCAATGGCGGATGAAAATTATCGGAGTTTGAGCGCAAAAAAAAACCACTTTCCTTCATCGCATGAGGATATACTTTGGAAATCATGTACTTTAGGAAGTTAACTACCAATTACGCGAAAATTAAAGGTATTCGACAATTTGATCATAGTAGCACTTTAACCAAGAGAGTCAAATATCAAAATTCAAGAAAATCCCAAATTTCATTTTGTAAAATATTGAAAAACAAATAGTACCATGTAAAAGTACTGCCAAAGAGGTTTCATTTGAATGGTCACACCATAGTATTTCGTCCACAGACTCAAAAGTTAGAACTACATGTACACTACACGTCTGAGCCATAAATTATTGACTGTGGAAGTGAAAGGGTCAACGCAGAGTATTGCAAAATAATACAGATATCATTTGTCTAGTCTGGAATTTTGCCTCCTTTTCAAAAACATCTTTATTCCACATTAGGGCCATTTATACAAAAGAAAAAATAACAAATGGATTAAACACTTGTAAGCTTTCATTTCTTTGTGGACATTTTGAAAGCTTTTAATCTATAATAAGTAAGTCTTATTATAATTTTCCATTAGTCCACCCAGAATAAAAAATAAACTAAACGTGAAATACCTTGGAATCCCTGACTTTATGTGCAACCCGTCGACGTTTTGACTCACAATATATTGAACAAGATTTTCTTGTACAAGCTTGAGTAAAGCCATGTGTGTGAGAGAGGGTTTTGCTTCATCAAATGTAGTTTCCATTTGAGGAGCTAATCCTTTTTCTTCTAAAGTCCAAACACCTTTCGGTCCTCTAAAATCTGGAATACCAGCTGCTGTGCTTACACCCGCACCCGTATGAAACACAATGTGTTTCGATTCGCGAAAGAGCTTGATGAACTCTGCCATTTTCACATCTAGTTGCTCGGGAGAGTCAAAAACCTGTAGATTAAAAACACCAAAACGCTTTCATTTTCTATATTCATTTTTAAAGAGTTGTTGCAAAGATACGTACCTCAGGTAATCCACACTTCCCTTTGTGTGGATAATCTGACAAACCAGCAGCGTAGTTCACTGACATTGTACAAATTATCCGCGGCCAGCTGTCAAGAATGCGCCGCGCTGTCAATAACAACAACGTATTAGCTGACCACCCGCGTGCTTGGTCTTTGTCTGGCGTCAAAGTTTAATCTCTTAAATATATTACTGCCTTTTAAGTATCCCTAGGTGAGAGAAACAAGTCGCTACTTAGTATTTTTCGCTCGGTCTTTCCACGTTGGCCTTCAATGGGTGAAGTGTTGCCTGTCAGCCATTTTGTTTGCGCGTTATGAGGTGAGCAAAGGTGAGCTGGAAACTAGCGGCGTCTTTTCTATATTTGGTAAATATGGCCATATTAGGAAAATGTTCTTCCCTGAAACATGGCGGATGGGACGAAGGTTTCTTTGGTGACGGAAAGTACAAAAGTCAGGTAAGAAGTTAACAATTAGCAATTAATAGCAACTGGCCAATTTTTGAACATGGCTGTGATATAAACGATGAGGACACTTGGTCAGGCAAACCAAAGTACAGTGGATGGGACAAAGTCAGCCCCTAAGGCCTTGGGGTTAGGGGTGGGAAAGTAACTTATAGTTGAAAAAAACTTCTTGAGCAGAGACTGGATGGGATCGCAAAATGACGTCTCACTAACACCCACAGGCAGCCAAAGGTCAAGAAACAAGAAAGTAAGGAATTTTAAATTCTTTATTTTTCATCATTTTACTGTGTGAGTTGAGAGGTGAACTTTCAGTGAAAGTCGTACAACATTTTGTTGGTTGAAGAATGTTAGAACGTTTAGTATCCCATGTTAGATGATGTTTACTAACATTTTTGTTGTTGGATGAATGTTTATCTCGGGAATATACGCAAAGCGTTGAATGAGATATAGTATACTGGGACAGATGTGCAAATTTTCACTCATTCCATCATCTGTAATTTTTTAATTCCCTAGTGTGTTCAGGTTACCTGTTAAAAGACTATTGCTGTAGTAAACTTTTTTAATTCCCTAGTGTGTTCAGGTTACCTGTTAAAAGACTATTGCTGTAGTAAACTTTTTTAATTCCCCAGTGTAATTACATCACCTAGATCCACCACTGCACATATTTTTTCAAATGTTAAATTTCCATATTTATCCAGAAAATAGATTAAATGCATTTAACTCGGACCCAAGCCTCTCCAACATCCTGGGGGGTACTCCCCCAAAATACCTATACGGGTATGTGCCGCCCAAAGGGGTCGTGATTTTGGGACTCCTGATCTAGAACGGGGTATCATATTTCGAACGCACGAAAGCTTCAAATTATCAGCAGCTATTTTTCTAGAACGGGGTATTAAAAATTGGCCTATTTCTAGAACGGGTATCATTTTGAGTGCAAATTCTTTCTAACCCCCCCCCCCCCCCCCCCACCTCCCCCCCCCCGGGTCCAACATCCATGTTCAGCCAGAAGCCATGTTCAAAATCACCAGCTCGGTGCACAGAAAGAAGCAATCTTGGAATCTGAGTGGTAGAATCTTCTCATTTCATTTTGATGCCCTATGTTGCCCTTTGTTGCCATGTTACTTGCTTATCCTTAATTTCATCCTTATTTTAAGAGTCAGCTCTGTTTTGAACCGAGATTCCAGTCAATATGGAAAGAAGTTCATGTTTGATAAACATGAGGATACATGCTGGAATTCTGATCAGGTGTGTTATTATTGGCAGTACCAGACTGAAAGAAACAAAGGAAAGGGGGAGGAGAGTGTCTCTCATAAATATCAAGTAAAAATATTTAAATTGAACAGAAAAAAAATTGCTTTTTTTACATATTTGTTTCGTTTCTTTAATTATTTTCTTTCATTTTTTTTATAGAGTCGAATTAGAAAACTTGAACCCTCGATAACTCGAACCTCTCCATAACTTGAGCCAAACTTTTTTTCCTTGGCTAAAGATCCTGATGGCTTGCAAATTTACCCTTGATAACTCAGTAACTGAGCTTACATTCCACATGATCTTATTCCTCTGATCGGTCTTGGCCTACTGTTTGATTGCCAAGAAAAACCAGTCAATTGAAAATGCATTTTAGTTTGGTACTATACTATTTGTGCCAAGGCCCATAAATTGGAAATCTCTAATTTGAACATTTTTATATTTGGTTATTTTTTTAACTTGAAACTTTAAAAAGCACAAAATAATTTTGTTGATCAAGTTTCATTTAAGAGAATTCATTTTTGGTGAGACTGATATTTCATTTCTAAGTGAGAAAAATTATGAGGGTCATACAATGTGGCAAGTCACAGCATCATGTGTTATCACCTTATATGTGATTTTTCTTGCAGGGTTCACCTCAGTTTGTTATCCTTGAATTTTCTAAGGAGTCTCAAGTAAAAGAAATTCAGATTCAATTTCAGGGTGGATTTGTTGGAAAGGAATGTACTGTTGAAGGTGGACCATCGTCTAGCAGTTTAACACCATTCCACGAATTCTACCCTGATGATTCCAACACCCAGCAAGTATCCTTTGGTCATTTTGAATCTTCTGCTTCTTTGTTGTTTGTTACACTGTCCAGTTGATAAAATACAACTGCTTTACAGCTATTCAATTGGTAAAGAGTTAATAAATAATGATCAAATAAATATTAGCTGTGGCATGAACACATAGTAGTGGCTTGTGAGGTATTCACTGATTTCAGATCTAATTGGAATTTAGGTTGTTAGTTACTGAAATGTTGGTTTCAATAGGCTACTTTCAGTATATTAAAATTTAACTTGATAGTGAGGCTTAGAGGACATAAACAAAAGAAATGAATACACACGTTCATTCCCTTTGTTTTTGTCCTCCAGGCCTCGCTATCAAGTTGAATTTTAATATATCGAAAGTAGCCTATTGTTTGGGTAGGATTTTCATGTAAGATCATTCTTAGGGAGGTTTTGGGAAATGTTTGTTAAAATCTTGTATTAAAGGCCTCAAAAAGATTGGATGCTATGTCACCTATCTGGTCAACATAATGACTGGATCATGCAGATTTCAGTGAAAAAATTATGTCATTGATATCAGTGTTATGGTAACTAATCATAGTTACATTAGTGGTTGTGGCCCTTATCTTGCAAAAAAATAAGGCCCAAAGTGCCACCAAAAGGTTTCAGTCTCAAACATTTTCACACCCCACCTTATTCACTCTGCTACCCCCCCTCCCCTCCGTCTTTACGATGGAGTCTGGATCAGCCACCTAGTGTAGCATAATTGCCATCCAGTCGCCATCTCATGGTGGAAAGTGTGTTTGTAACTCCTTAACTTTACATTTCTTAGATTTTCCCTATCAATAGCTCAAGAAGAATCAAAGTTTTAAAGGTTATATTTACAAGCAGTACTGATCTCTTTGGAAGAATAATAGTGTATAAACTAGATGTCCTGGGGGACAGCTGATACAAACTTGCACACTTAACTTGTATTACACTGGGCTTCAAGAAAGGAAATGGATGGATGAAGCGGGCATCAAAAAAGGTTTTGGAATGTTTTAAAAGATAGAAACGCTGTGTGCAAAATGTTAACAGCTTTTCAGTAAGAAGAACAGAGAAAAGCCTCTACTGGCTGTTAGTTTGATATCACAGTTTGGGAACAAAGTCTTTGACTGATTTCAAGACATAATCTGTAGTACTATAACAGGAATTTATACGTGGGACAAGAGGTTTGAGTGGCATACCAAGCTAGTGGAATGATTGTGCATGCTTTCCTTTTGTTCGGCTTACACTTTTTGGAGTACATGTTATGTATGCGCCACTTATGTATGGACAGAATGGCATTCAGGATCATTTTTAACGTTGACCATTTTCCCATTATCAGCAAAAAACAACAGCAAAATAGTTTACCTTATCAACAATGGAAAGTAAAAATCAGATCAGTTACATTGGTATGCTGTACTTTCTAGCTATTACACTTATTTAACAACAAAAATCACTTTGATGTCTTTTTTTATCAACAAGGAGCGATTACATAACTTATGACTTGTTATTTGGTACAATGATATTATTTATGGCAAAATAATTAGACAGATGCACATACAACTTGGTGAAACTGGAAACAATCAATCCCAACTTTTTATTTTATTTATTTAAGAAATGACAAGGAAAATCAAAGTTTTAAAGATTGTATTTTTGTACTATTTTATTTCACAAAAAAAAAACGTACACACCCAGAACATCATAGTAAATGCTGCAAGAACAGACGTTTTAAAAATAGTCAAAAGGTAGTTTGCTAAGCTAATAGTGCGTTGAATTATCTTTTATTCATCTGTAGCGACATTGTATTAAATTCTCTAATGTTATTACACAATCTCTACTTATCAATCACAAAATACAGTTTATTTTATCCAATAAAAGTGCAAATGACCTCAGCCACCTGAGTTACAACATAGGAATATTCACCTAACTAATTTGTGCCGCTGTCTTTTTATTTGAATGCATGTCAGTGCATACGTATATCATCCAGGTGACCTGTCTTAGTGGTAACGAACTCTATCCCCACAGAAGTGACCAAGCCTCTTGCATTTTTCGCACAAGTGCTGCGGGTGATGCTTAGAAGCGTCTCCAACGTCCAGCCCCTCGGGTTTTTCCAGGGGACGCTGCGTGTGCGGGTACACGACAATGTTACAGCTCTGACACTGCTGGCCAGTGTTGGCCCAACTGTTGGCGCTCATCCACACTCGGTCACATTCTGGGCATCTGTATTCACCAAAACAACGCCTGTTCCCTTGGTAGGGCGTCTGATGTGCAAAACAATTTGAAAGTTTGTTAGTATCCATCACTATGCATTGTCAATGTTTAGGGCCTATGAAATTGATTCATTGTCACTCTAACAAGTCTAGAATACGGCGAGAACCATTATAACCAGCTCAAACCCACGCCGGTGCACAAATGGATAGGGGAAACCTATTTGGAAACATTGGCTGCACCGTTTCTACACTTTGTAATCATTATCCTTTTGAGGCTGTCTGAGACGTCAGACCCAGTGCGTCTGGTTCAGTGCATCCGTAGTTCGTGTAATTTAAGACGGTAGTCTTCCCACGGTAACCGGTCATTTAGCCCCCAAATAAAACTGTGTTGCGAGAAAGGAAACTAGAGTATCTGTATATTTTTCGTTCTAAAAACATGCTGTGCGAAGGGAACTGGAGTATACATATATTCCTTGTTCTGAAAGCGTGTTTAATGGGGGCTAAAGCGTGTTAATGTGGCGGCTAAATGGCTAGGGGGCTAAATGACAGTAATACCTTCCCACAAGTCGAGCTCAGCAATCTTCTTGGGGAGCAAAAATGGAAACCTTAGCACAAATGGAAATGAGAAGTGAAGGGCTTTGAGAAAGTATATAAAAGACGGAAAGCTGATGGATGCATCCTGGACATAGTGCGTCTGTCAGTTCGAATATATACTGGGGTGTAGACAGCTTTTAGAAGAGTTGTAGGCCTGGCCATCCGGCCCGCAAGGGCCGCTTCTAGGGGGGTCCGGGGGCATACCCCCCCCCCCCCCCTCGGAAATTTTTTCGATATTGGCCCTTGAAAATGCTTCGTCTTTCACTTTCTGGTGATTTTATGTGTATCATGACGGCACCGAAATCCTAATATTTGATAAAAGAGAATGGATTTGAATTTTTCATTTCCAATTCTTAAAAATGTAACACAAGTAGGTCAAATAGGCTGAAAAAATTGTAGGCCCGGGCCTACGGGCCTATAGGCTGGCTACGCCACTGATATGGACGCATAATACATCTTAATTGTGCCCGTCTTTATACTTGACGAACTACAAGACGCATCAGTAGCCAGTTCAACACTGTTTACTCAAGTTCGTCCCAGACGGATAATGCGTCTTTAGTAAAAAAAAAAACCGCCACTGGTGGGAGGCAAGTGCTTCCGGCAATGTGCCAACCTTGCTCATTAAGCACCGCTGATGAGTTTGAATTACAAGAAATTCACAAGGACAGTCTACCACCCCAGTTGTTGATCAGCCTCGACAAGGAGGTCGAGGCCTCAAAATTCATTTCGTAGCTTTTCGTGGAAAACGGTATAACAATTTAACAACTATTCCGGCGTTTAGAACAAAGGGAAGAACAAGGAAATTGAAAACTGCAGTTAAGCAGGAGTTGTAGGTGGGTAGTTAGATTATTTGCATAGGTGCAGTGACCGCGCGAGAGAAAAAAAATATGAATGTAACGTACCTTTCCACTCGACATATTTTAAAATTAAATGCCAATTTCGTGCAGGCTATCAAAATCACTTTCGTCCGCAAAGAGAATATCCGCTAACACTAGCAATGAATTCCGCAAATTGAACGCAAAACCGTGTCCAAACAAGCTTTCAAGCGGTGACATTCGTCCAATCAGAAACAATGTCGCGACTCTTAAATATTAAATGTTTACACAGTGAGCAAACTATCCAATCATTGGTACCGGAGGCCAGAATTCTCGGAAAGCCCTGAGATTTCTCAGAAAATTGGCTTGTTTTGGCTCAGTGAAACGTAACGTCATGGCCGGGGACCCTTGCCGCCCCGGATTCTACATTTCTCGGGGTCGGGTTTGATACTCGATAGGGAAATCACCGATTTTGGTAATAGCTAGGAAAAATTACATACTTTGGTTTGAAATGAGTAAAAATTTCAATAGGCAGACCGCATACCCCTACATAAGTTTCGAGGGGAGTACACCCCCACCCCACCCCCCCCCCCCCCCTCCCTCCCCAGACCCAAGAGGCTATGCCGATATAATAATGCTGCGCCGGCATAATTACTAAAAATAGATAGACCCCCAAAGTAACGCAGACAAAGCTTGATGCTTGTACGTGGCAGTGCGCGAAAACATTCAATAGAAACAAACATTTTACAGCTGTCCCTTAAAGATTGACCGGCCTACAACTGCTTATACTGGTGAATTTAAGAATTGATTGACATGGCAGCTTCATCACCATCACCATCGTGTTCTCCATCATCGTCATCTGCTGGTGCCACGGGCTCATCTGTGTATGATTTATCGAAAGAAAAGACTAACGGCACAAGACTTGCTCGATTACTCATAGATGGAGGAACTGAAGTCCTAAGAAAGTTTCTAGATTCTCTTTATCCACCCAAAGCACTGGATAATGCGTTAAAGAAGAACAGTGCAAAGTTTCAGCATCTCAAGTCGAAGCGTGTGATATTCGATGATCAGTGGGAAAAGTTATTTCCTCCTTCCGGTGACCTACCAGACTCTAAAACATTTGACATTACTCTTTTGCATTTATTGATTCGAGAAGTTTGTTATTTACCGGCGCCTTTAACAGGGTGGCACAAAATGCCTGCCGAAGATGACGACAGCTTAGAGGCAAGCATCACCAGAATCAAATGCTTCAGAAATGAGCTGTGTCACAGTGTTTCCACTTGCATCCGTAATGAAGAATTCGATGACAAGTGGAACAAAATAGCTTCGTCTTTGGAGGCAATTGAGATTGGCGCCTGCCGACAGAAAATTCAAGGCCTCAAGAATGACCCTATTGACGATGATACCCGTCAATCGGTTGAGGAACAAGTCGAACAGTGGCGAAAATTTCAACAGCAGGAAGAACTTGGGCCCATTTCTCAACTTGACAGCCATCTTCCTGATATGCCACCAGTGTTTGGTCGTTTAAAAGAGTTGAAGCAAGTCAGAGAATACGTCGAAAGCGGAGCCGTTTCTGTTGTGCTGATAACCGGGGGACCAGGATTTGGAAAAACAACTGTAGCCAAAACTGTGGCTCATGATCTGGCGAAACAAGACAACGAAAGGACTGTGTTGTTTTGCCGTTTACTATCAAAGAAAACGTTCAACGAAGTGGCCACTGCGATGATTCATTCATGCGGCAAGATCCACACACAACTGCCAGAAAATCCGGCTCAATGGCTCAAGGACTGGAGCAAGCAGATTCAGATGCAAGTCACCTTTGTCCTCGACAATGCAGATGGTGTCCTCGAAACTGAAGATCGTTCTTCCTTTTTAAGCATTCTGAGCACCATGGGGGAGTTGTCGAATCAGAAGGTCACATTTGTGATCACTTCGCGAAAAACATTCAAACATCCGGACCTGCGATCGAAAGACGTTAGACTAGAGCCATTATCACCCGAAGAGGCAAAGAAAATCCTTGTCTCTCGAGTAAACGAGGAAAAGATCCGAAAGAAGCTTTCCAAGACAGAGAAGATTGTTGATCTATGTGGCTGTGTTCCTTTGGCACTCTGCATTGTTGGGTCACTTCTTTCAGACTACACCGAGGAGAAGCTCATTAAACACCTCGAGGAGGAACCCATGGCTGTCCTTGAAGACGATGACGAATCCGTCCGAACGGCAATCAAGACTTCTTTTGACCTTCTGACCAAAGCTGAACAAGACGCCTTGATTCTAATGTCCATATTCCGGGGATCATTTAATTGCGATGCTGCCGAAGTTGTTATCAAAGCTGGCTCCGACTCCAGTGGAACATTGCCCGTTTCAATTCTCCGTTCCTTAAAGAAGAGATCTCTTGTCGAGCAACCAAGTTCCCACCGATACCAACTTCATCCACTTATCCGCGCCTTTGCAAAGAAGATTGGTCAAACTGACGATCAGAATGATCCACAAGTTTTAGATGTAGGAAAAAAACTTGCCTGTGCTCACTTCATGTCTCGCCTTGATGACAATGCAAACATGTTCTGGAGCAAGGACACCTGCAAAGCATCCATTGAGTCTTTCAATGAGGACAGACCAAACTTTGAACATTTCCTTCAAGTCTACTGCCAAGGAATGGAAAACCATGATCAAGAGATCGCAGATAGTTGCAAAGGGTTTCTTAAAGATTTACCCCAAAAGTGCATGTATTTAGAAAAGTGTGTTCAGCCGAAGTTTTATATTGAGATCTTGGCAGGGCTATTAAAGTCTTTTGATAGAAAAATCCAGCCAGTGCACGTAGTGGAACTTTTGTGTCTTCTTGGGCATGAAATGAGAAAAGAAGGAGATAACACAAAGTACAACGATTATATGGAACAAGCCATTCAACTCTACAACAAGAATGTTACTGAATTTGAGACAATGGCACTGTCAGAAGTGATCTATCTTCACAGTTATGCCCGATTCCTTTCAGAGAAAAACGTACTCAACGATCCTAGACCCAAAAATATGTACGACACAGCACTGAAAATCTGCAAGACAAAAATTCCTGACCATCCTGAAACAGCCGCAGCCTTGTTATTTGCAGGACGAAACGCGAAACGCCGCAAGAAGAATAATAAGGCGGTAGAAAAGTTTAAGCAAGCGTTGGACCTCTTCAGGAAACGTCTTGGGGATCATTTTATGACTGCTCTGTGTCTTAAAGACATCGCTGACTTTCATCTCTTTGTCAAGACCGATAATCACTTAACACTATCTCTTTCGTATTACAAAGAGGCGTTGAAAGTGATGGAAAATCTTGGAATGGATTTCCAAAAGGAAAGCATCCTGATGCTGAAAAACTATGGAGTTTGCCACAAACGCAATGGTAACTTTGAAGAAGCAATCTGTCTTCTTCAAAGAGCAGAACGCGTTGCCAAGAGAGAGATAGAAGGAGATCACATGTGGAAAGTCATGGTAAAGACTACTCAGGCTACCTTGTACCATGAAGAAGCAATTAAAAAAGAAATTGAATCATCGACTAGGAAGAGTCTAGAAGACCAAATGGAAGCATCCATGAAAGAGGGGCTACTGATGTGTTACAAGGTCGGCGATCAGACTATTGAACAGCTGGGCAACAAACATTTGATACGGAAAATCCTAACTGATTATCCAAAGAAATTTCCTGTGAAGGAATACCCTCGTAAGTAAATAAAGGTGAGGCCTATCGTGGGCTGTACTCCGCTTAAATAACGAATCCTGGAGAACATACTCTAACGTTATATATTACTGTAGTTGAAACCAGTACTGAGTCAGCCAAGATTCGTACGTCGTTATTCGACGAAAAAACTCATGATAGTTATTCAGACCGCAGCGAGCTCGAATTTTTTATCAGCTAATAGTTATGAACGCTTTTTATTATTTTAGCATGATCCGGCCGCTGATCTATTAAAAAAGCCGGACATTCACTGACAGTTTCCTTTGCTTTTAGAGTAAAGCAAAAAGGACTGCGCGCGTAACGGAGCTGTGAACCAACACGATTGCGGGTTTGCCCTGAATAGTTCGGTGGTGGTCATTGATACTCCGTTTGGAAAGGAAAACCACAGATACTGCTAGAATGAGCACCTCAAAATAAACACAATTCTCTAGAATTCAATAAGAACTTATTGAGTTTGATTTATATTTTCGACTTTATCTTTTCAAGATGTTTTTCTTTCAAAGAGCAATATCACAATAAACTAGTTGGTGTATAGTGAATGGAAAATAGAATCAGTTAAATTACTGGAAGTTAGAATACCACTGAATGCAGCAGCAAAATTGCGAAACCAGGTAGCTCGCGTGAAAATTGGTTTGTTTAGTTTTTGTTTAAAATAGGAAAATAATTGTGCAAGTTGTAAATAGTCGATTTACCGTAGAGCCGGGTGACGGACAGTAACAGCTACTCAGTACAGCTCCCGTTATTTTCGGGTAGCAGCTACCTTTGGGTGGCCTTTACTAGCTTTTACTTTCAGACAGCTAAAATTCGCGAACAATTCCAAGAAACGTAGATGAAAATGTTAAAGACTATTTTTTTTTACCCTTTGGGCCTAAGTTAAGGTTAAGCCCCTCGGGTCCTTAGATCCGCTACTGCTTACCCAAATACGGAAGGAAGTCAAGTAAAATACTCCGTAGTCAATTATAAGAATTTAATGGTTTTCCGGCCTTTTGAGGGAATATAGTTGTTTTATTGTTGAAGACAAGAAATGATGAGGTTGTTTTCCTTAGTAAGCGATGTATTTTCTTGGAAAGAGGTAAATTATTTTAATGGATTGATTTTAGCATGTGTATGTACTTATTTGGAATATCATTAATTAGATTGAAAACAAAGGAAAATAAAGAAATTGTTAAGTGCTTTGAAAAAAAAAAAGAAAGAAGATGTTCCTTTTTCAGGATCTTTCTGACCTGGCTAAAACCCCCATTTTCAGAGCAAACTTACAGTCCTCATATTTGTGTAGCAAAATTGTTTACTAAAAAAAGCTCGGAAGACTTAAAAAACCTGCAAAACGCCGGCGTTTACAAGGTCTCTTGGAGGGGGGACTCCTCCCTATCCCTTCTTCCCCAAGAGAGCTTGCTCGCTGGCTCATCACCTGCATGATATCTGAAGAGGCCCAGGTTCCTTCTGCAACGAGCCTATTCAGAGTTCGCATGCGCGATTTATCCGGCGTGCAAGTCAACTTATACTGCCTTCCGGAAAGAGGTAAAGTGTTATGAAGCTGGCCCACAATTCTGTTTCTGTAACATGAAGCCACTAGGAATATTTCTACTCGTCACGCAACGCTCCTCCCCACTTTGTGGGGAGGAGCGTTGCGTGACGAGACCACGACAAATAACGGCTGCGTGGGGAACTACATAAACACCGGAAAAAAATAATTATTCTGTTTACATCCTTCATAATGCTATAATATATTTAGCCTCAACGTTTTAGGGATATCAGGTCATTCCGAAACCCTTTTTACGCCACTAAAAAGTACCCTGGATATAAGAACTAGAATTTGGAACTAAAAATTTCGGTGGCCGTGTGGCACTTACTTATAAGCCCACCCAACCACGGCAGCTAAAGAAATTACGGATATAAATTCAAAGAAACTCACACCAGGATTGTTAAAAGTTCATTTGTATTTTATTATCAAAACCCTTGTGAATTACGCAACAGACATAAAGAACACTATTGTATTGTTATGTCTCCTTGTCTACGTTCGGTTGAAAGGCTTGTCAACTTCAATAGTTCCGCATTCTGCGATTATAACGTCCTTCTTTGCAATTGGCGTGCTTCCCTCTACATCAACGTCTTCTATCTTTCGCACCACATCCTACAACAAAATGGAAATCAGTGTAGACAATGACTAGAAAGGCAGAAATGACTGATCGATAAATAGAAAACGAAAAAAAGGCATTGCAGCTAAAATCTACCGTGTGGCTCTTTAATATTTCCACTGTTTCGGATGGAATTTGAATTTGTGCAGAAAAAGCCTCAAAGCAGGGTCAAACACCAACAACAAGCCTCGAAGAACAAACCTTAAAGGTTTCAATCTCCTGACCCCGAGAATGAATAACTGGGGATTCAATTGGCGGAATATTCATAATGAAGGACCGAAAATTAACAAGGAGATGATGTTTTCAAGCCTGGGTAATCCTTAACCGCGGTCAAACGAGAGAAATTTGCAAAAGTTAAGCAAAGTACTTAAAAGTTAAGGTTGTCTTTTTCACTGTTTAAAGTTTAACATATTGCCAATACACTGTCAATTTACCAAATGTTTAGAAAGTTTACCAAAAAAGTTCTAAGGCGTTTAAAAACTGTGAACTTTAGAATTGTCGGCGCCATTTGCCAGTATAATTTTGATCATGCGCAAAGAGTTTTGATCAGTTTTCAACGGAAAAAGCTCATCATTTTGAGAAAAATTAAAAGATAGTAACGTCAACTAATTTTTTTTATACATCCTTGCCCATATTTCCATGTAATATTAAATAAAATCCAACTAAATAAAAAATGCTTGTTGGAAATTTTCGAAACACACTCTAAAAGGTACCCGAATCTTGATTGATGGGCGTGGCTCAAATGGACTTTGTTATTGTCATATTTTTTCGGCTCAATGCCCTAAAAGGTACCGCGATAATTCTAACAGTGGTCATTTTAGATGGATTTTTACCCCTAAGAGGTAGCAATTCTAAAACAACTCTTTTATTGATGATGTCGGAAACTGTATACTAGTTTTTTTTTCTATCAAGTTTATCGTTTCGTTGATTGGCTGTTGCAATAGGAGATTTATCAGAGAGCGCGTATGGTGCAGTTAGATTTTGTGGTTTGATTAAATAAGTTTTTGGGCCAATAAGGAACGCATTTTTAGAATGTCTGATAGAATAATAGTTTTTGCTTTCGATTTTCGTGTGATCTCTGTGTTGAGCTGTGAAGAGGATCGGTGTTTGGCTGTTTTTTGTTGTTGTTTATTTATCTATTTGGGTACATTACATTATACTTCACATACACCATTTACATTGACATTGACATTTACAAACAAATCGTAAATTAAAAGTTTCAGATTAAGACTGTTAAGTAACGTTAATAAATAACATGTGCGTTTCGTTTCGTTAATAGCCCAATCTCGATATATTAAAATTCAACTTCAAACAAAAGACATCACTACGAGGCTTAGGGGAATAAACCATATAAATCCCTACTATCATTCCCCTAAGCCTCGTAGTGATGTCTTTTGTTTCAAGTTGAATTTTAATATATCGAAATTGGGCTATTAACGTTCATTATAGTGCAATATATATTTAAATATATTTACCCCATTTCTTGATATGCACAGCTAATTTATTTTTAGACTTGGCGATCCTACTTTCGAGTTGATAAATTGAGTCGATTCTTGATAAAAGGATGTATTTAAAGATGGTTTTACAGGTGTAAAGTGTTGTTTCTGCAGTAACAGATATATTGTTTCGCAATAATTACAATGTGATTTAACAACAAGAGGTCATCCTTTCTTTTCCATAGACCAAACATTTTATCGATATCAGAAATGATGTAATTTCAATATTCCTATTGTTACACCAATCAATAAGATCTGTCCAAAGTGTTGTGATAATGGGGCAGGATATAAATAGATGTTCGAGGGATTCGTCCATAGTACTACAGAAGGAGCAAACTGAAGAGTTTGTTATTCCTATTTTCTTCAGAAGGCTGTTCGTTGCTAAAATTCTATTTATAGTATTCTATATTGAAATTCTCTCGATTTTGTATCTAAAGCAACCTTGTATGGCAATTTATATATTTCTTTCCATTCTAGAGTTTCATTGCTGAAAATTTTTGTGTACTTCAGCTGGGCTGTTGGTGGAGTTGTGATTCTAGATCTTAGTTCTGCGCAGATACCTTTAGAGATAGCTTTACTTATCAAAACGCTATTCCCCATCAAATTTAATTGAATTTGGTCTTGAAGAACAAAACTTTGTTTTTCAATATAGCCATTTATTTTCAATGACCGACGCCATTGTGCAGGAATGGCATCAATTAAATTCGTAAGTTCAAAGACATCCATTCAAGCTCAATTAGATTGCATGAAGTAATAAGTCGGTTTTCTTCTGTTAGAGCAGTTTTCAATTGAGTGTCGTAAAACCAAAACCAAAGTAATTACTCTGACCAATCACAGCAGTCGTAAACAATCCAATGAACCAATCAGAGCTCGAAGCAATTACATGTCGCCGGCGCCAAGCGCGGGAAAACGCGTGCGAGCAAATCACGATTGGTTTTGGTTTTACTTCTGATTGGTCGAGAAAGTGGCGCGAGATTTTTTAGCCAATCACAAAGCGTAGCAATGCAAAACCAAAGCAATTGTGTAATTACTTTCGACAGTCAATTGAAAACTGCTCTATTAAATCACCAATTATAATTATCCCCTTACTAACGAGCTTAGACGGACTTCCATTAATACAGATGAACTTATTGTTCCATATAACTATATTAGATATTTCCTCGTGTGACAGGTTAAATTCATTTCAGTCTGTCTTGCTGCCGAACACTCTGCAAAATACTCAAAATACTCAAAACACTCCTTGTAATACTTAGGAAGACTTATTGGAAGTTTTTTCACATCATAGTCGCAACAGAGAACAAATTTTTTTTCCACGGGATTAAGGTAGTGCGATAAAAAATATTTCCAACTACTTGAGTCCTCACTCTCGAATTTTTTACAACACAACATAATATTCTTTGCGTTTTAATTATGGACTCTAAGTGAGGAGCTTTGAGTCCACCATTTTCAATATCACTGATAAGCGACGACCGTTTTAGCTTGTCTTTGCCCTTCCAAATAAAATCAAATATTATACTGTTGGCTTCAGTTATCACCTCTTTATCTAGACTAATTAATCCGGCGCGATACATGATGGTTGGAACAACGAATGTTTTAACAATCTGTTAAATTTCTCCACCTCCACAACTTTAGTTTTCCTCTGATTGAATCAATAATTTCTGCGAAGTTTAACTTCTGTCGGAGGATATTATCATAGGTAAAATGTACACCTAAAATTTTCACTGTTTTCTTAACTTTAACTTTACTTATTTCGAAATCATGCGCAGGTATTCATTGGAGTTTGATTACCTAGAAAAAACTATTTCTGTTTTGTCATAATTCAGCTTATAATTGATGCGAAGGCCCGAGCATTCTCCGAATTGTTCTATAATGTCAAGAAGTTTTCCCAGTGACTGGTCGTCCCTTAGAAACACTATTAAGTCGTCTGCGAATAACTCTAATTTAACTTCTTCCTTGTCTACTGTAATCCCTTGAATATCCTTATTCCCGCGAGTAATCCCTGGAATATCGTTATTCCCGCGTATACTAATAGCTAGTACTTCTAAAACAATAATAAACAAATACGGGGAGAGCGGGTCACCCTGTCTCACGCCTCTTTGAATATGGAAAGGCCCAGTAGAGAATCCGTTATTGAGAACACATCTTGAAATATTTTTGTAAAAGGTTTGTACCCAGTGAATAAAGGAGGGGCCAAAATTGAAGGCAGTTAATGCCTTGTACAAAAACGTTTTGTTGACCGAGTCGAAAGCTTTCTGGAAATCAATAGCCATCATTTGTCCGGCGTTACTTTTATATCTTTCAGTAAACTCTAATATGTCATCGACAGTTCGTATTGCGTCAAAAATGGTTCTTCCTTTGACATAAGCATTCTGATTATGACGAATAATGCTCGGTAGAACAGTTTGTAATCTTAGAGCAATAGCTTTGGATGCTATCTTAGCATCAACATTGATCAAAGATATCGGCCTCCAATTGCTTATCTTCCTTTTGTTTTACATTTACATTTACCAAAATGAGAGCAGTCCCTCTCTTCGAGGCTTATGTGCTCTGGTCGCGGTCAAGTTCTTACATGTAAAGTTCTTAAGGTGGCTCCCAACAGTTTCCAGCACTTTCCAAGACTTAGATTTGGATGGGTCATTAAAACCACTCTTTATCAGTTGATGCTACAATCATGATATCAAACGAATACCCAATGATTCGTGAACACGTTGTTATCATTTTTGTGACACAATATGTTACTATAGCAACAGTATAACGTGCTGAAAACACCCTTAATTTTAGCTTTAAGCGTTATTAACTCAAAAAATGACTGGGTGAACCCCATTTTTTAATGCCGAATTTTGATCAGTAGGATAAGATGCAACTTTTGGCAAAGTTTAAAAAAATTCTGTAAGAGGGGTTCAGAGCCACCTGACAAACCCCACTCCTAAAAGAGTTAATAATTCTGTTCTTTTCTGACAGAATTATAATAGCTTGTTTTTGCGAGTTTGATAACTCTCCATAATCATATTAGCAATTAAGGCTATCTACCAGGAGCTGGCCTAAAGTATCCCAAAAAATGCTATAAAATTCAACGGTGAGGCCATCGTGAAGGACAACGAACAGAGACCTTAAGATTGAGGTTTTTCCCTTACACCGCAAACCACAAACGTCGGCCAGCAGTTTACAGTTCGGAGGTCGCCGTATGAACAAAATCTGGGCTTAAGATTGAGGGTTTCTTTTTACCTATGCCTATTACCGGAGCCACCTAGGAAACAAAGTAAACATTCATGCATATACATTCATGCATTCACATATCATCAGAAACTGGCTTTCGTTTCACTTTATTTATCGTAGTTTAACCACAAAGTAATCCGACTGGCAAATCAGTTCCAAAACAAATAGCCGGCTCCCATGTTTGTTCACATTCGTTCGTTCACTTCTCTTTAAGCTGAGAAATCGTCTTCAATATTACGTTTCTATGAAAAAGAATTCGATAATTAATAAGCGAAAGAGTTCTAAAAAGTAGTATTTCCTCTCAAACGTGGGATTGTGATGTTTTAGGGTGCTAAAAACCTTGCGGTAAACCACTTACCTCTAGAGCGTGGTCTAGCCGTACAAACGTGAACCTCAAACCGCAAACCTGACGGCAAGGCACTGGTCACGTGACTTCTTGACGTTCGCGGTTCGCGGGAAATAGAGACATTTAGCTATAGGTTTCAGCTTGCAAACGTCAAACCGCAAACGTCTAGGAGTCACGTGACCAGGCGCTGACTTGACGTTTGAGGTTTTCAACGCACGTTTTCGACGGCAGGAGGTAGGTTTTCACGTTTGTGATTTTCCTCAAGGTTTCTTTGCTTTTCTTTACAGTTATCTCACGTATTGACGGTACATATATGTAACGTAGTTATCTGTCTAGATATAGAGAAGAAATTTAAGTCGAAAGAGTGCATGTTGAGCATTTTGTCTTCTCTCGAAAAACAAGCATTTACACAGGGAGCAAATCCAAAATGGCGGCGATCAACACCGAACGAGTGAAAACCTCTAGCTAAACCGGTAAAAGTCATGATACCTCGAACGCCAAACGCCTAACATGAAACTGCCGTTTGCGGTTTGCCGTTCACGTGAAAAACCTGTAGCTAAATCTCTCTAATGCCGAAAAACCTCGATCTAAAATTCAGCCGGGAGTCCTGCTCTTCTATTCAACATATAAACAAATAATATTCGCGGATAAATTTCAGCTAAGGTTAAAAATCGGGTATTCCCATTTGGCGGTTCAATAAGGTATTTAGCACGTAATTCTACCGATATAAAAGTTTTTAATTATACCAATCTCGAAATCCAATAAACAAGCTTACCTTCTTTTAACGACATTTTTAGTACATTACAGACTTCAATCGCGGAAAATCGAACAACACAGCCGAATTCTTCGATAAACATTTGGCGGGAAATATTTTTGGCTGACAATTTTAATGGTACTTTTCGATACTGTTTATTTCGATTTACTTTTCGATACCAATTTTAATTTAACGGAATTTTTCTAACAGTATAGAGTGTTTTCACATGACGTCATAAAAATTAAAAAATCTAAAGTATACATCCTACAAAGCGTTTCTAAAATGGTATGTGGATACCAGTGTTATAATCTTTCACAAAAAGTTTCAGGTTTTAACGATGTTTCGTTTTCGATTTATAAAGGTTGTAAATGTGTCACGCAATTCGTCACGCTATTTTAGATAAGCCGTGAAAATAAACAAAATTGAACTAGTTGAAAGTTATTAATGAATTATGATGCTTATAAGCCGATTTCATGCCTCTTATAGTAAATACAAGATTTTGTGATGAGATATTTGGTGTTATTAAGACTTCAAAGTCTTTAAATTTTTGGCCGCCATGTTGGTGTCCTAAAGTGGGACACCAAGATGACCGCTCTCCTTTGCTCCATACATTTCTTACTAAAAATGTCTATACTCATTCGCCTATATAACTCTTGAATGAAATGCTCTTGCGCTTCAAAATTTGGCCCAGATGTGTAGTTTTAAACTCTCTACAATTCCATAAACATTTTAGATCGAAAACTGCTTCTGAATTTTGATATGACGTCAGTGAAAACACTCTATACCATGCTATCGGAATATGATTTTACTTTTGAAATAAAATGCCACACTTTTGAGAAAAACTGCTGTGAAAATGACTATATTTTGGGCAACCTCGTTCCCAGGGTCTCTCTTCTGGCGGGAAGAAAAGAGACCCTGGGAACGAGGTTGTATTTTGGGTGAAGCCAAGAGAAAATAATTGGACAGAGAGGGAGTCTCCCAGTAATGGGTTTGGGATATCTCAATTGCAAAAAAGGTATTTTAAGTAACAATGCGGACCAATGCGGAAACATTTTCCGGTGAGCTGATTTACTTCCGGAAGACAAGCTTTCTTGAATCAGCGCGTCAAATCGAGGCGGAGTCAACAAATTAAAAAAATGGCGACCATCGCGGTGGTAATTTCGCATGGTCCTGTTTGAGAAAAGAACGTTATATAGTATCACAGCGGCTGGATACATAGATCTCCATCTGTCTTAAAACACAAACTGTTACAACTGAAGCGGTAAAAAGGGGGCTGGACAATTCAACTTACCGGACAGATGCCAATCAACCATCCACTCCAATCTCTTATAAGCGTCGTTTCTAAAAGTTTGAAGTCGCTTTGCTCGATCGATGGCCAGCCCATCCAAACTTTTCAGACATGAAATAGTTGCATACTGTAGAATTTAAAGTTGTTATGTTTTCGGTAGCTGAAGGATAGAAGGATGCTCTTCTGGGAAAATCACTTTTAAGGGATTTCAACACGGCAAGGAGTTAAAAATGCTAAAACCGGCTCGCATGCATGCATGGACGTTTATACGTTTGGAAGGACTTTGTTAGGTGCAACTTCTTTCCATGGAAAATGGATATTAGTTCTGTTGAGGTCAGCTACCAAGAAACTCTATACCAACCGTATACTGACAGGTTAGAGGTTATTTAGAGCCAAAGTGTAAGTACAATTTCTGGAAAAGTGATTGAATTTTCTTTTTTCGATGGGTCGCGTGCAAATTTAATTCTTTCTTTCTTTCTTTCTTTCTTTCTTTCTTTCTTTCTTTCTTTCTTTCTTTCTTTCTTTCTTTCTTTCTTTCTTTCTTTCTTTCTTTCTTTCTTTCTTTCTTTCTTTCTTTCTTTCTTTCTTTCTTTCTTTCTTTCTTTCTTTCTTTCTTTCTTTCTTTCTTTCTTTCTTTCTTTCTTTCTTTCTTTCTTTCTTTCTTTCTTTCTTTCTTTCTTTCTTTCTTTCTTCTTTCTTTCTTTCTTTCTTTCTTTCTTTCTTTCTTTCTTTCTTTCTTTCTTTCTTTCTTTCTTTCTTTCTTTCTTTCTTTCTTTCTTTCTTTCTTTCTTTCTTTCTTTCTTTCTTTCTTTCTTTCTTTCTTTCTTTCTTTCTTTCTTTCTTTCTTTCTTTCTTTCTTTCTTTCTTTCTTTCTTTCTTTCTTTCTTTCTTTCTTTCTTTCTTTCTTTCTTTCTTTCTTTCTTTCTTTCTTTCTTTCTTTCTTTCTTTCTTTCTTTCTTTCTTTCTTTCTTTCTTTCTTTCTTTCTTTCTTTCTTTCTTTCTTTCTTTCTTTCTTTCTTTCTTTCTTTCTTTCTTTCTTTCTTTCTTTCTTTCTTTCTTTCTTTCTTTCTTTCTTTCTTTCTTTCTTTCTTTCTTTCTTTCTTTCTTTCTTTCTTTCTTTCTTTCTTTCTTTCTTTCTTTCTTTCTTTCTTTCTTTCTTTCTTTCTTTCTTTCTTTCTTTCTTTCTTTCTTTCTTTCTTTCTTTCTTTCTTTCTTTCTTTCTTTCTTTCTTTCTTTCTTTCTTTCTTTCTTTCTTTCTTTCTTTCTTTCTTTCTTTCTTTCTTTCTTTCTTTCTTTCTTTCTTTCTTTCTTTCTTTCTTTCTTTCTTTCTTTCTTTCTTTCTTTCTTTCTTTCTTTCTTTCTTTCTTTCTTTCTTTCTTTCTTTCTTTCTTTTCTTTCTTTCTTTCTCTTTCTTTCTTTCTTTCTTTCTTTCTTTCTTTCTTTCTTTCTTCTTTCTTTCTTTCTTTCTTTCTTTCTTTCTTTCTTTCTTTCTTTCTTTCTTTCTTATACGTTTCCCTAAATTTGTTACTCGTACGTTTTAGAAAGTTTTAGTTTGATTACTTCAACCAAATTTTGGCTGTTGTATACATACCACACAGAGATTCTTTGTACCCTATTTCGTGGTCTTCTTTATTATCTAAAATACTTTTTAAGAGATTTTCGTTTTTTCCTGCTGTTCCGATATTTGATTTTGGAACGTTCCTATGTGATAAAACGTGGAACCAATTGTTTCATATTGGCGTGTTCCTTTTAGGCTATATAGGAACAAATTTTGATATTAAATAGGAACAAAATGTTCATGTGGAACTAAAAGAGAACCTTTTGTTCCGAATTTTAACCTGCGGGTGGAACGTATTGTTCCTAAATGGGCGGCTTAGGAACAAGTGTTCCTAACATTTTTGTTCCTCTTTTGACAACCTGTTCCTTTTCACTCTATTAGGGAACTGATTGGTCCTATTCATGAGTTCCTTTTTACTGGAGCTGTTCCTTTTTGCGGGAATGTGGAACATTTGTTCCTAATTACCTGTTCCGATTTACTTAAATTAGTTCCTATTTACGTAAAATAGTTCCTTTTTACGTAAAGTAGTTCCTCTTCACCATTTCTGTTCCTTTTTTTTTTTTATTTCATTTCATTCAGTTATTCCATCTTAAAGGAAGGATGCTTTTGAATATAAGTGATTGCGGGAATAACGTTTGTTACCAGTCACATGTCTTGTCAAGTGTCAAGTGCACTTGAGATAAATGTTAGTTAAGTACGTATTGTTAGGAAAAATCGTGAAAAAGCTCAATTTTAAGTATCTCCCCACTGTAAATTTGTATAATGGTGATAACGGCGCGCAAGCAGGGGCAATTTGTGGCAAGCATGGGCAAGTAGAGGCAAGTTATGGCAAGCATGGGCACGCATAGACAAACATGGGCAAGCATGAGCATGCATGGGCAAGTAGGGGCAAGTTGTGACAAGTTTGAACATGCATGATGACTTCATTGTTCACAGTTGATTTAAACAAACGTGCGCGCTACTCAAACGTTAATCTACTTGAAACATGAGTAAGAAGAGTAAGCTTGACTGGTCTAATTTTGATGGCGCATTGCCCAAACCAAAACGGCTTCACTTGGAAAAAGACGAAACAGATCGTTTGTATCACTGTCCACTAGAAGTTTGTGAACACGAAGGATTTCAAAGTCAACGTGGCTGTAGGAAACACGTGAATAACAAGCACAGATGGTTCTTTTATTTTGACCAAAAACCCGATCTGCAAGAAGCGAAAAGCTCGTCGGTGCAAGTGCCAAAGAACTTATCGGTAACAGACAAAGATGACGACGTATCGCGCGTAACGGCGAAACAATCCGTCAGAGCATTAATTCCTTTATTTACAGTCTCTGGCCAAATTGGCGAAACATTCACAAATTGGTTGACTGGAAGCGGCGGTGGTTACAAGAAAGATCGTCCAGCTCAACAGATTGTGAATAGATGCTTTAAATTTCTCAAGTTTTGCTGCGAAGACGAGGATAAGTTGACCTTCGAGGTGATGGACTTCAGCCTGTGTTCCCCAAATCTGTTGTTCAAGTTCATTGACTATCTGCAAGAAGAATGCAAGCTCGGCCATGGTGGACGATTGGGCTACATAGATGCTCTTTCTGAATTAATCGATTTCAGAAAAATTAATGGCGCATCAGATGCAGTTCTTCGAAAATTATCCGCGACAGAGTTGTACCTGAAAAGAGCGCGCAAGACAGTGGCAAAAATGATGAGATTGCAGTGGACACATGATCTAGACATCGAAACGCTAGAAGCAAGAGGCACTGGGCAACGATGGAGGAATTGTTGCAAGTTGTAACCTTTCATTTGCCCCGCTACGGAAAATACTGTCAAGATGTGTAAAACCAGTCCGGGGCAAGTCAACCCATCGGACCTAACATTTGCGACAAAATTTGTAGCCGTGTACCTTTTCATTAAGGTGAAAGGATCGCGCCCTATGACTTATCAGTACCTGACAGTCGACATGGTTAGTGCAGCGAAGGAAAATGGAGGATTCATCGATCAGAAAACGTTCAAGACTGCCAGCAAGTACGGATTTGACTCGTTGATTCTGACCGATACAAGCATGCAAGTACTCGATGGGTACATCACTTTCGTAAGACCCATGCTAAAACCCCAGTGCGATTTTGTTTTGGTCACGAGAAATGGAGGCCAACACAGCAAATTGGGGGACGTCATGAGCAAATTGGTCTTTGACGCAATTGGAAAATACGTTCATCCGACACGTTATCGTCAAATTGTCGAAACGCAAAGCCTAAACCTGCTCACTAGCAAAGAGCAAAGAATTTTGTCAGAAGACCAAAAACACAGCTCTGCTGTTGCCAAAGTTCACTGTCAAAAGCAGAGATCGCGCGAAGTTGCTGTGAAGGCCCACGAGTGTCTACAAAAGTTACAAGGTACTAAAGGATCGGAGGTGGATGAGGACGTTAACGCGAGGTTTAGCGTTTCAAGTTTAAGTTCAAGTTCAGCTTCACGTTTAGTTGAAACCGAACAGGAGAAAAGCTCGCCCCCGGAAGAGGAAGTCCCACCCACGAAGCGTTTGTGCATCCGTAGAAAAGTTCGTCGGGTTTTGAAATTCACAGAAGAAGAGGACGATTTTCTAAGAAAGGGGATAACAAAGCACGGTTTTGGACAGTGGACGGCTATTCTAAGAGATCCCGATTTCAAATTTCAAAACGGAAGGATGGCCGATTCATTAAAAAAGAGGGCTGAACTAAAGTTTCTTTTGAGTGGAAGTGTTTGACACACAAGAAGGAAGGTTTGCACCTTAGAGTTGTGTCTCAAAGAATCGTACGTATTCAGAAACAAACAACAACAAATGCGAATCATTGCAAAAAGTACATTTTAATGTAGCTTGTTACTTCAGCTTACATTTCTGTGCCACGATTATTAGGCTCGATAAATCTTGCTTGAAGTACATTTTCGTTTCCTTTAAATTTGCGGGTCATTTCTATTGTTGACTAGAACTAAAGTAATTTAACAATGTTTTTCGCGGCCTCTTGTTGGCCTCTTGGCTGCGCGCGCGATTCCTGGATCGCTTTCTTGAACGGTGGGTTCGCATCGGATCTTCTAAACTCGCGCAGTCGTCGACGCTTGCACGCAACGGAGTACCACTTGTCATGTCGGCCGTTTGCTGGTCACCATTGTCGTCTCCAAGTAGTGGGACGTCCGAGACGCGCGTTATCATCGGTGGTGATAGTGGGCAGTATTGTTCCTGGTCGTAGTGTGCAACGTACGATGGCGTTTTTGGCGTTATGAAAATTTCTTCTTCCTCCTCTTCTTGTTCGTCAAAACTGTGTTGCACGTACGCGAGCGGGAGAGGCTCCGTCAAACTTTTCACCAGGTGTTCTTCTTCTTTTCTAAGGAGACCCAGCATTCGGCAAACACGCTTTCTTTCGGCCAAGGCTTCTTTGCACCTGAGGGTGCCGAGGTTCGTGTGGTGATTTTTAAGTTTGTCTTGGAGCACTTCTCGGAATGCCTCCATCGAAGCTGCCGTTTCTTCGTCTAAGCTGGATTGTAGAGCCAACATGCATTCTCGCAGCTCCCTTTCTGTGTTCTGCAGCCACGGTAATTCAAATACTTTTTTCGCCCTTGTCTTGTTGGCCTCTAGCCGATCCTGGCGTTTCTGTTCTTGAATCTCGGCCAGACTTTCCCTGATGGGCGTGGGGAGCGGTTCTGTGTCATCGCGTGGCAGCAGCGCTGCGCGCTCACTGGGCACACCCCTCGAAATCAAGCCCTCCTTCCTCCGCTGGTAAAACCACTCGTCCCTGCTCTTTGGAGCGTTCCTTTTCCCGACGACGATTCTCCAGGATGTGGCAGAGGTGCCGGTGCCGCAGCGAGTACGGCGAACTCTGGCCCAGGGCCGTCCTCAAGGCGATTATGCTCTCGTCGTCCGAATCGTCGTCCGCGGTCATTTCTGGGTCGCTGTGGTCTGGTGTGCTCATGCCCATTTCGGAAGACCCGGCGAGGAGATTAGCCAGCGGTAATGTCCTCAGAACCTCCTTCTCGATCTCTGGCAACGTCCCGTCGTCCTGTTGCGAATCTCGCTCTCTCTCTTCGTCCGAGTCTTCTGAACTTTCGTCCTCGTCGCTGGCTACACGGGCTTTCGTGGCCGCCCATGCGACGCACTCCATGGGATGTTGACGTAGCCATTGTGCGGCCTTTTTCTTTGGGTTGGGAAGGCTTTTGAAAACGTAATATCTTAGCCTCCTGTCCATGGCCGTTTGGTCTTCGGGCTTGAACTTTAACTTTTGCTGGGGCCGTCATAAACATCGGACAACGGTTGAAGAAAGACCGAGCCGTCTTGTACTTTACATCGCACGCTGTGTATCCTCCCTGAGTCAATATCTTCCAGTCATCCACGTCCAGCGTCGAAGGAGATGCCTCGTCCACGAAAATGACCTCCGTTTCTTTCCTGATCATTGCCTTGTTAAAAACCTTCTGCTTTGTAATTGTAGCTACATTGCTGTGGTGCATAATGCCCAGCATAGGATAAAACAGGCTGGTCTTGCCACTGTCGGCTGCGCCAACTAAACACGGTACTTTTTCCTTGTGCTTCTTTTGATTGAACTTCAGAAGCCGAAGAAAGTCTTCGCAGAATAATCCAGTGTCCACTTTCTGACAGGCTGTTTCGCAGGATCTCTTTGAAGTACTTCGGATTCGGTTCTTTGAACGGGTCGTAGCGCGAAAAGGCTCTCGGAGTGACTAGGCCCACTTTCTCGGCGGGAATTGGGTCTTTTAAGAACTTTCGTTTTTCGACAGACCAACAGTATCCTTGGTTGACTTCTATCAGGTTGTAGTCCACAGTGATGGGACGAATGACTTCACAGTCGGGGTCACTCAGCAGGTCGACTACTTTTTTCATATCTCTGATTAGCCTCGACTTAAAAGCTTCGTTGGCGGCCAAGCTGTTTACAAAAGCCTTCACATCGCACTTGTGGGAAAATGTGTACTTGGCGCCTTCACACTTCTTGTAGATTGTGCCCCTGTAAAGGGCATAATCTAGCCTTTTTAACGTTATGGCTATGTCGTTAATCAGTACTGTCATTTTGTCTCCAAGCCGAGGCTCTGCTGCATCGCTTAGTTGCTCTGATGTCGCAGTATCTGGGGTGCTAGAATCCAAGCCAAACCGATCAATTGTCAGTCTTGCATTTTGCATTTTGGTGACGGCCTCCGATAGAGAAGCCCTGACTGCGGGATGAACGAGGCGCACGCGAACGACATTCTCTGTTCCACATTCGTCTATGTCGATTGAGTCTGGATCGTCTAGTACGTTTTCGACCTCCGAAATGAAGCAGTGCTGGTAGGAGGCGGTTACAAGCTCTTGCATGAAAGCGTTGCTGTGGTCTTTTAATACTTTGAATAGCTCTTTCATCGCAAGCGATTCCTTGCCCTCTTGACAGGGAACCTTAAAACAGGAACGAAAAACAGTCGGTTGGGTTTTGAAACATTACACACTCCCTATTTCTTTTTATTCCAAACACTTTTCGAAAGGAATTTCAAATGATAATAATTGCTACGTTCACCAAAACACGAACAAACAAGCGCTAAGTTTCCAATCTGTAGGACAGTGGCAACATAAATTCCTCAAAAAATGTACAAAGAATCAGTTTTCTCTATCATTCTGTAACTAGTACTGACGGCTATTTGAGGATAATAATCGCGATTTTGATTTGAGACCACATTACATAGAGGTTATTCAGCGAAAAGTTGTGTAATACGGCTGAGTGTTTTTACGAGTCTATTTTAAACTGTTTCGAGCTTTTAGGCAATAAAAAATTAAAAAAAAATTGACGCTTAAAATCTCAGCCGTATTACACGGCTTTTCGCTGAATAATTTGTTTACTATACGACAGTCACCTTCTCTTAAATCTAAATAACTTTGAAAGTGTTTTCCCTAGCGCGCGGTCAGAAGAGTTTAATAACGTGTCATAATCACTTCATTTTGTCTGTTATTATTAAATCGTGTTCTTCTACAGCTTAATGGGTGCAGCAGTAGAAATGAGGTCTTTGCAGCTCAATCAAGTTGCGTCGATGTTACTATGATTATAATCCCAAAAACGTTCATATCAGTTGCCTTAACGTACCCTTTAAGCCCAAATTGTGATCAGCATCAAATCTTTTCTTATGATAACAATGCTTCATCAATCAGAAATGTTATGAGGTATATGATCACCCAAAATGAATTATTTTTGATATTTTAACACCTCCTCCCACTACTGCTAAAATAAATGTATGGGGACAAGAAAGGAGAATTTGTATTTTTATATTGGGTTTAAAAGGGTTAAAGATGATAGATAGAAAAGCGTGTACCTGATTTGTAGTTGCCTCCACTCCGCATTCTAGTAGGGCACGGTGAACGGTGATCGGATTGGCGGGAGCACCATTTGGCGTGGTTAACGCAATCCAGTAACTTATGGATGGACGCAGTTTTTTATTTATAATTGAGGGATGATTCGATACCCAGCTTTGACTTGATTTACTAGAAACTTGACTTGTTGTTATGGAATCCTCTTCGCTGTCAACACCATGATCGTCATTTTCGGCCTCGTTTCCACTCTTCTTGTTGGCTCTTTTCTTGGGGCCTCGCGTGCTGATAGCGCTAAAGAAGAACGCTACGCTTCTAATGCCTATGAAAAAAAGTTGAAAAGGTGTGGTTATCGATGGAGGCATTAACTAGATGTACGGTATACGATTTGTTGAAAGTGAATGTCAAAGGCAAATACAAACCTTGTATTGCTTTGTCGCAAGCATCTCTCGTCTTGCACACCTCATCCCAAGCACATTGGAGGCCATCTTCGATGTTGCAAACACAGTTAGCGCTCACTACGCTGCATTTGTTAACAATGATCGGACTCAGATAGCATAACGTTGCGCCCTTGATTTTTTCACTATTCAGTTGGCGACATGGGTAGTTCGTCCTTCGCATCATCTTTCCACTGACATCGCCCCACGTCAGTGTTCTGCTTTTATAGCAGACAAACTTGTGAAATTAATTTGAATAAATATCGGAACGAATGTTTCTTAAAACTCATGTATGTTACAAAAGCTGTGATACTGGTGTGTGCTTCTAATGTTTAAGCCAAAAATGTATCTCTTGCATTTCATGAACCATTGTGTTTGGGAGTGGTGAGAAACTCGTCAACCAATAAGAACGATTTAAAAGCCATCGCATACCAATCAGGCCAATGTTAAACGCATACCAAACAATGTAAAAACACCTGGTACAAAACTAACAAGGTGCATTCAACAACGGGTTTAAAAGTTGACACTTGGATACTAATGAGCAATTCATGATTCCATGAAATCCGTAGGATCCGTAAAATCCATACCCCAAAGGAAGAAATGTTCATGATCTGCTGTACTCAGTTTCCAACAAACAGCACCCGTGCACTGCAAGTTCCAGCCTCAGCGAGTGTCTGTATTCGGGGTGGATACTACGGATTTTACGGATTTTAAGGAAACATGAATGTATAATGACGAAATATTGATTTACTTTGTGATAGGAGGGTGGATACTACGGATTTTACGGAACTATGAATGTATAATGACGATGCATTGATTTACTTTCTGATATGAGGGTGGATACCATGGATTTTACGGATTTTACGGAAACATGAATGTATAATGACGATAGATTGATTTACTTTCTGATAGGAGGGCGGATACCATGAATTTTACGGATTTTACGGAAACATGAATGTATAATGACGATGCATTGATTAACTTTCTGATAGTAATATATTCCCACCGGAGCCCCCACTCCCAAACACCCCAAGCTAGAATGAGTTATGGGAAGGAGCGAGCCCGGAGGCGAAAGGGAGCGGGAGCTCAAAAATGAAAGAACACGTCTAGTCATCGCTGCGGGGAGGAGGGAGGGGCGCCAAGCGGACGTCTGGCGGCCGTTCAAACGAAGAGAGGAATAAACCGGATAACGACGGCCTATTTATGCAAAACCACCTAATATATGCATAACACCACCCCCTACTGGCTCACAGATGCACGGGTGTAGAAACAATAGAATTCTAGCGGATTTGGGAGTGTTTGTGCGTGATGGCACCAGTGAGAATAGTAATATATTCCCACCGGAGCCCACACTCCCAAACACCCCAAGCTAGAATGAGTTATGGGAAGAAGCGAGCCCTACGGCGGCCGCTTCCGGATAACTCAATAAATAACAGAATGATAAACCATGGGCAAAACCGTGGGAAAAAAACGTATCTCTCCCCACAACTCAAAATTCCTAACCTTACTCCTGAGTTTTAGCCGCATGAGTTACAGGAAGGCAGGCCTGAAATTCTTAAGTTCATTAAAAGCCTTATGCGAGGACGCCACATTCTAGGAGGGGACGAAGGGACCGGGCTTGCTACACGGTGCCTTTCCCCCTTTCCAATTACACCACCGGATGGTATGCATAAAAACTGCGCCCGGATTGAAGTCACAGCGAGGCCTTTTACATGGAGAGGCCCAATGGAGCAAAATGGAGAGGCCCAAAGGAGCAAAACGACGAAGGACTAGTAAACAAAAGGAAAGGGGAAAAGCTAACCGCGAAGCAGCCCCGAAATACCCCGTCCAGGGACAGAGCAATTAAGGGTATTAGATAACCCCATCGAAGACATACTAAGCGGTAGCTTTAATACAAAAACGTGAAACTAAAGATTTGACACACGGACGGAGAAAACTAAAGCTGTCACGCAGACGGGAAACCCAAACTTGTAACACAGACGGAAAGCTAAATCTGTCACACAGACGCGAAAACTAAATTTGTCACACAGACGGAAAACTGAAGTTGTCACACAGACGCGAAAGTAAAATTTGTCACACAGACGCGAAAACTAAATTGGTCACACAAACGAAGAACTAAATTTGTCACACAGACGCGAAATAAAATATGTCACACAGACGGAGAACTTAAGTTGACACACAGACGCGAAAACTAAATTTATCACACAGACGCGAAACCCAAACTTGTCACACAGACGGAAAACTAAATTTGTCACACAGACGCGAAACCCAAACTTGTCACACAGACGGAAAACTAAATTTGTCACACAGACGCGAAAACTAAGTTTGCCACACAGACTTGTAACACAGACGGAAACTAAATCTGTCACACAGACGCGAAAACTAAATTTGTCACACAGACTTGTCACACAGACGGAAAACTAAAGTTGTCACACAGATTGTCACACAGACGCGAAAACTAAATTGGTCACACAGACTTGTCACACAGACGAAGAACTAAATTGGTCACACAGACGCGAAAATAAAATATGTCACACAGACTTGTCACACAGACGGAAAACTTAAGTTGACACACGGACGCGACAACTAAATTTGTCACACAGACGCGAAACCCAAACCTGTCACAGACGGAAAACTAAATTTGTCACACAGACGCGAAAACTAAGTTTGCCACACAGACTTGTAACACCGACGGAAAGCTAAATCTGTCACACAGACGCGAAAACTAAATTTGTCACACAGACTCGCCACACAGACGGAAAACTAAAGTTGCCACACAGACGCGAAGGCTAGATTTGTCACAAAGACGCGAAAACTAAATTGGTCACACAGACTTGTCACACAGACGAAGAACTAAATTTGTCACACAGACGCGAAAATAAAATATGTCACACAGACGGAAAACTTAAGTTGATACACGGACGCGAAAACTAAATTTATCACACAGACGCGAAACCCAAACTTGTCACACAGACGGAAAACTAAATTTGTCACACAGACGCGAAAACTAAGTTTGCCACACAGACTTGTAACACAGACGGGAAACTAAAAATAGTCACACAGACTGAAAATTGAAAGTTTGTAGTCACACAGAGTGACTAATAGTCACACAGACTGAAAAATAATCACACAGACTGAAAATTGAAGGTTTTGTGGTCACACAGACCGAAAAATCGCGACACAGACCGATGACAAAAAGTTTTGTAATCACACGGACGGAAAAATGATAACGCCGAATGAGAAAGCCAAAACCAACTAACATAGACGCGGAGCGGAAAACATACCGCGCACGTGGCGACTAAGAGAACCATGAATTGTAAAATAAACTAACAAATTTAAACCCCGCACCAAAGGACACAAAAGCGGGAAGGGGAAACCGAACCACGCCGGGGAAATACAAACAACTAGAGAAAAAACCAACCTCTGGAGCCACAACTGGTATAGCGTCGGTGGGAGCAGCGTCCGGAGCAACATTACGAGCAACAGGAGCAGGAAGAGCCGGGAACCGGTAGTGCTGGTTGTTCGGCCGCTGAAGCCGCCTGTAAAGGATTAACTTGAACTGCAGAGGCTGCAGCAACAGCGCCCGCAACAGGGTTCTGAGTAACTTGCTCCGGCATAGAGACTAGAAATACGAAGGCGCAGCGATGACTAGAAAGAGAAATAAACGCCAAGCGGACGTCTGGCGGCCGTTCAAACGAAGAGAGGAATAAACCGGATAACGACGGCCTATTTATGCAAAACCACCTAATATATGCATAACACCACCCCCTACTGGCTCACGGATGCACGGGTGTAGAAACAATAGAATTCTAGCGGATTTGGGAGTGTTTGTGCGTGATGGCACCAGTGAGAATAGGAGGGCGGATACCACGGATTTTACGGATTTTACGGAACTATGAATGTATAATGACGATGCAATGATTTATTTTCTGATAGGAGGGTGGACACCATGGATTTTACGGATTTCACGGAAGAATAAATACTTCTCTTTATTAATATAAATCTTTTTTTATTTTAATTTTTTTAATTTATTTTTAATTTATTTTTATTTTTTTTATTTAAAAAAAATATAAATCTTTTTTCAAAAATAGAATAATTAAAATAATTAAATTAAAATTATTAAATAATTAATAATTAATTTTATAATTAAAATAATATATATAATATATTATTTTTTATATAAAAACTGTTTACAGAGATAAAGAGAAATATAACGATTTTATATTTATTTTTCCGAGAAATCCGTGAAATCCGTAAATCCACCCTCCTACCAGAAAGTAAATCATTCATTGCATCGTCATTATACATTCATGTTTCCGTAAAATCCGCAAAATCCATGGTATCCGCCCTCATATCAGAAAGTAAATCAATGCATCGTCATTATACATTCATGTTTCCGTAAAATCCGTAAAATCCATGGTATCCACCCTCATATCAGAAAGTAAATCAATGTATCGACATTATACATTCATGTTTCCGTAAAATCCGTAAAATCCATGGTATCCACCCTCATATCAGAAAGTAAATCAATGTATCGTCATTATACATTCATGTTTCCGTAAAATCCGTAAAATCCATGGTATCCACCCTCATATCAGAAAGTAAATCAATGTATCGTCATTATACATTCATGTTTCCGTAAAATCCGTAAAATCCTAAGTATCCACCATTAATACAGACGTTTCATGAGAGCTGAACTTGCTGTTGATTTCAATTTATGGAACATGTTATTCAGCAGCATTTTCGCGATTGCTGGGATTGGAACTTGCAGTGTGTATGTGTGGTATGTGAAATAGAATTAATCGAAAGGACAAGTTTATTTCTGAAGACGGACAGGACAGATTTCACGGATTTTGCGGATCTGTTCGTTCCTTTTTTAACCATGCTCTATAAATCAATAGAGGAACGTTTTGAGCCTCATGTTCTTTTCCAGTGCATGATCGTTAACTCGACATCCAAAGTCGAATGAAATTAAACATAGTCCAGAGTTAATGTTTTCCGTCTCTGTTCTTAGACACAGGGCATAAATACCAAATTATATGGATTTGTGAAGAAAATGAGGCCAAAAAGAGAAAGGGAACGCAAATTTTGGGAAACGATCTTTCTTTCTTTCTTTCTTTCTTTAATCATTATTTATACACGGTAAAAAATCATCAGGTATAAAAATTCCTATACAATGACTAACGTACTTAAACCTTAAAATCCTAATCTTAACATTAAATATTAACTTACAACAATAAGCCACGCAAAAACCTGATTTCCATGAATGCCGTGTTTAAAAGTTATAGTAGAGAAGGCGTTTAAATTCACTTTTGGATTATTGACTTCGAAAAAATCCAGTAGACTTGTATTATTTTATTTTATTTTTAAAAAGCGAACAATTTCTACGGAGGAGGCACATTTCTACAGAGGAGGCACATTTCTACGGAGGAGGCTAATTTCTACGGAGGAGGCTAATTTCTACCGAGGAGGTTCATTTCTATGCAACAGGCTTATACTTGTATGGAAAACAAGTATCATTGCACAGAGGAGGCGAGTTTTTATACAGAGACGGCTTTGTTTTACAGTGTGTAGCAGTGGCACTAATGGGCCACCGTACCGTACTACCACCCCAGTTGTTGATAAATTCTCGGAAATAAATGTTAAAAAAAAATGTTGATAAGCCTCGACAAGGAGGTCGCGGCCTCAAAGTTCATTTCCGGTAGCTTTTCGTTCAAAACGATATAACAATTTAACAACTTTTCCGGCGTTTAGAACAAAGGAAATTGAAAACTGCAGTTAAGCAGGAGTTGCGGGTGGGTAGTCAGATTATTTGCATAGGTGACCGCCGTGAGAGAAAAAAATATGAATGTAGCGTACCTTTCCACTCGACATATTTCAAAATTAAATGTCAATTTCGTGCAGGCTATCAAAATCACTTGTCCGCAAAGAGAACATCCGCTAACACTAGCAATGAATTCCGCAAATTGAACGCAAAACCATGTCCAAGCAAGCTTATCCGCTAACACTAACAATGAATTCCGCAAATTGAACGCAAAACCGTGTCCAAGCAACTTTCAAGGGGTGACATTTGTCCAATCAGAAACAATGTCGCGACTTTTAAATCAGGATAAAAATGTTTACACAGTGAGCAAACTATCCAATCATTGGTACTGGAGGCTAGAATTCTCGAAAAGCCCTGAGATTTCTTAGAAAATTGGCTTGTTTTGGCTCAGTGAAACGTAACGTCATGGCCGGGGAAGATTTCTCAGAAAATTGGCTTGTTTTGGCTCAGTGAAACGTAACGTCATGGCCGGGGACCCTTGCCGGATTCTACATTTCTCGGCGTCGGAAATGAAAATGGTTAGGGAAATCACCGATTTTGGTCTGAAAATGGCTAGAAAAAATAATACTTTGGTTTAAAATAAGTAAGAATTTCAATAGACAGACCGCATACCCCTACCAAACGTTTCGAGGGATGTACCCGCCCCCCCCCCCCCCACCCTTGAGACTGGCAATATAACAATGCTGCGCATAATTACTAAAAATAGATAGACCCGTGACTGAGACAAGACCAGACAAGGCTTGCAGCTTGTCGGCAGTGCGCAAGAACATTCAATAGAGACAAGCGTTTTACAGCTGTACATTGCTAACAGATTGACTGGCCTACAAATGCTTCTACAGGTGAATTTAAAAATTGATTAACATGGCAGCTTCATCACCATCATCATCATCTTCTCCATCATCGTCATTTGCTGGTGCCACGGGCTCATCTGTGTATGATTCATCGAAAGAAAAGACTAACGGCACAAGACTTGCTCGATTACTCATAGATGAAGGAACCGAAATCCTAAGAAAGTTTCTAGATTCTCGTTATCCACCCAAGGCACTAGATAATGTGTTGAAGCAGAACCGTGCAAAGTTTCAGTATCTCAAGATATTCGATGATCAGTGGGAAAAGTTATTTCCTCCTTCAGGTGACCTACCAGACTCTAAAACATTTGACATTACTCTTTTGCATTTATTGATTCGAGAAGTTTGTTCTTTACCGGCGCCTTTAACAGGGTGGCACAAAATGCCAGCCGAAGATGACGACAGCTTAGAGGCAAGCATCACCAGAATCAAATGCTTCAGAAATGAGCTGTGTCACAGTGTTTCCACTTGCATCCCTAATGACGAATTCGAAGACAAGTGGAACAAAATAGCTTCGTCTTTGGAGACAATTGAGATTGGCGCCTGCCGACAGAAAATTCAAAGCCTCAAGAATGACCCTATTGACGATGATACCCGTCAATTGGTAGAGGAACAAGTCGAACAGTGGCGAAAATTTAAACAGCAGGAAGAACTTGGGCCCATTTCTCAACTTGACAGCCATCTTCCGGATATGCCACCAGTGTTTGGTCGTTTACAAGAGTCGAAGCAAGTCAGAGAATACGTCGAAAGCGGAGCCGTTTCTGTTGTGCTGATAACCGGGGGACCAGGATTTGGAAAAACAACTGTAGCCAAAACTGTGGCTCATGATCTGGCGAAACGAGACAATGAAAGGACTGTGTTGTTTTGCCGTTTACTATCAAAGAAAACGTTCAACGAAGTGGCCACTGCAATGATTCATTCATGCGGCAAGATTCACACACAACTGCCAGAAAATCCGGCCCAATGGCTCAATGACTGGAGCAAACAGATTCAGATGCAAGTCACCTTTGTCCTCGATAATGCAGATGGTGTCCTCGAAACTGAAGATCGTTCTTCCTTCTTAAGCATTCTGAGCAACATGGGGGAGTTGTCGAAGCAGAAGGTCACATTTGTGATCACTTCTCAAAAAACATTCAAACATCCGGACCTGCGATCGAAAGACGTTAGACTAGAGCCATTATCACCCGAAGAGGCAAAGAAAATCCTTGTCTCTCGAGTAAACGAGGAAAAGATCCGAAAGAAGCTTTCCAAGACAGAGAAGATTGTTGATCTATGTGGCTGTGTTCCTTTGGCACTCTGCATTGTTGGGTCACTTCTTTCAGACTACACCGAGGAAAAGCTCATTAAACACCTTGAGGAGGAGCCCATGGCTGTTCTTGAAGACGATGATGAATCAGTCCAAACGGCAATCAAGACTTCTTTTGACCTTCTGACCAAAGCTGAACAAGACGCCTTGATTCTAATGTCCATGTTTCAGGGATCATTTAATTGCGATGCTGCCGAAGTTGTTATCAAAGCTGGCTCAGACTCCAGTGGAACATTGCCCGTTTCAATCCTCCGTTCCTTAAAGAACAGATCTCTTGTCGAGCAACCAAGTTCCCACCGATACCAGCTTCATCCACTTATCCGCGCCTTTGCAAAGAATATTGGTCAAACAGACGATCAGAATGATCCCCAAGCTTTAGGTGTAGGAAAAAAACTTGCCTGTGCTCACTTCATGTCTCGCCTCGATGACAATGCAAACATGTTCTGGAGCAAGGACACCTGCAAAGAATCCATTGAGTCTTTCAATGAGGACAGACCAAACTTTGAGCAGTTCCTTCAAGTCTACTGCCAGGAAATGGAAAACCATGATCAAGAGATCGGAGATAGTTGCAAAGGGTTTCTTGAAGATTTACCCCAAAAGTGCATGTATTTGGAAAAGTGTGTTCAGCCGAAGTTTTATATTGAGATCTTGGAAGGGCTATTGAAGTCTTTTGATAGAAAAATCCAGCCTGTGCACGTAGTGGAACTTTTGTGTCTTCTTGGGCATGAAATGAGAAAAGTAAGAGATAACACAAAGTACAACGATTATATGGAAGAAGCCATTCAACTCTACAACAAGAATGTCACTGAATTTGAGACAATGGCACTGTCAAAAGTGACCTATCTTCACAGTTATGCCCGATTCCTTTCAGAGCAAAAACCCTACGATCGTGGACCCAAAAATATGTACGACACAGCACTGAAAATCTGCAAGACAAAAATTCCTGATCATCCCGAAACAGCCGCAGCCTTGCTATTTGCAGGACGACACGCAAAACGCCGCAAGGATAATAATGAGGCGGTAGAAAAGTTTAAGCAAGCGTTGGACCTCTTTAGGAAACGTCTTGGGATCATTTTATGACTGCTCTGTGTCTTAAAGACATCGCTGACTTTCATCTCTTTGTCAAGACCGATAATCACTTAACACTATCTCTTTTGCATTACAAAGAGGCGCTGAAAGTGATGGAAAATCTGGGGATGGATTGCCAAAAGGAAAGCATCCTGATGCTGAAAAACTATGGAGTTTGCCACAAACGCAATGGTAACTTTGAAGAAGCAATCAGTCTTCTGCATAAAGCAGAACGCGTTGCCAAGAGAGAGATAGAAGGAGATCACAAGTGGAAAGTCATGGTAAAGACTGAGCAGGCTATCGTGTACCATGAAGAAGCAATTAAGAAAGAAATTGAATCATCGACTAGGAAACGTCTAGAAGACCGAATGGAAGCATCCATGAAAGAAGGGCTAGAGATGTGTTACAAGGTCGGCGATCAGACTATTGAACAGCTGGGCAACAAACATTTGATCCGGAAAATTCTAGCTGATTATCCAGAGAGATTTCCTGTGAAGGAATACCCTCGTCAATAAAGGTGAGGCGTATGGTGGACTGTATTTTGCTTGAATAACGAATCCTGGAGAACATACTCTAACATTATATACTACTGTAGTTGAAACCAGTACTGAGTCAGCCAAGATTCGTACGTCGTTATTCGATGAAAAAACTCATGATAGTTAATATTCAGACAGCGAGCTCGAAGTTCAAATCGGCTAATAGTTATGAACAATTTTTATTATTTTCAGTAGCATGACCCGCGGCCGCTGATCTCTTAAAAAACCGGAAATTCACTGACAGTTTCCTTTGTTTTTAGAGCAGTAAAGCAAAAAGGACTGCGCGCGTGACGGAGCTGTGAACCAACACGATTGCGGGTTTGCCCTGAATAGTTCAGTGGTGGTCATTGATATTCGGTTTGGAAAGGAAAACTACAGATACTGCTAGAATGATCGAGCACCTCAAAATAAACAGAACTCTCTACAATTCAATAACAACTTATTGAGTTTGATTTATATTTTCGACTCAGTCATGTTATCTTTGCAAGATGACTCTCGAGTTCAACTCTTCTACTACTTTAAGCAGTGTGGATGTTTTTCTTTCAAAGAGCAATATCACAATAAATTAGTTGGTGTATAGTGAATAGAAAATAGAATTAAATGGCTGGAAGTTAAAATACCACTGAATGTAGCAGCAAAAATGTGAAACCAAGTAGCTCGCGTGAGAAATGGTTCGTTTAATTTTTGTTTAAAATAGGAAACTAATTGTGCAAGTTATAAATAGTCGATATACCATAGAGCCGGTGACTAATTTACCGAAATATGCTTCGATTCTGGATGCATCTTCAAGACCTTCCCATGCAAAGTATTGCAAAACAGTGCCTATCCATATCAAATACCCTTGCATTACATGACAATCCGAGTTTTATGACCTCAATAAACAAAATTTTAGAAACTTTCCAAGGTACATCAGATACAAATTCTCTTTTCGTGGAGAATAGTCAGAAATCCATTTCTTAAATAGAATTATTAAGAAAATAGAATCAGAATCTAAGGTACATCAGATGAAGCTTGTTCAACTAAACATCAAGCTTAATTTTTATTCTAAATTCACAAATGACACAGGAAGTTCTAGTAACTGTTATGACGTAATAAAAAATATGAAACACAGACGAACACTGGCTAAGTTTCGAACAGGAAATCATTGCCTACGTATAGAAACGGGTAGACATGCAAAACCAAAAATTCCAAGAGATTTGAGGCATTGCGAATGTTGCTTATCAAATGACGTTGAAGACGAAATTCATTTCTTTTTCGACTGTGTTTCATATTCTGACCTAAGAAATTCACTATTCAATGAAATTAGCAAACATTGTAAAAGTTTTTTGAATCTACAAAATACAGATAGAATTAATTTCTTTTTTAATAATGTTGACCCCTTCATATGTAAACAGTTGGGTCACTTTATATATGAAGCTTCAGAGAGACGAAACACTCTGTTAGCAAGGACTGCAATCACGACTGTATTTTAATTTAGTTTAGTTTAATCTGTTAATGTAATAGGCAATACCATGTATGTATATGGGAATGCTAATAAACTTTGAGTATAAGTAACAGCTCCCGTTATTTCCGGATAGCAGCTACCTTCGGGGTGGCCTTTACTAGCCTTTTCTTTCTGGACAGCTAAAATTCGCGAACAAGTCATTCCAAGAAACGTAGATGACCGCAAAATTGGAGGTTCTTACCAGTGTCCGATCCAAACTCCATCGCAAGGAGAGGGGGTGGGGAGAGTGAATAAGGGAGGGGGAAGTGAAAATATTAGAGACTGAATTTTTTCAATGTTTGACCCTTTGGGCCTTTTTGGCAAGATAAGGCGGTGGGGGGGGGGAGGGGGGGAGGGGGGGGGGGGAGAGACAAGCCACCCCTGGCCCCTAGATCCGCCACAAAATTCAAAATACGAAAAGAAGTAATAATTATTCGACATAGCGTTCTAGAGTGCAAATACGCATCAAAACGAGTGCAAATATTATGCACTTATTGAGGCGAGGTCCGTGCGCTATGACCGAGAGCCAAATATTTTCCCGTCCGGCCTGACACCTAACTCAGTCAATAAGTATTTTATAATATGACTAGAAAGTACAAGAATAGTCGTGCAGTGCGAGGTCGCTTGAACTCGAGCGGACCGGACGCCGTTTTCCGGACCGGCTCACATCACGTCACCTTGCGATTCTATTTTCTGTAGGATTGCGTAAGCGGGGCCGTACGGTCATATTGACACGTTATTACACTCTTCTGACTTAGTTTCAGGAGATTACTGTCGTATAATAAACAATTTATTAAGCGAAAAGCTGTGTAATACGGCTGGGCATTTTTACTCGAAAGTTTAAAATAAAAAAAATAAAATAAAAATACTCAGCCGTACTACACAGCTTCACGCTGAATAACCTCTATTTATTAGTAAATAGACTACGAGCAGTCTCTCTTTCCCAGCTTAGTCCATCGAGCGAGAAACAATAAAACATTAGCGAACGGATCTAATGGCCGCGCGAAACTGGGGGCAAGGCAGGCGCGCGGGAAAAGAGAGACTACAGACAAAGCCCAAGCGTTTGAATTATTAGTTGCTCTCGCAACTCAAAAATCTGATTGGCTCTTGATCGAAGATCCTTTAACACGTGGTAACGCCGCGGTGACGAGTTGTCAACACTCGAGATCAATGTCATGGCTGACAAGCTCCAGGAATGTTTATTTCGATTTCCAGTTCAATCGCTGAAACCAGAGCAGATCGAAGCGCTTGAAGCTCCATAACGGATGCGATGTCCTCGCTATTTTGCCAACTGGGTTCGGAAAGAGCCTTATATATCAAGCGTTTTGCCAAACAAGACTCTCTTCGAACCCGAAAGCGAGTGTTCTTGTGATTTCGCCGCTCAACAGTATCGTGGTCGAACACGGCAAGTCAACGAATTAACTGAACTTGGCCTTCCTGACATCCATTTGAATGAGAACGACGCAGATTGCATGAAAGCCATCTCTGTCGAATCTCTGAAGGGAATTTTAGATTTATATTTTGCTGTGCTGAGGCCTGCCGTTTATCGGAGGAATTTCTAAATTTGTACAAATCAGAAGACACAGGGCCGGATATCCAAATGGTGGTTGTTGACGAATCTCACACGGTGTAAAATGGGGATGGCAGACCTGCACGACTCTTACCTCATGTTTTAAATGCCATTTGCTCCTTCTATAGGTTTTGAACGGGTATTCTACATTTAGCTGTTTGTTAAGGAGGCTTTTAGTTTAGAATAAGTTTTAAAACCTTTCAAAAGCCGCGTGCAACAGACTAGAGGTCAAGTCTGTCGGTTGCGGCTTTTTCCCGTGGTGTTGCGCTTGTAGATTTTGACCTCATTTCAGCGTCCTTTTTTGCCTGGCGGTCAATTGGCATGTAGATTTTTATGTAGGAAAGGTTTGAATTTCTCTAACTTTTCTCTCTGAAATACCGGACATGACAGGATCTGAAATTATCTGTTGGCCGTGAATGTCTTTCCTGCTATTAATGTCACGCTGGGCCCAGCTATTTTCAGGATCCAAGCCTTATAGCAGAGAGAGTTGACTAGCTTAATAAACTATTCAACTTGTAGAGAGTTTAAGTTTGTCTCAATCAAGGCTGTGATTTTAGCTTTCATTCGCTACGGAGTTAATATAGCTGCATGGAGCTCGCTGTTTGTACTAAAACCTCCCTTGGCAATTTTGACAGTCTAGCGACTGCTTCGTTTACGCGACTATTTCATTCAAGTGTAAAATGGGGTTGGCAGGCCTACACGACTCTTACCTCATATTTTAAATGCCATTTGCTCCTTCTATAGGGTTTGAACGGGTATTCTATATTTAGCTGTTTGTTAAGGAGGATTTTAGTTTTAAACTGAGTTTTAAAACCTTTCAAAAGCCGCGTGCAACGGACTGGAGGTCAAGTCTGTCGGTTGTGGTTTCCCGTGGTGTTGCGCTTGTAATAACGTTTGAAGTTACAGCTACGGACACGGCAAAAATCGTGGCAAGAAGGTTCCTTTGCCGGTCTACCTCTTATGGCTTTTTTCGGAGTATCGTTCGAAGAACTCATCTCTTTCGCGGCATTTTACTCTCTTCGCGCTAAAAGGGATTTGGTTTCGGGTTAGATCTCCCGCATTGCGATGACATGTAGATTGACAGGATGTCAAGAGAAGTAAATCTGATACCGAAAAATCACTCGACCGTGAAAGTGCATTCGCTTGGGCTTTGTCTGTAGTCTCTCTTTTCCCGCGCGCCTGCCTCGCCCCCAGTTTCGCGCGGTCATTATCCGTTTTTTCGTTTCTCGCTCGACGGACTAAGCTGGAAAAGAGAGACTGCTCGTAGTCTAATTAGTAAAATACTCCGTAGTCAATTATAATGTCGGCCTTTTGAGGGAATAAAGTTGCTTTATTGTTGAGGACAATACTGATGAGGTTGTTTTCTTTGTAAGCGATGGATTTTCTTGGAAAGAGTTAAATTATTTTAATGGATTGATTTAAGCATGTATATGTAATCATTTGAAATATCATTAATTAGATTGAGAACAGAGGAAAATAAAGAAATTGTAGCTTTTAAAAAAGCAAGATGTTTTTTTTTTCAGGATCTTTCTGACCAGGCTAAAAAACCCATTTTTAAAGCAAACTTACAGTCCTCTGATTTGTGAAGCAAAATTGTTTACTAAAAATAGTTCGGAAGATTTCAAAAACCAGCAAAACGACGGCGTTTGCAAGGTCTTTTGGAAGGGGGACTCCCCCTGTCCCTTCTTCCCCAGGAGAGCTTCGATAACTCGAACCTCTCCGTAACTCGAACCAAACTTTTTTTCCTTGGCTAAAGATCCTGATGTCTTGCAAATTTACCCTCGATAACTCAGTAACTGAGCTTACATTCCACATGATCTTATTCCTCTGATCGGTCTTGGCCTACTGTTTGATTGCCAAGAAAAACCAGTCAATTGAAAATGCATTTTAGTTTGGTACTATTTGTGTTAAGGCCATTGGAAATCTCTAATTTGAACATTTTTATATTTGGTTATTTTTTTTAACTTGAAACTTTAAAAAACACAGAATAATTTTGTTGATCAAGTTTCATTTAAAGAGAATTCATTTTTGGTGAGACTGATATTTCATTTCTAAGTGAGAAACATTATGAGGGTCATACAATGTGGCAAGTCACAGCATCACGTTATCACCTTATATGTGATTTTTCTCGCAGGGTTCACCTCAGTTTATTATCCTTGAATTTTCTAAAGAGTCTCAAGTAAAAGAAATTCAGATTCAATTTCAGGGTGGATTTGTTGGAAAGGAATGTACTGTTGAAGGTGGACCATCATCTAGCAGTTTAACACCATTCCATGAATTCTACCCTGATGACTCCAACACACGGCAAGTATCCTTTGGCCATTTTGAATCTTCTGCTTCTTTGTTGTTTGTTACATTGTCCAGTTGATAAAATACAACATCTATTCAATTGGTAAAGGGATAATAAATAATGATCAAATATATATTAGCAGTGGCATGAACACAAATTAGTGGCTTGTGAGGTATTCACAAGGTTGAATACATGTAGTTACTGAATAGTTGAATAGTTAGGTTGTTAGTTACTGAAATGTTGGTTTTCAATAGGCTACTTTCAATATATTAAAATTTAACTTGATAGTGAGGCTTAGAGGGCATAAACAAAAGAAATGAATAAACATGTTTCTTCATTCCCTTTGTTTTTGTCCTCCAGCCTCGTTATCAAGTTGAATTACATATATTGAAAGTAGCCTGTTGTTTGGGTAGGATTTTCATGTAAGATAATTCTTAGGGAGGTTTTGGGAAATGTTTGTTAAAACCTTGTATGTCCTCAAAAAGATTGGATGCTATGTCATCTATGTGGTCAAAATAATGACTGGATCATGGAGATTTCAGTAAAAAAATACCTACCAATTAAAGTCATTGAAATCAGTGTTATGGTAACTAATCAGTTACATTAGTGGTTGTGGCCCTTATCTTGCAAAAAAATAAGGCCCAAAGTGTCCCCCCAAAATTTCCAGTCTTAAACATTTTCACACCCCACCTTATTCACTTTATATTCACCCCCCCCCCCCCCCCCCCCCCCTCTATCTTTATAATGGAGTCTGGATCAGCCAATTAGTGTAGCATTGCCATCCAATCACCATCTCATGGTGGAAAGTGTGTTTTTAACTCCTTAACTTTACATTGCTTAGATTTTCCCTATCAATAGCTCAAAAAGAATAAAAGTTTTAAAGATTATATTTACAAGCGGTACTGATCTCTTTGGGAGAATAATAGTGTATAAACTAGATGTCTTGGGTGACAGCTGATACAAACTTGCACACTTAACTTGTATTACACTGGGCTTCAAGAAAGGAAATGGGTGGATGAAGCGGGCATCAAAAAAGGTTTTGGAATGTTTTAACATAAAAACGCTGTGTACAAAATGTTAGCAGCTTTTCAGTAAGAAGAACAGAGAAAAGCCTCTACTGGCTGTTAGTTTGTTATTACAGTTTGGAAACAAAGTCTGACTGATTTCAAGACAAATAATCTGTAATAGAGCAGTTTTCAATTGAGTGTCAAAAGTAATTACACAACTGCTTTGGTTTTTCATTGCTACGCTTTGTGATTGGCTAGAAAATCTCGCGCCATTTTCTCAACCAATCAGAAGTAAAACCAAAACCAATCGCGACTTGCTCACACACGTTTTCCCGTGCTTGGTGCCGCCGACATGTAATTGCTTCGAGCTCTGATTGGTTCATTGGATTGTTTACAACTGCTGTGATTGGTCAGAGTAATTACTTATTACTTATGGTTTTACGACACTCAATTGAAAAACTACTCTAATATAACAGGAATTATACGTGGGACAAGAGGGTTGAGTGGCATACCAAGTTAATGGATGATTGTGCAATCTTTCCTTTTACACTTTTTGGAGTACTTTTTATGTATGCAACACTTATGTATGGACAGAATGGCATTCGGGATCAATTTTAACGTTAACCATTTCCCCATAATCAGCAAAAAAAAAACATTAAAATAGGTTACTTTACTTAATCAACAATGGAAAGCAAATGAAAGATTGGTAAAAATCAGATCAGTTTCATTGTTCTGCTGTACTTCCAAGCTATTACACTTATTTAACAGCAAAAATCAATTTGATGTCTTTTTTTTTTATCAACAAGGAGCGATTACATAACTTATGACTTGTTATTTGGTACAATGATATTATTTATGGCAAAATAATTAGACAGATGCACATACAACTTGGTGAAACTGGAAATAATCAATCCCAACTTTTTATTTTATTTTATTTATTTAAGAAATGCAACGATAATCAAAGTTTTAAAGATCGTATTTTATTTCACAAAAAGAAAAGAACATACACACCCAGAACACAATGGTGGCCATTGTAATAAATGCTGCAAGAACAGACGTTTTAAAAAATAATAGTCAAAAGGTAGTTTCCTAAGCTAAAATACTCTGTTGCTGTGTATAGTGCATTGAATTATCTTTAATTCATCTGTAGACTAGTAACGTTGTATAATCTCTACTTATCATTCACTAAATACAGTTTATTTTATCCAATAAAAGAGCGAATCATCTCAGCCATCTGAGATACAACATAGGAATATTCAACCAATTAATTTGTGTCGCTGTTTTTTTATTTGAATGTATGTCAGTGCATACGTTTATCATCAAGATGACCTGTCTTAGTGGTAACGATCTCTATCCCCACAGAAGTGACCAAGCCTCTTGCATTTTTCGCACAAGTGCTGCGGGTGATGCTTAGAAGGGTCTCCAACGTCCAGCCCCTCGGGTTTTTCCAGTTTACGCTGCGTGTGCGGGTACACGACGATGTTACAGTTCTGACACTGCTGACCAGTGTTGGCCCAACTGTTGGCGCTCATCCACACTCGGTCACATTGTGGGCATCTGTATTCACCAAAACAACGCCTGCTCCCTTGGTAGGGTGTCTGATGTGCAAAACAATTTGAAAGTTTGTTAGTATCCACCACTATGCACTGCCTATGAATTTGATTCATTGTCCACCATTCAAAAGCAACTGAAAAAACGCCCCTTGCTCTTACAAGCCCATCCTCGGAGACCAAGGTGTAGTTTAATACTAGTCGGGGCGGGAGGAAGAGAAAACCGCCGATTTTTACTGGGTTTGTACTTCGTCCCGCCCCGACTAACTACTCGAGGTTGTAACAAGTCTAGAACACGTCGAGGATTATAACAAACTCAAACCTACGTCGGTGCACGAGTGGATCCGGGAAATCAACTCGGATACATTGGCCGTTGCGTTTTTACACTTGACACTGGCCGAAACTGGTTATGCGTCCGTAATTCGTCTAATATAAGACGTTAGTCTTCCCCCATGTCGAGCTCAGAAATCTTCTTGAGGAGCAAAAAATCCAAGCGAAAGCGGAAATGAGTAGCGAGTTGAATTTTGCGTCCTCCAGCTTAGTGCGTCTGTTAGTTGGATGGATGGATAACCTTTATTTTAACATGATAAAAATTTAAGCTACAGAGCTTGTGGGGTCGTGTGTAAAATAAATAGTAAAATAATACAATATAATAATAAGTAATAGTAAAAAATTATAAATGCTGCTAGTCTAATAATTAAACTTACTCATCCCATAATAAATCTGGTGTATATGCAAATACTTCCATGCTAAAGTTCGTATGGAAAATCCGGGATAAATCCGTCTTGCGCATCTTTTTATACTTGAAGAACTGCAAGACGCATCAGTAGCCAGACCAACTGACTTTGTTTACCCAAGTTCGTCGCAGACTGATAATACGTCTTTACAGGAGCCGGTTCTAATCGGCTCCTGGTCTTTATGAGTATAAAAACTTCCACAAGGGACAGACTACCACCCCTGTTTTTGATCAGCTTCGACAAGGAGGTCGAGGTCTCAAAATTCATTTCGTTCAAAACGATATAACAGTGCAACCACTATCGTACTATACCGGCGTTTAGAAAAGCAGAAAGAACAAGATGAAATCCCGGGGGGGGGGGGGGAACTCCCATATAATAATGACGGGGTGCTCGTCGTACCTTTTAGGGGTCAAAATTTGTAGATTGGTACCGCCTAGGGTACTAAAATCTAAAATGACCACCATTAGAATTATCGCGGTACCTTTTAGGGTATGAGCCGAAAAAATATGACCGAATATGACATGTGTTGTTTAAGAATTGGTACCTCTTAGGGGTAAAAATTATTTTAAGCCACACCCATCAAACGAGATTCTGGTACCTTTTAGGGTGTTTTTCGAAAATTTCCGACGAGCACCCCCGTCATTTTTATATGGGAGTCCCCCCGCCCCCGGGGGATGAAATTGCAACTCGGACTTGTACCCAGGTAGTCAGATTATTTTCATAGGTGACCGCGCGCCGCGAGAGAAAAAAATATGAGTGTACGTACCTTTCCACTCGACATATTTCAAAATTAAATGAAACTTTCAAAGTGCAGTTCGTCCGTAAAGAGAATACCGTAAATGATCTAATAAACGCCGGGGGCGTTCATTAAATTGCAAGGGTCCGAGGGGAGCGTTTAAAAGATAAGAGGCGTTTAAAAGAGAGAGGCGTTTATTCTAATAACTGTAATATAATAACTGTAACTGTAATAACTGTAATATGGTAACCTAAATAACGGTATTATAATAACCTAAATGACAGAGCTTTAGCAGACTATCACGTCCGTCCGCTGATAAGTCTAAACCGTCTACAAATCCATTGAACTTTCAAGAGTATTGGCTGGTTTTTTAGCCTCAAACGAGTCGAACTCTGTCACCGTACAAGTATGCGGAAAACGAAAAGGCCTGGTTCACACTAGCGACATAACGACATAAGAACGTGGACATAATGACATAAAAAAAGATCAGTTTTTTCCTTATGTCATTATGTCCATGTTATTATGTTCCTATTATGTCGTTATGTTGTGTTGTTCACACTGGTGACATAAAACATCGATATACGTCGTGTTTTGAATTTGCGTGACCTCGCCGTTATGTCGTTATGTCGCTAGTGTGAACCAGGCTAAACGTGAAGTAGGCCTTGTAATTCCGGGATGCTACAATGCTAGGACAAGCCGAAAGAAAATTGCTGATATCCTAAGCAGTAGTGGGTAGAGAGCTTCTCAAATACCATTTTTTGCGCCGATTTCCAATTTGTTGCGCCGATAATCAATTTTTCCTCACTTCGCTCGAAAAAATTGATTATCGGCGCAACAAATTGGAAATCGGCGCAAAAAATGGTATTTGAGAAGAGCTCTCTACCCACTACTCTGGAGCCTCGTCCTCAAACACCCGTAAGAGGGAGTCAAATGCGTTTTCCCCGAGCCCACCCGCAACGGCAAGCGAGGCATCACCAATTGAAGAAATCCAAAACCCTTATATATACGCAATGCCACAACGGCGAAGACGGCGTGATGACGATCAACGCGAGCTGATTGCCTGGCTGGACGAACAGGCACGAAATCTCGAGCGGATCGAGCCTGCCGATGAGGTCGAGCCTCAAAACAACCCGCCAGAGCTAGATTTTGAGCAATTTGTTCAAATCTATGATCGGGTTGACCGACAGATTGAACATGGCAGACGAACAATCACGTTACAGTTTGTAAACGGGCTCGAAAACTCTCTTGTCGCCAGAATTTTGAACAAAATCAAGCAAAATGTTCACACACGACACGCAATCAAGTTAATCTCCACAGTCAAGCTGCGAAACACTGAAAACGATGAGTTGAGAAGTTTTTATCAAAACAATCAAACCGGGCCTTGGCTAGCCACTCTCTCCGAGACACGACAGTGGTTGCAATCTCAGGAAGAGCTTCGTCTTCAAAACGCAAGACTCAAAAGACCTGACACCAAATGGGTTTATGAACGCACCGTCCTGCTCGAGGTCAAAGTCATTCTTGACCGACAACCCTTGCAAATAGGGCTCGGGCGGCTTCCTGATTGGATTCGTAACAAAAGAGAAGTCATTGCTCTTGACACTTTCAACGACAATCTTTGTCTTTTTCGTTGCTTGGCTGTCCATCGAGGAGCTCGTATAGATCGTTCAACTCGCAGATCTAGAGAACTCGCGGAAAGCTTCTTCGCCTTTTATCCGGGGCTTCGAGGTCAGCTAAATTTGAGGCACTTGTCTAAAATCGAAAAGCATTTCAAGCAAGGAATTGCCGCATATCTTGTTCACCCCAATGGTGACTTCACTTTATCTCACAGCCCTGCGAATTACAACAAGGTGAGCGCTCCAACCATGACTGTTGGTATTTATGAGGACCACTCCTTCTTGATCACCAACATCAATAAAATCACAAACAATTACACTTGTGGCGAGTGCGGTAGGAGGTTCACGCGGGCTGCTAATTTAACTCGCCACTCCAAGACGTGTACTCGTGGCCAAACCAAAATCGACTGCCCCGGGAAACGTATCCTCCCTCCGGAGTCAGCTTTTGAGAAAGCCTTTTACCCAGAAGGAGGTTTCGGTGTCAAGGGCGTGTGCTGGTTGGAGTGGGAGGCGAAGCAGGCCGGCATTCACATCGACCATCACAGATGCGGTCATGGTGGTGAGAGCTATATCTGTGGGGCTCCAGTCGACGGCTATCACCCAGAAAGCAAGACAGTTTTTCAGTTCCACGGTTGTCACTGGCACGGTTGCGATGAATGTTACCCCGAGGGAACGAGGGACGAAGCGGTTCATGTTGACCGAAGGGGCAACACAATCACAAGGACGATTGCTTACCAAAAGACTCTGCAACGAACTCAGTTGCTGCGAGACGCCGGGTACACCGTGGTGGAAAGGTGGGAGCATGAACGGCCTGCCCCCTGGTGGAATGATCGTTGCCCACAGAAAAGAAACAAAACATATCCCCACGCGATCGTCTATGACTTCGAAGCATACCAGGACAAGACCAAGGCCGCTCGTCCGACACACGATCTTACTTATGAAAGCGAGCATGTGCCCATCTCAGTCTCCATTGCCGACACGTTGAACCCTGAGCCTGCGTACATTTGCTCCAAAGATCCTGACGAGCTTATCAGGCTGTTTTATGCCTCCCTGGAGCGGCGAAGCGCAGCCATCCGAGAAGACGTGGCTGTAAAATACATGCCCCCAGACCTTGAGAATCTTCCTGAGAAGCAACTCAAGCTAATCGACAAATGGTGCAACCAAGTCCCTGTGGTCGGCTTCAACTCAGGTCATTACGATCTCAAACTTATCCGCAAGTACTTTGTCACTCATCTCGCTGGCGAGAACGGGGTCTTCGCCGCGGAGAAAGAGGGGCGCATCATGTTCATCAACACTCCCAGCTACAAGTTCTTGGACATCATGAATTATTTGGCCCCAGGCATCACGTACGACAAGTGGGTCAAGACGTATGGAGCGACACAGGCCAAGTCCTGGCTTCCATACGAGTGGTTTGACAGCGCTGACAAGCTGGATTACCCGGGGCTTCCTCCATACGAGTGCTGGTACTCACAACTCAAAAAGGCCTTCGTTCTTTCTCCCAAGGAGCACGAAGAATGCAATCGCATCTTCCACGAGGAAGGCATGAAGACATTCGGAGACTGGCTGGAGCATTACAACAATCTCGACGTGGCTCCCTTCCTCGAAGCTCTCCAAACGATGAAGGGTTTTTACACGGGTCTCGGGGTTGACATCTTCAAAGACGCGGTCTCCTTGCCAGGAGTATCAATGCAATACGTCTTGCGAGGTTCATTGAGAGGCCGCAATGCTCCAGCCCTATACGCCCCCGGTCCAGAAGCTTACGCCATGCTGAAGGGGGCTGTGGTTGGCGGGCCAAGCCTGGTCTTCACCCGCAAACACGTGCGAGGCGAAACCCGCATTCGTTCTCACAAACATGGCGCCTTAGCTCGCATCACGAAACGGATTGTGGGGTTCGATGCTCACTCTCTTTACCCAAGCACGATGCTGCAGGGGATGCCCTGTGGTAAAGAGAAGGTTGTGCATTACAATGCTCCGGAGCAGGCAGCGAGAGTTCTTGAAATTAAGCTGCATACAGGCGGATGGTTCGGGTTTGCGGAGGTGGACATCGAAGTCCCCCAAGAGTTGTGGGAGCAGTTCGAAGAGTTTCCCCCGCTCTTCATCAACCAGGCAGTGCCTGACGAATTTGTTCCACAGCATATGCACGATTACCTCCAAGAAAGTGGCCGAACCCGCTTTCCCGACCAGAAAAAGCTTCTGGGTGTGTTGTCAGCGAAAAAGATGCTGATCTACGCCCCCCTCTTGAAGTGGTATCTCAACATCGGGCTCAAGATCACGGCAGTCTACCGCACGCTCGATTACATACCCAAAAAGCTCTTCGACTGGTTCGTTCGCGAGGTCGCGCACAACCGAAGGAAAGGCGACGCTGACAGGGAGAAGGCACTGCTTGCTGAAGTGTTCAAACTCCTTGGCAACAGCGCTTACGGCAAGTTTATCGAAGCTGTGGTGCGCCAGACAAGAACGTTGTATACAATTGACGAGGACGAGGTCGACAAGCATCTCCGCTCACCCTTGTTCGATGACCTCGAAGAGATTGGAGCTGCTTACAAGATCGAGCTGCGAAAGCAAAAGGTCACAATCGACCGTCCCTTTCAAGTGGGCATTGTTGTGTACCAACTTGCCAAGCTACGCATGCTGGAGTTCTATTACGACTTCCTAGATTACTTCATCGACAGGCGCGACTTCGAGCTCATCCAGATGGACACGGACAGCATGTACTTCGCTCTTGCGCACGACACTCTGGAAGAGGCCGTTCGCCCGGAACTTCGCGCCCAGTTCGAGGCGGAGAAGAAGAATTGGTTGGCTTGGGACAAGTGGAGCGGCAGAGAGCCTGGCTTGTTCAAGCTTGAGAAGGAAGGCACACGGGCCATCGACCTATGCAGCAAGTGTTATTATGTCGAAAATGAGCCTAGCGGCGAGGCCAAGATGTCCTCCAAGGGCGTCAACAAGAAGCAGAACGAGCTTCGCTGGGAAAGGTACGAAAGAGCTCTGCAAGGGGGCAGGGACATGGCCACCAACAGGGGCTTCCGAATGCACAACGGTGCCATGTTCACTTACGAGCAGCACAAGCTGGGCCTCTCTGCTTATTACGACAAGCGCTGGGTTCTGCCAGACGGCATCCACACAGAACCAATCGAGTTTCACAACCCAGCTGGGGGCAACTGAGTGCCCGGTGGCACAACCATCAGCTCCTCACGAACGAAGCCTCGCTTAGGCCCGTCGTAGAGATAATAAACGACAGGTGCATCTGGCTTGGTGACAACCTTCTCAATGTTGTGGACCTTCAAAGACCAGATCGGGTCAGTCGCGCGCCTCCCACCCCCTTCCAGCTCGCCAGGCTGGTACAGATATCTCACACTCACCCGTGGTGGGAGCTTTTTCTCCTTCTCCCCAACAGGCCTAACATATGGAGTCGCAGGCTTGGAGGATATTGCTTTCTCTTTGATTGCTTGAGCGGGCTTCTTGCCAGTGAGTCTTGTTACTTCATTGTTCAAGGCTGAGACAACATCTGGCAGTCTTTTGACCCATGCAGTCGAACGGCCAGAGGGCATATTCATTTCAACGGCATACTGATAACCAAACAGCCTTTCAGCCAGGGTGCGATTGAATCTCTCCACAATTGCTTGGTCTCTGTGGATATCAACCCGCCCGCGACGAATGGCCGTTTTGTTGTTTTCCATTGTCTTAGTCACAGCCCCCATAAACTCTTTCCCAGGGTCAACTTGCAAGAGTTGAGGCCATTTCAAAGGCCCACGCCTGTAAATCTTCTGAAATGCCCTTGAGACTTCTTCAGACTCTTTCGAAGTCAGGGGCTCTGCTGCTTTGTAACGGCTAGCTACATCCACAAGGGTTAATGCGTATTTGTAAACCTTTCTCCCGTGTGGAAGTTTGTCGTGGGGCAGGAAGAGAAGATCTGCTTGATGCACTGCATTGGGTGATGAGACATCATACTTGGGACGAGGGATGTGGCGTGGCGCTGGGAGGTAAACTTGCCAAAGGGCTTGTTTGACCAGCCATTTCTTTGCGACACCATCAGAGACCTTGGCCACTGCAGCTAGCTTTTTAACAGCAGCAAGCTCTTTCCAATACCCTTTCGGGCCATAATAGATCTTAGAGAGTTTCGCCTCCATGGGGTATATATGTTTGTTTACAGAAAGCGATAAGCCGCATACCCACCCGCAAGCAGGGTGCCTCCAATGAACGCAAGTTCACCATTCTTCTGTTGTGTGCTGGGCTTGTAGAAGTCCGAGAAGACAGGTTCTTTGTTGTCTTTGATTTGTTTATCTGGTTGTGTATGGTGCATCTGGTTGTACAAGACTAGGGCTTGGTCAGTGGTTTGGAAGTTTTTGTTAGCTTGGTGTTCCTTCCGATCATTGGCTGCAATCCAGTCGAGGAGCTTGGTGCGGTCCTTCTGGTATTTGGCGTAAGCCGCTTGGTATTGTTCAAGGGCGTGGTCATGTCGGATTTTCTCATCCATTGCTGCCTTGCCGTTATCACCAGACAGATATTTTGCGAGATAATTGCCGCCCGTGAAAGCGGCTGCATTGAGAACAGCACCAAGAGCCATTATTGCAATCGAGGCCATTGTGTATACATATGGTTTACAAGTTGTCTGGGAGGATTTTCTGGTCCTCGAGATATTTCTTCAGCGCGATGGTGCCGGCCATGACTGCTGTGAACTTTACATAATTCATTAAGCTTGCACTGGGGTCGGCAGTTAAGTTCTCTTTGACGGTCTTTTTACCCAATCCAACCAATACCAGCAACAAGGCCAGTGATTGTCGCGGCGTCGAGGATAGACTTCACAAGCTTGTTGTCAGACATGGTTTGTGTGCAGTATACATATGATTTTTATTTTTCTGACTCAGACTCGGGCTCGGCCTCGACCTCGGCCTCGGACTCGGGGCTCCTCGACCTCGGCCTCTGACTCGGCCTCGGACTCAGGCTCGGACTCATACACGTACACATACTCGGGCTCGTTGTGCCTGTTCATTGCCAATCTGTAAACTGTTTGAAAGGCTACCGCGTTAAATCCAAAATAAAGAAAAACCACACCTCCGATTGCAGCAGCAGTCATCACCTCCTGGAAAGGATTCATGGTGCAGTATATATATGTTTTTTTTATTCCATTTTTTTAATTCCTTGTCTTACCGGAATTCGAGATGGGGGCGTTGCGGCGGGTGTTGCAGCAGGTGTTGCGGCGGGTGTTGCTGGTGTTGCTGGTGTGTTTGATTTGCGCCCAAGCCTTTGCATTATGGCTTCGCGTTGGTAATAAACACCCGCAGCAGAGACAACCAACCCACCAACCGCCAGAATATAAACGATTGAGTTGCTGTTGGCGTCACTTGTTGTGTCATTTGTTGCACCACTTGCTGTTTCACTTGTTGTGCCACTTGCTGAGGGTGCAGGCTTTTGTGTTTCGGCCTTTTTCTTTGCTTCCCGGGCCAGGCGGTTGCGTTCTGCTAGCCTTTTACCAGAAGCAACACGACCGGGGTTCTTTTCTGTTGCAGGCTTTGTTTTGGGGGCCTCAGAGGTAACCCGTGCAGGTGTTGGAGTTGGAGTTGGAGTTTCTTCAGGGATCGTCTCGAGTGGTGTGGTCATTCTGTATATATGTGAATTTTTTATTTTTACAAGATGTGATAAGTGTGCTGCGAGGTTGCTGCAAGGTTGCTGCCAGGTTTCTTCAAGGTTGCTGCGAGGTCACTCCAGGTCCCAACCCAACTTCATCAAGTCCCTCAAGTGGATAGCCTTCACTGTCTCTGGTTGGATGTGTGGGTGTGGGTTGGGGTTCCAATTCTATCAAATCAGGCTTGTGATCAGGCTCTCGTTCAAACTTGATGTGTTTTGTTGTGATGAGAGCAGCATTGGCAAACGCCAGCCATCGACCGCATCGCACGGCAATAGCCCCAGCAAGACTTGACAGCTCCTGGTTGATGATGTAGTCGTTCTTGAGTTCTTTCTGCAATTCCTTGACATCCTCAACGGGGGCCACCATACCAACGCCTTTGGATATGAGCATGATAGCTGAATCAACTAGGGATTCGGTTGTCTTGTTGCCAACATAGGCCTCGTACCGTTTGCAGTACTTGTCAACGTCCTTGTCTGACAACCGCTTGACATGATCGTGTGTGAGCTGCACGCCGATAGCTTCTTTGGCCTTGCCAGTTGAAACAAGGATTGCCAGCTTCTCCCGTTTGGCAGTAATGTCATTGTCACCAACTAACCCTGTGGGAGGTGCGGCACCAGGGGTGGCCTCTAGCATCTGCATTACTTCGAAAACGGCCTGGTCTTCAGCTGCTTCTGCCATCAGGGGTATACATATGTGTTTTTAATTTTCAATAATTCTCTTGATGTCTGGCAAAAGGGTTTCAATCTCTCTTACCACCCCCGCCATGGTGTCTGGCATAGAATTCAACCGCAATGGATATCTGTTAAGAAGCATGAGGCGCAGATCTTCCTCGCCAGCGGCTTTGATAATTTTGTTTTGCGCATCAATTGTGTGTTTGTGCAATTCATCCAAAAGCTGTGAAAGCACACACAGTTTGTGTAGACTGGTTGGTGCATTCATGGTATATATATGTGTTTAAACCTTGTACTCAATTCTATACGGGTGTCTCAGAGAGAAAACCAGGTGGGAGAACTTGCGGGATTTGAGCCTTGTGATAAACTCTTTGTACTCCTCGTGGGAGAGCTCGCCGGCATAATCTTCGAATATGGCTTTGGTTGTCTTGCTGGAGGGCGTGTAAAAGAGCACGATCGCTGCAATGTTATCACGATATGGCTTGGCAATGCTGGTTATCTGCTGGGTCAAGACCCACACGGATATGCCGTCATGCCTTGCGCTGAACCCAAGATTAACCAGCTGGCCCGTGCGGCCTTTGACATCTTTGGAGGCGGCGCAGTCATCGAGAATGAATAAAGTGTTGGTGCATGTGAAAAAGAAACTCGCCAGCCTCAACCAGTCTTCGATTTCATGCTGTTGGCAGACAATCACGAAGATGTGTGGATCGCGGTCCACGAAGCCATCGTATGTCTTGTTCTTAACAAATGTGGGGCAGAATAAAACGATGTAATCAAAACAACCCCTAAAGGGGCCCACCAGTTGGGAGAGAAGATACTGTGTCTTGCCAGAGTTAGTAGGGCCCACGATTAGTGCATTGAATGGCAGCTTTCTTGGGTCCATAACCAACACCTATATTAGTTGGTTTGCAAACTGGCGGGGAGGGGGCCTTTGCCAGAAGTCTTTGTATTTCATTGTGTGATAATGGTCTGGTGGATGGCAAGGGAGCCGGCTTGGCATAGAAGTTGATCTTGTTGTTTGTTGCCATGGTATATAAATGCGTTTAGTACTGTACAGATTCCAGCTGCCTGCCCATGATGCTCATCTGTGCGTCTGAGATGGTGAAGATGTGGCAGAGTGCGTTTCCAGAGCCTGTGCCCTTTCGTTCGATCTCGAGTTGCACGCCATCCTGTGTGTTGACGAGCCGTTGGCCGCCGCCGTGCAGGGATGTGTCAGCCATGGTCCGCAGGTCAATCCAGAGACCAAACTTGTTGCCTGTTAGATATTTGGTCAAGTTCATGTTAGGCCTGCCGTCCGTGTGTGGGATAAAATGCTGGGTTATCTCATCCCACATGTCTGTGCCACTGAGGCCCTCGTTGCAGATCCTGTCTGGAGCACCGTTTACTGTTACCTTCACTTTGGTGATGTCGGGATTGAAATAGTTCTCGGAGTCCCTGGTACCAGCCGTGTAGGGGTTGATGAACAGCAAGAGGATGCCCTTGAGAGACCGGCGCTGTGGGTTAACCCGAAGATTCAGCAGAGTGTCACCACTTTTTGAGAAGGGATACACCCGATCTCGCATTACCAGGTCATAAGCGAACTCCTTGCCACTGGTGTAAGTGCTTGTTGCTGCGTCGGCCAGAGTCTTACTTCTGATCGTCTTATACTCCAGCTGGATGTTTTCCAACTTGTACACGAGCTTGCTTGTGTCTGAGCCTCTGACAACTTGGTTTGCGGGGGCGAGGGTTAGTTCGAAGACCAGGTCGTTATACAGTGCCCGAGGATATAAGACTCCGTGGTCAGTCAAGATTTGGTGATCCAGCTTGATGCGATACTTATTCTTGTATATTGTCTCAAGCTTGTTCTCTGCATCCACGCCGGAGGTCTTCTTATCGCCAGCACCAGAGCGGATCTTGCACAAATCCACACTCTGGATGCCATCCATAATCATGTTGTCCCACTCATCGGTTGATCGGAAGAGGTCTTCGAAGATCTTGTAGATGTCGTACCCAAAAGTGTTCTGGACAGTGGTGGCTGCAAACTTCACAACGAATTTGTCCACCAGGGCCCGAGAAACATTTTGTACGAGATAGTTGTTTGCATGACCGCCGGCTAGGCTGATGTTAAACACCAGAGCAAGTGAGCCGGACACAATGACATCGTGCTCGCTCAGCTTGGGCACCGAGACGTACAGTGTCTCACCGGGATTGGCCGCAGTTGGGTTGAATGTGATGCGCTTGATGGTTCGCTCTGCTTTCATGGCGCCCAGTGTCTTTTCACTGTGAGATGGAAGTAGATTCGGTTGCACAGCCATGGTATATTATTTGTGTTTTTAAAATTCATATTTATATATCATGGAAGTCGATCCAACTGATCCAACTGAGAAAACCCCTCTCTTCCCAAAAGGCACAGGGAATGACGATGCCGATGCCGATGTCGATACCATGTGGAATCAAATGACAGAAGAAGAACAGGAAGAAGCCCGCCGATGGACTCAACCCGACCCCAACACCACTCAACCCTTTAAACCAGGCGCTGCTTCCACCCCGGCTGGTGAACAAGTGCCTTTGGCCACAAGAACAAGACTCCCCCCAGAGCAACAAGGCACCCACACTGAAGAAACCTCTTTCACTACAGGGGATACTCAAGGCCGGCGAATGATGACAACTGATTATATGGCCTTTTCCGAGATTAAGGAAGAGTTTACTCACGCAGACAGGAATCAACTTGATTTTCGGTACGAGACGAAACCAAAATCAGGCGGAGCCATCATCGAGGTAAAATATCATACTAAAGACAAATGGTATCCTCTTTACACAAAAAGCCGTGGGGCTTTCGAAAAAACTCTCAACGCTTCTCTACCCAAAGAGATCAAAGGAGCTCTCGGAAAATCTTTGACTGAAGAGTTTAATGAAACAAATGCTGCATTTGAAACAAATCAAAAAGAACTGGAAGCAAAAGAAAAGCAACTACAACAAAAAGAACAAACGATTGCTGATGGACAAAAACTTCGCCGCGACATGGATGCAATCAGAAATAGAACCAAAGAGGTTGATGACCGGATTCAAGAGATGGAAGATGCACATGGGCCACTGGATAAGGAGGCAATACAAAGACTGAAAAATGAAAAGAGAGCTCTTGAAGCTGAGCACCAAGCCAAACGAAAAGAACTGGACAAGATGCAAAAAGCTGCCCAAGAAGCAGACAAACTACGAGAAGAAAGAGACAAACTAATACTTGACAATAGGGGCTTAGAAGACCGGAGAGAGGAACTTAGAGCAAAAAAGGACGCTATAAAACCACTGGACGAACTGAAACAGAACAAAGAAGAGCTTGAACGGCAGAACGAAGAGGACAAGCGCGTGATAGAGGCTGAGGACACTTCCCCCTCTGACAGAGCAGCTGCTGAAGACCGGGTTGCTGAACGTGAAGAAGAGCTGGCAAGGCTCAATACAGAAATTGAGTTGCGGGAAAGGAGCATGTCTTTGAGAGAGAGGGTCAGAGAAATCTTCAAGAAATACGGATGGACCCTGCAAGCGATTGTTCTGGCAGCTGGCATCACCATCAGCGCTGTTGTACTCGCTACTTTGAACGGCCTGGCAAAGGCCACCAAGGCTATTGGAAATGGGCTTAAAGAGCTTGCCAAAAAAGCAGCCAGCGCCTTGCCTGGCCTCATTGGCTCAATTGTGAGCTTCATCTTCAAAACTGCTGGGTCGGTCATCTCCTTTCTGGGCGAACACGCCTGGCTGCTCATACTTGCCGTGGTGGCCTTCCTTGTTGAAAGGATCACCAAGCGTGCGAAGTCTTGAACACACTTATCTCAACCAAACGAAAAGCCCTGCCAAAGCAACCGCACCCACAGCAACGACTGCCTTGGAGACGTGATGCGGGCGGGCTGTGGTGCGGGTGCGGGGGTTGGTGCGGGTTGTGGTGTGGGTTGTGGTGTGGGTGTGTGGGTTGTGGTCCTTGGTTTGGGGGCGATGCCCTGTGCCTGTGTGGCCTGGAGATGTATCGGGTTTGATGGGTATGGCCTCTCTTTGAGTCGACACATCACAATCCAGTTCCAGAGGATACAAGTGTTGAATGGGTCTTTCGATAAATGACTTTCCGGATCTGAGCCGCACAGCTCGTACAACGCCATCTCTGCCTTCTATCGGGGTATCCACCACTCCTAGTTTCCATTTTCCCCGGGTTGCGTTCTTCGGATTTCACGAGCACCACTTCTCCTGCTTTTATATTCATTTCCTTGGTTTGATGGATAATGTTGTGTCGCTCTCGGATTTCCTTGACATATTCTCGGGACCATCTTCGCCACAGGGCTTCTGTACACTTGAGAAGTACCTTGCACGTTTTCTGAGGTCAGCATCTTCTATCCCACTGGGATCCATTTCTGGGAGAATATTTGGCTGCCCAAACAATAGGGCATTAGGGGTTAGAACGGGTGGCTCATATAGCCAAGAGGGCGATTGTTGAGAGTTATCTCGACGTCCGAGGCGGTACGCACCTCTCGGAACGCCTCACAAGATTGGCTAAGAAAACAATAGAACAAACAACAGAACAATGGACCCTAGACCTAAAAACAATACAAATGCGTGATAACCAGGTCCAATGAAATTAGAGGTTCTGAAGAGGTGCGTGGCTACTGCGACGTCCAAAATGACCTCTTGAAGCTCTTTCCATTGTAGATTTCCATTGCCAATGGTCTTGTAGAGGGACTGCTTTAGAAGGCCAATTAGTCTTTCAAATTGGCCTTCCCACCAGGGCGCTCTGCATAAGTTGAATTGCATTTTATTCCTTGCCTGGCTAACCAATCTTGGGACTTCTCATCTTTCTCCACCTGCTTCAACCACTTTGCTGCAGCAACGAGAGTCTTGCCATTATCTAAGTAGATTTTTTTTCGGTTTTCCTCTTCGGACTATCAGGCGCTTGAAGCTTCCAAGGAACTCGTCAGTGGTAAGGTCCGGAAGCAACTCTAGGTATAGACCCCTGGTAAGGCTGCAGGCGTAGAGCACGATGTACGCCTTTCCTTCTTTGCGTCCTCTCGTTCGGTACTTGATTGGTCCAGCGTAATCGACTCCGATCACTTGAAATGGTGTAGACCCTTCAGTCCTGTCCCTTGGTAGGTTACCTGTTGGTGGGTGTGCATAGGCTACCGCTTGAAACCTTTTGCATCCGTTGCAGCTTTTGATCACCCTTTTGGTTAGTCGTCTCGGTCGTGGCACCCAATACTTTTCTCGAACTTTAGCCATCGTTAGACTGACTTCTCCGTGGAGAGTGTTCTCGTGTGCACTTGTGTCCAATTTCTCGCTGAATAGATCGTCATAAGGGAGGTAGACCGGATAGTCACCTTGAATGCGGCCTCGGCATTCGAAAACCCTTTATTCATTCTTCTGTAGGTTGAGACGAGGCCCGTCTTTCTGATACTTGTCCGTTGCGGCAAACCTGGACTGCACTCCGTAAATCCATCTTTCAACTTGGGTCTCCGTCTCCTCGGTAGTTAAAGGGTCAGACTTCTTCTTCGTACCTTTCGCTTTACAGTTACTCAGGAACCTTGCTACCCACGCTACGATTCGGATGGCTTTCCAGTAGCCATGCTTCTCCAGAGTTTCATTCAGCGCATCGTCCTCTGTCTTGGTCACAAACAAGGCTTCTCTCACCACTTTAGCTTCCGCTTGAGTTTCGCTTGTAGCGGTGGTGACAATGTCTGGTGGCCAGCTTTCTGGTTCGGCGAGCCATGCAGGACCTTCCCACCACAACTTCGCAGATTCATCTACACGCCCTCCTCTGCTACCAAGGCCAGCGGGGTTCTGATGTGAACGGACATATCTACATTGGATGAAGCTGTGCTGCTGGATTTTCTTGACTCTGTTTGCCACGAACTGCTTGTAATCACCATTTCCTTTAATCCAGTGAAGCGCGGGGCCACTATCCAGCCAACCGTATAGACCTTCCACTGGGAATCCTGTCAAGGCTTCTTTCACGTTGCTGATGAGTTTTGCTGTCATATGAGCGGATACTAGTTCCTGTCTGGGAATAGTTAGTCCCTGCTTAGCTAGGCGTGATTTAGCTGTGACGACGCTTTGCTGAGTATACCTTGTGCTTGCTGACAACTGCGAACGCTGCCGATGCCACCCCTTTATTGCTAGCAGTCTCCAAATCCATGTAGATCAATGCCAACAATTCTCTCTTGATGCTGAGCTGGACTACGTGGTATCTCAAACTTGTCAGGCAATATCTTCTTCCAAGTATTTGGAACTGAAGAACACTACCTTAACATCAAATGAAGTGTGTTATCTGGACACGAGAATCAAGAATGGTGACAAAAACACACCTTTCCATCTCAGCGCCTACGACAAGAGGGATGACTTCTCCTTTCGGATTGTCAATTTTCCTCATATGGACAGCAACATTCCCGCCAATCCGGCCTATGGTGTTTATATATCTCAATTGGTGAGATATGCTAGAATTTGCACATCGAAGTTGGATTTTATACATAGACTTCGCCGACTTTCATCACGTCTCCTTCACCAAGGGTTCAAGTCTACGCTCAATCGTAAATCGTTTGCTAAATTCTTCAAACGCCACGGTGCTATCATTGAGAAGCATGGCACTACATTACGGGAGATGAGACTAGCAATCCAGAGTTGAGAGATACCGCCGTATCCTTTATTATTTCAGATCCTTCATATCATCCTAGCGCCTCTATTTAATTTCTATATTGCTTCCATTCAGTTTGATGTAGGTGCGCGCGTAATTTTCCATAAGTTGAGTGCGCGTGCTTGGCTTATTTAGTTGACGTGTGTGCTTAGTTCGTTATTTAACGTACTACATTTGTTTTGCATTGTTTTCCTTACTAATATGTCTTGTCAGTAACTGTGCTCACACTGTGGGTGGCTCCTCCTAAAATGTTCTACAATTGGTATAGGATTTAATGGAGCCGAAACCAATTGTGGAATTGCACACATTTTAGGCATCCTACTGATGAACAGTTACGAAATTCAGATAAGTTTAGTAGCCACATTTATTTGAAGTCTGTCCCCTTTGAATTCCACTTGTCTAACGCCACGCCAGATAACGCCTTGTCCCAGGCAAGACGGCTGTCACATACTGTACAGCACTTTGCCCGCAAATATGGTAGGAGAAGCGAGACCAAGTGGGTCGTAAATTCTGGCTAGACTTCCCAGAAGCTCCCTCTTAGTGGGCTCTAACGGTTGTGTGGGGAAGATAACGGCGACCGTATCCTTTTCTTTGTCCCACGGCATTCCTGATAGCTTTGTCTCGCCTGGCTTTGCTCCCAGTTGTTGTTTGGCATAGCTCGATTCTTGTTCTGAACTTCTTTCTTCCTGCAACATATCTGTCTCTAAGGCTGGTACGTTGAAGTGCTATTTATGTAATTCGAACTGGGCTTCACTGAAGATTGTCTGCGCAGACATCATTCAACATCACTAGGCATCATCCAACGTAACGAGACATCATCCAACATACCTAGGCATCATCCAACGTAACTAGGAATCATCCAACATCACTAAGCGTCATGCAACGTAACTAGACATCATCCAACATCACCAGACATCATCTAACGTAACTTGACATCATACAACATCACTAGGCATCATCCAACGTAACTAGACATCATCTAACATCACTAGTCATCATCCAGCATTACTAGACATCATCCAGTGTAAATAGACATCATCCAACGTAACTAGGCATCATCCAACATCACTAGGCATCATACAGCATCACTAGGCATCATCTAACATAACTAGGCATCATCCAACATCACTAGGTATCATCCAACGTAACTAGACATCATCCAATATCTTTAGGCATCATCCAACGTAACTAGATATCATCCAACATCACTAGGCATCATGCAGCATCACTAGGCATCATCCAGCGTAACTAGACATCATCCAACGTAACTAGGCATCATCCAACGTAACTAGACATCATCCAACATCACTAGGCATCATCTAACGTCACTAGACATCATCTAACATCACTAGACATCCCCTGCCATCACTAGGCATCATCCAACGTAACTATGAATCATCTACCATTACTAGACATCACCTTCCATTACCTGCCATCACTAGTCATCATCCAATGTAAAAGGACACCTAACACGGGTAGTGTAGACATGGATTTTGCTACATTGTATGTTGTAATCTCTCTCGCTCGCTCGTGGATCTCGCTCGCAAAGCCTGGCTCGTTCGATTTCTGATACGAACCAACTGGTGCGTAAATACCGTACGCCCGCACTGCCCATAAAGTAATCTATATGTTCAAACGTCCCAACCGATTTCATTGGCAGTTGAAACAGTTACACAAGCAGATCAAACGATTTTTTACCCAAAGGAAGCAAAAAATTCCAATCAACCAAAAAGAAATGATAGAAATAGAACAGAGCCTTTAAAATAGTATCTGTGCAATGTTTGTTGTGTCCAGGCTTCGACTGAGAAGTGTGTACATTTCAGGGAAATGATAGTCGAACAGTCCCCTTTTATTGTACATGTACATGAACATTGATATTTGGTGGAGCAAATATTTAATATCAGCCGTACATAAGGCTTCAAACAAGCTCTGAGGCAGGGGAGTGGGAGGGTAGACAGAAGCTACGTGTATATAAAAAGAAATATATTTTCTTGAATAAAACGGGACTGTTCACAGGACATGGAACATCCAGCCTGAGTAAGAATCTCCTAGGGAAAGGCTCATAGCAGGGAAATCTTCACATACACTGAATGTGATTTAACATTGCTACCATGTGTCTGTGGCCTATATAAAACGGTTATGTTTAGGTTCAATTTTTTATCAGAATGCACCATTTCAATTTTATGGTTTTGCAAAGAATTCATAATATTTTGTGAATGTGTTAGTTTGGATAAATAATATTCTTAATAGTTTTAAATACAGTGTCGTGAATAGCTTAAATTCTCGACAAAATCAGACGCATGAGAACTGTCACAATCCTGTTTAATGCTCTCCGATCACAAGTGATTACACAACAACCTTTATTTCTCACGCTAGGGTTCCTAAGTCTAAAATTACACATCATTACAGAGTAAACTGAACAGCTATCAGGGGTATGGCCTCTCTTTGAGTCGACACATCACAATCCAGTTCCAGAGGATACAAGTGTTGAATGGGTCTTTCGATAAATGACTTTCCGGATCTGAGCCGCACAGCTCGTACAACGCCATCTCTGCCTTCTATCGGGGTATCCACCACTCCTAGTTTCCATTTTCCCCGGGTTGCGTTCTTCGGATTTCACGAGCACCACTTCTCCTGCTTTTATATTCATTTCCTTGGTTTGATGGATAATGTTGTGTCGCTCTCGGATTTCCTTGACATATTCTCGGGACCATCTTCGCCACAGGGCTTCTGTACACTTGAGAAGTACCTTGCACGTTTTCTGAGGTCAGCATCTTCTATCCCACTGGGATCCATTTCTGGGAGAATATTTGGCTGCCCAAACAATAGGGCATTAGGGGTTAGAACGGGTGGCTCATATAGCCAAGAGGGCGATTGTTGAGAGTTATCTCGACGTCCGAGGCGGTACGCACCTCTCGGAACGCCTCACAAGATTGGCTAAGAAAACAATAGAACAAACAACAGAACAATGGACCCTAGACCTAAAAACAATACAAATGCGTGATAACCAAGTCCAATGAAATTAGAGGTTCTGAAGAGGTGCGTGGCTACTGCGACGTCCAAAATGACCTCTTGAAGCTCTTTCCATTGTAGATTTCCATTGCCAATGGTCTTGTAGAGGGACTGCTTTAGAAGGCCAATTAGTCTTTCAAATTGGCCTCCCCACCAGGGCGCTCTGCATAAGTTGAATTGCATTTTATTCCTTGCCTGTCTAACCAATCTTGGGACTTCTCATCTTTCTCCACCTGCTTCAACCACTTTGCTGCAGCAACGAGAGTCTTGCCATTATCTAAGTAGATTTTTTTTCGGTTTTCCTCTTCGGACTATCAGGCGCTTGAAGCTTCCAAGGAACTCGTCAGTGGTAAGGTCCGGAAGCAACTCTAGGTATAGACCCCTGGTAAGGCTGCAGGCGTAGAGCACGATGTACGCCTTTCCTTCTTTGCGTCCTCTCGTTCGGTACTTGATTGGTCCAGCGTAATCGACTCCGATCACTTGAAATGGTGTAGACCCTTCAGTCCTGTCCCTTGGTAGGTTACCTGTTGGTGGGTGTGCATAGGCTACCGCTTGAAACCTTTTGCATCCGTTGCAGCTTTTGATCACCCTTTTGGTTAGTCGTCTCAGTCGTGGCACCCAATACTTTTCTCGAACTTTAGCCATCGTTAGACTGACTTCTCCGTGGAGAGTGTTCTCGTGTGCACTTGTGTCCAATTTCTCGCTGAATAGATCGTCATAAGGGAGGTAGACCGGATAGTCACCTTGAATGCGGCCTCGGCATTCGAAAACCCTTTATTCATTCTTCTGTAGGTTGAGACGAGGCCCGTCTTTCTGATACTTGTCCGTTGCGGCAAACCTGGACTGCACTCCGTAAATCCATCTTTCAACTTGGGTCTCCGTCTCCTCGGTAGTTAAAGGGTCAGACTTCTTCTTCGTACCTTTCGCTTTACAGTTACTCAGGAACCTTGCTATCCACGCTACGATTCGGATGGCTTTCCAGTAGCCATGCTTCTCCAGAGTTTCATTCAGCGCATCGTCCTCTGTCTTGGTCACAAACAAGGCTTCTCTCACCACTTTAGCTTCCGCTTGAGTTTCGCTTGTAGCGGTGGTGACAATGTCTGGTGGCCAGCTTTCTGGTTCGGCGAGCCATGCAGGACCTTCCCACCACAACTTCGCAGATTCATCTACACGCCCTCCTCTGCTACCAAGGCCAGCGGGGTTCTGATGTGAACGGACATATCTACATTGGATGAAGCTGTGCTGCTGGATTTTCTTGACTCTGTTTGCCACGAACTGCTTGTAATCACCATTTCCTTTAATCCAGTGAAGCGCGGGGCCACTATCCAGCCAACCGTATAGACCTTCCACTGGGAATCCTGTCAAGGCTTCTTTCACGTTGCTGATGAGTTTTGCTGTCATATGAGCGGATACTAGTTCCTGTCTGGGAATAGTTAGTCCCTGCTTAGCTAGGCGTGATTTAGCTGTGACGACGCTTTGCTGAGTATACCTTGTGCTTGCTGACAACTGCGAACGCTGCCGATGCCACCCCTTTATTGCTAGCAGTCTCCAAATCCATGTAGATCAATGCCAACAATTCTCTCTTGATGCTGAGCTGGACTACGTGGTATCTCAAACTTGTCAGGCAATATCTTCTTCCAAGTATTTGGAACTGAAGAACACTACCTTAACATCAAATGAAGTGTGTTATCTGGACACGAGAATCAAGAATGGTGACAAAAACACACCTTTCCATCTCAGCGCCTACGACAAGAGGGATGACTTCTCCTTTCGGATTGTCAATTTTCCTCATATGGACAGCAACATTCCCGCCAATCCGGCCTATGGTGTTTATATATCTCAATTGGTGAGATATGCTAGAATTTGCACATCGAAGTTGGATTTTATACATAGACTTCGCCGACTTTCATCACGTCTCCTTCACCAAGGGTTCAAGTCTACGCTCAATCGTAAATCGTTTGCTAAATTCTTCAAACGTCACGGTGCTATCATTGAGAAGTATGGCACTACATTACGGGAGATGAGACTAGCAATCCAGAGTTGAGAGATACCGCCGTATCCTTTATTATTTCAGATCCTTCATATCATCCTAGCGCCTCTATTTAATTTCTATATTGCTTCCATTCAGTTTGATGTAGGTGCGCGCGTAATTTTCCATAAGTTGAGTGCGCGTGCTTGGCTTATTTAGTTGACGTGTGTGCTTAGTTCGTTATTTAACGTACTACATTTGTTTTGCATTGTTTTCCTTACTAATATGTCTTGTCAGTAACTGTGCTCACACTGTGGGTGGCTCCTCCTAAAATGTTCTACAATTGGTATAGGATTTAATGGAGCCGAAACCAATTGTGGAATTGCACACATTTTAGGCATCCTACTGATGAACAGTTACGAAATTCAGATAAGTTTAGTAGCCACATTTATTTGAAGTCTGTCCCCTTTGAATTCCACTTGTCTAACGCCACGCCAGATAACGCCTTGTCCCAGGCAAGACGGATGTCACATACTGTACAGCACTTTGCCCGCAAATATGGTAGGAGAAGCGAGACCAAGTGGGTCGTAAATTCTGGCTAGACTTCCCAGAAGCTCCCTCTTAGTGGGCTCTAACGGTTGTGTGGGGAAGATAACGGCGACCGTATCCTTTTCTTTGTCCCACGGCATTCCTGATAGCTTTGTCTCGCCTGGCTTTGCTCCCAGTTGTTGTTTGGCATAGCTCGATTCTTGTTCTGGACTTCTTTCTTCCTGCAACATATCTGTCTCTAAGGCTGGTACGTTGAAGTGCTATTTATGTAATTCGAACTGGGCTTCACTGAAGATTGTCTGCGCAGACATCATTCAACATCACTAGGCATCATCCAACGTAACGAGACATCATCCAACATACCTAGGCATCATCCAACGTAACTAGGAATCATCCAACATCACTAAGCGTCATGCAACGTAACTAGACATCATCCAACATCACCAGACATCATCTAACGTAACTTGACATCATACAACATCACTAGGCATCATCCAACGTAACTAGACATTATCCAGCATCACTAGGCATCATCCAGCATAAATAGGCATCATCCAACGTAAGTAGGCATCATCCACCGTAACTAGACATAACCTAACATCACTAGGCATCATCCGACGTAACTAGGCATCATTCAACATCACTAGGCATCATCCAACGTAACTAGACATCATCCAACATCACTAGGCATTATCGAACGTAACTAGACATCATCCAACATCACTAGGCATTATCCAACGTAACTAGACATCATGCAACATCACTACTAGGCATCATACAGCATCACTAGGTATCATACAGCATCACTAGTCATCATCCAACGTAAATAGACATCATCCAACATCACTAGGTATTATCTAGCATCACTAGTCATCATCTAAGGTAACTAGGCATCATCCAACATCACTAGCCATCATCCAGCATCACTAGACATCATCCAACTTAACTAGACATCATCCAACATTACTAGACATCATCCAGCATCACTAGACATCATCCAACTTAACTAGACATCATCCAACATTACTAGACATCATCTAACATCACTAGACATCACCTACCATTGCTTGGCATCATCGAGCGTAACTGTACATCATCTAACATCATTAGACATCAACTACCATCACTAGACATCACCTACCATCGCTAGGCATCATCTAACGTCACTGGGCATCATCTACCATTACTAGGCATCATCCAACGTAACTAGACATCATCTAACATCACTAGACATCATCCAGCATCTCTAGAGATCATCCAGCATCACTATGCATTAGAAGAGACCTGGTGAGAACCGACAATGGTTGGCAGGAATGGGAATTTCCTCAACTGGTCTTGGCCCTCAGAAAGTGGACAGAAAGAAACCCCCAGAAGCAGGACGACAGAGTCGTGGAAAAGTCTTCTTTAGGAGTCCAGCCATTAAGAAATCGGAAACCTTCCAGGCCATGCAGCAAGAAACGAAGTCTAAACCATGCGTTTATTCTGAAGAGAGCGGACACAGGCCTAACGATTGCGGCAAAGTTGTTTCTGTGGCGGAGCGAAAGAAAGTACTCATTGAGAAACAGCTGTGCTTCAACTGTGCTTCAACTGTGCTGGTACCAAGCACAAGGCTTTCGAATGTCGCAGTCAAGTGGGTTGCCTATTCTGCAAACGAAGACATCATTCGTCAATTTGTGACAGGGTTTCAACAGAACACATGCTAGTAGCGACTGGAGATACAACAGTTACTTACCCGGTGGTAGTGGTGAATGTCGAAGGAATCAAGTGCCGGGCGCTGCTGGATACCGGAGCTGATAGTTCCTATGCTTCCTCCGCGCTACTCGAACGCCTTAAAAAACGACCTATCTGCAGAGAGCGACGGCGAATTGAGATGATGATGCAGTCAACAAACCAGGTGATTGAGCTTCACAAGTTGAAGATCAGCAGTATAGATGGGAGTTTTCTTCTCGAGACGGAAGTTACAAAGGTAAACCGTAGCCAGCTTCTTTCTCTTGAAAATCTCGAGTATAAAGAGAAAATTGCAAGATTTCCCCATCTGCAAGGTGTCATCATGGACGATACAGACAAGAAGGCAGAACTCCTGATACATCTAATACTTGGAGCCCGCGAATATGCGCGAGTGAAAGTAAACAGCCTGCCTCGAATCGGTAAACCGGGGGAGCCAATAGCGGAGCTAACTCGTTTTGGATGGACAATGATGTCCCCTGGGAAAGAAGTAGACTTGACCAACATGTTCTTGACACAGATGTCCTCTTGTTATTACGAAAACCTCTGCAGACTTGATGTATTAAGCCTAGAAGATAGGAACGTAGGAGACCAAGGAATCGTTTATGAAGAATTCAAAGAGCAGTTGAAGAGAAGTCCAGAAGGGTGGTACGAAGTTGGTTCACCTTGGAAGGGCAATCATCCTCCTTTACTCAACAACGAAGCAGGAAGTTTGAAGAGACTGAATGCACTCACTAAGAAATTGGATGATTGAAGAAATTGGGGATGCTTGAACGGTATGATTCCGTGATTCAGGATCAGCTAGCCCAAGGTATCGTGGAGCGTGTTGAAAGTGAAGCTAAAGAGAGAGAATTTTACATACTGCACAAACCAGTCATCCGGGAAACAGCTGAAAGTACCAAGTTACGCATTGTCTATGATGCATCTGCCGGCAAGAGCAAGTGAAAAGGCCCCATCCTTGAATGAATGCCTCGAGATCGGACCACCGATTCAAAACCAGCTATGGAGCGTCCTGGTGAGAAACCGTTTCCATCCCGTAGCTATCTCAGGTGATCTAAAGCAAGCATTTCTCCAAGTTCGAATCTGGGAACCAGACAGAGATGTGATGCGGTTTCATTAGTACAAGGATCTGAAGACTAAAGATATTGAGGCATTACGTTTCACATGAGCTCTCTTTGGCTTGGCGCCGTCTCCCTTCTTGCTTGGGGGAGTCTTACGGGAACATCTCGAGCTCTGTCGGGAACGGTTTCCAGCAGAAGTTGAAGAAATCCTCCGACATCTTTACGTCGACGACCTCATTACTGGTGGACCGACCGTTCGTGAGACATCATCCAACAGTAGTGATGCTGGATAATCCCTAGTGATGCTGGATGATGCCTAGTGATGTAGGATAATGTCTAGTGATGTTGAATGATGTCTAGTTACGGTGGATGATGCCTACTTACGTTGGATGATGCCTATTTATGCTGGATGATGCCTAGTGATGCTGGATAATGTCTAGTTACGTTGGATGATGCCTAGTGATGTTGTATGATGTCAAGTTACGTTAGATGATGTCTGGTCATGTTGGATGATGTCTAGTTACGTTGCATGACGCTTAGTGATGTTGGATGATTCCTAGTTACGTTGGATGATGCCTAGTGATGTTGGATGATGTCTCGTTACGTTGGATGATGCCTAGTGATGTTGAATTATGTCTAGTTAAGGTGGATGATGCCTACTTACGTTGGATGATGCCTATTTATGCTGGATGATGCCTAGTGATGCTGGATGATGTCTAGCTACGTTGGATGATGCCTAGTGATGTTGTATGATGTCAAGTTATGTTAGATGATGTCTGGTGATGTTGGATGATGTCTAGTTACGTTGCATGACGCTTAGTGATGTTGGATGATGCCTAGTTACGTTGGATGATGCCTAGTGATGTTGGATGATGTCTCGTTACGTTGGATGATGCCTAGTGATGTTGAATGATGTCTAGTTACGGTGGATGATGCCTACTTACGTTGGATGATGCCTATTTATGCTGGATGATGCCTAGTGATGCTGGATAATGTCTAGTTACGTTGCATGATGCCTAGTGATGTTGTATGATGTCAAGTTACGTTAGATGATGTCTGGTGATGTTGGATGATGCCTAGTTACGTTGCATGATGTCTATTTACGTTAGATGATGCCTAGTGATGCTGTGTGATGCCTAGTGATGATGGATGATGCCTAGTTACGTTGGATGATGTTTATTTACGCTGGATGATGCCTAGTAATGCTGGATGATGCCTAGTGATGTTGGATGATGTCTAGTTACGTTAGATGATGCCTAGTGATGTTGGATGATGCCTAGTGATGTTGGATGATGTGTAGGTACGGTGGATGATGTCTGTTTACGTTGGATGATGCCTAGTGATGCTGTATGATGCCTAGTGATGCTGTATGATGCCTAGTGATGTTGGATGATGTCTAGCGACATTGGATTACGTGTAGTGTTGTTGGATGATATCTAGCGACATTTGATGACGTGTAGTGATGTTGGATGATATCTAGCGACATTGGATGACGTGTAGTGATGTTGGATGACGTGTAGTTATGATTGGTGATGTTTTTGCCCCCGCAGGGTTTTGGCCCAGAGGCCAAAACCCGAGGAGGCACCCTAGCATTCCCTGGGTGTATACATACAAGGACAAAGAATATTTGTTGAAAAAGTAAGAAATGTGTTTATAGTGGGCGAAGCATTCTCGATTTGACGAAACTAGGCGCGCACGGTGGTCTCGGGTAATATTTTAGCAAGCGCGCACGGTGGTCTCGAGTACTTGCAACCACCAGGTCGCGTTTCGTCACCTTTGAGCTTCGCCATCTTCTAGCAGCATCTTGCGGGTGGGCGGAAAACTCAGACCCAGCAGAAAACTCAGACCCCACGAGATTACAAGAAGTTTTCTTCCTAGAAACCTTGAAATAATATTAAAAAACTGATTGTTGGACACATCGCATGCTTTGAAGTGCTAAAATAATATCAGCCTCGGAATTCATCTAAATTAACGTGTTTTGTTGCGATTCCTGAATGGCGCTCTCTTCAGGTGTTTGCTCAAGCGTAAAATACGCAACTTCGTCTAGACAAATCTGAGCGCTTCTACACTCGCAAACAGGGGAAATCCGTTCTGTCTAGCACTATGGATAACTATGAATGAATACAAGTGACTAAATTTGACTAAAATTTTCGCGACTCTTTTTTTTATTTTTTTCAGTGAAAAGTAACCGAAGTGCCGGCTGCTATTTTAAACCATGTTTATAATTTTTCCCTGTTTGATCGAAAATGATGAACCGGGCAAGATAAATATCTCGCTGTTATCTTGTTATTTCAGTTGCCAATTAACAGGAAGTGCATTCTGTCGACGACTAAATTACAGTTCAATTGTTCTGGCAGCATATTGATTAAGCAATAGAACACATTTTCTATGAGTTTACCGGCGTGATAAACCCACGCGGGATGTTGGGAGAACACGAGAAAAGCTTGTAAATCACGAGCCGCAGGCTCGTGATTTACAAGCTTTTCGAGTGTTCTCCCAACATCCCAAGTGGGTTTATAACGCCGGTAAACTCATAGAAAATGTGTTCTATTGCTTTTATGAAATAACTATGTAAACGTTTGGAAAGAGAGAACTTTGTTGTAGTTTTCTGCCGATCAAGTAGCTTATTCTCATAACATTCATCGGATGACGCGGGAAAACCAATCAAAGCGGCTGAAAGAATAAATGAACTTTACTCGATGTCACTGACAAAGCTGCACTGACATTCACGGGTTCAACGAAAGTGATGAAAAGTTTTAACGCTTTGAAATTCATCAGCTGAAAAAAGTAAATTATTCAATGATTCAAAAGTTCTCTGAATGGGAAATCCAGACTGAATTGTGTCCGGAATCTGCCGCCGCAAACATTAATCAGAATGTGAGCTAATGTGCGAGGAAAGTTTGGAAACCTACAATTTTTATGGCGTATTTTGGATTCAAAGATTGCCTTCTTGTCAAGAATTTTTCAATTGGAATAAAGGTTAGTTCCAGAAACTCAGCTTCTGAAACTGTTTTCGACTTTATCTACTTACTTTGAAGTGTACAGTGAAGCCCATACTTCTCTACATTTTAAGTGCCGAATGAAAACTAAGCTCATTGTTTTTAAGCCTACAGTTCTGAGAGTTTGATTCGTTTGATGAAAAAGACTGATCATTTCATGCAAATAATTTGTTTAACCATAAACCTATAATTTTTGTTAGTTTCATTTTCTTCTTGCTAATTGGTCATCCTTGCTTGGACACAATCAGAATTTAAACTGCATCCGGTACAAAAGTATTCCATAGAAAGCAAAGTGCTCTATAAAACAAAACACGATAAGACTTAAAGCGTATAAATGGAATCGGCGTAAAATAATTTTCCTAAACAACAAAGCTATACTTTTTATTTCTACTGTGCAAATCCGTCTTATGTAGAAGTTATCTTAGGATTTGTAGGTAACGTAAAGCTTACATTTATAAACTTCAGTCGAATTTCAATCGAAAATTTCCTCAGTTTGAGAGCCATTGTTTGCTCTTTGGAATCCATTTTGAGCTTTTCACTAAACCTTCAGCTCAGTGAACTTCATAAAGTATTATCGAGGTTGTTTTGATTGTCCTTTATCGCTGTATGTAAGCCTTTCCAAGCCAATGTTAATGAAAATATATTCCTGTTGTTGATATCAGTTTTAAAATAAGCTTAGTGTTCTTTTGGTGATAAGCCATTTTTTGGGGTTTCGACAAAACGCTGACCCCCGGTCTGCTGACCCCCTACTGACCCCCCAACTGACCCCCTATAAAATTAACAGGGAATATCAGAAATAATACTTACTAGAAATACGTGTCTCGCAGAACCTCGCGAAGCTTGGGGGAGCGTGCACCGCCGGTCGAAACTTTGGTGGCGTCTCGATTTGCGTACGAGGCTTTTCGCCGTTCCACTTTGTTTTCTTTGAAACCAAAAACGTTGGTAGAAGGTCCTTTCGAGGGTTCGCTTACCGTTTACCGTCCGCCATCTTTGTTTACAATGCTTCTATAGGCTTACATGAAGTAGTAACCTGCGCCATTGTCAGCGGTTGCGATTCCTCTGTTGCTAGGCAACTGCAGGACACCAACGCGATATATTTCTGCATGGTTTCTGCAATCTCTCTCCTCCGCAGACGCTCCCACCGGTATTCGAAAAAGGAAATGTAAGAAAAAAAAGTGAGCGCGGGGGGACACGCTTTCTTTTCCCCTCTCCCCAGCCTCCTAGTGGCACAAAAAGGCCTCTGCGGAGGAGAGAGGATTTCAATAAAAGGCCAAGTTTCGAATTCGAAGTCTTGTCACGACGAACATTATGGCGAAGTTGTAAATGAAATATTTAATGAAATCATCAACAAAAGGGAAACACTCACCTTCCATCATGGCGGCAGAGAGAGGAGAGACCGACGGAATGCTGGGACAGAAAGTAAGCGCGAGGACTGGTTCTTAATTGTTTTAAAAGTGCATGGACTTCTTGGAAAATCCTGGTAAGTTAATTTATATCATTTCTGATTTTACCCTGTTAATTTTATAGGGGGTCAGTTGGGGGGTCAGTAGACCGGGGGTCAGCGTTTTGTCGAAACCCCATTTTTTGCTTGCGTGCGTGGGAAATTGTTGTCTTACATGTAGGTTTGAGCAGCAACGTATAGGTGGTTTTCATGTTACGTCATCGCCGCCATGCTGGTGGACATAAACAATAGTTCTCTCATTAGCTCCTTTTGTTCGTCCACCAGCATTTGTTCGTTTCACTATTGTTATCTATGTCTCTAGAGATTGATTGAAAACCACCTATTGTTTTCAAGAAACATATCTTCTGTTCTTATCTTCTAACAGACCACAATATGCAATAAGACACTAAACCGGCTTGGATAGTGAAATTCTTTTTCCTCACGCGTGTGGTGATGCGGTAACGGAAAATTGAACTTTATTTACTTTGGTGCCGATTACTTTACAGTTTCTCTTGCGCGGTTTTCTATGAGTTTACCGGCACAATAGTCAATAGGTTTTTGACCAATCAGAACGCGCGTAGTATCTCAGTTATTTTATAAATCAAAGTAAATCTGCACTGGTGGGGTGATTGCGTGACAATAAAACATTTTACGCGAGGTGAAAAGAATTGATCATGAGTGAAGTTTATTTCTTTTGTAATTTCGTGGGGTCTGAGTTTTCCGCCGGGTCTGAGTTTTCCGCACACCCGCATCTTGCAGCATTTGAAGGTCTTGCATTTACGAGTTCGCGTTTCACCATCTTCGAGAAGCATTTTAAGGTGAGTATTTTGCACTTCAGTGATTTCTTTGAATTCAAAAGCATTCAACAGTACTGAATAAATTTGGTTTGTCAGACACAAATCAGCAACGGGGTCGACAGACTCGATCCAACAGATCGCAAATATCTCAGAACAGAATGATGAATCTCAACTCAAACGTTTGTAACACTGAAAACTCAGAGTTCCATCGATATTGTCAGATCATTATATTGTCTACAAATACATTGTTGCAAGTTTGGTTATTGTTGTAATGGTTTCTGGTGACCTGTTTTTTTTTTGAAATTGCACGAATTTAATAACATACAATATGTTGCTGTTACACAGAATATAAATACAATTCTATATGATTGTAATAGATTTCATTGTCAAATTTACAGATAAATATGCCGACCACTTACATGGACGTTAACTTCAATAAAATGCTTGAAACCGGTTAATTTTTCAACAGTCGTATGCACAGTATTAATATTCAAAACACATCCCATAAACGGTCATAAACAGATTATCAAAAGCGGGGGCAACTATAGTGAACACTATTTCTAGTAAGTGAAGATATTGTTGTTGATTTTTACTTTAGTGTACTGGAACACGAACTTACTACCGGGATTGGGCCGTTTCCAGACACTTCGTTGGAGTGACGTTGGAAAATAGCGGCATTTTCAAAAAAATTAAAAGCAGTCCGGTTTTTTATGTAGGTCAAGAGTGGTCCTGCAAACTCAAGCTTGAAACTTTCCCAACATTTAGTCTAGTTAACGGGACGAAACATATCTTTTGTACACCGAGGTTTTATCGTTGAACACCGCTTGAAAATTTACCGCGAAGTGACGAGTCCGCGGCGCGAAAATGCAGTTCGTGCGGGTTGTGTTACTTTTCATGTGCATAACATTAAATGAAACTTCCGGTGGGCAGACCTGCTGGTTTCACAAAAGGACACGAACTGGTGAAGATTGCAGAGGGAAGATGAGAAAATTCAGTTCGGCAATGACACGATATCTCGGCGTTAACAGTGTTGGTTGGGCCTGTACGCGGCACTGGCTACGTATTAATCGGGAAGCAAATAAATATTGCGCTTGTCCACTTCCTGTCCACTCAAAACAACTTCACAGCAAAAATATCTCGGAAAGACTTTTTCCCCTGTTTGACCGAATTGGATCCAGTGTACCTACCTATCGTCCTGGAGTGAGGTGGTGCAACCAGTGCTACAAAACGGCAGATGAGCTGTTCAAAAATGAACAAGACTATAATCCTCCGGAAAGGGTAATGTCTTACTTTTATAAATATTTTATATTCTATTAATCATAATAAAGAAAAACATGTTGGACATAAATATCCCCAGCTGAATCCGCTTTTTTTATTGGCTGTTTGACTAAAGACAAAAAGACCCGAACGCTTTTATATCATACTGTAGCAGACATATATAAAATTTAAAGTAAATTTTCATACATTTTCTTTACATTTTAGAGAGCAAGTTCATGTCAGACATGTAGTGCCACAGCAGCAACGATGTTAAAACAGGTATTTAAAGAAATCAGAATATTATGAACATAAGAAATGAACAAGTGGTTAAAAACAAAAATTATTTTGACCCTTTCAGAAATCCGCAGAACAGCTGGAGAAAGAACTTTTAGATCAGAGTAGCAGAAACAGGGTCTTGGAGTTGGAGTTAGGCCTAGCTAAGGAGCAAATTGAACAGTTTACAGGTAAATATATATATATATATATATATATATTTTCTATTTGCATTGCCTGAAAGCAATGCATTAATTATGATACATAAAATTAATTATTTTTTTTATAAACAGTTTCCTTATTTGAAAAGCTTGTAGGCCATTTCCAGCCTCTTTTTTTACATATTGAAGAAGTCATATCTTATATTAACAGCTTCCTCATTCGACAAGCTAATGGGACAGTTTCAGCTTGCACTGTACAGGCATTACAACAATGGAGGAGGACCTCTTTATAACCCGAGTGAGATGGAATCCTTTGCACCTCAATTATTTAGACAGATTCTTCAATCCATATCGAATCCAAACTCTGCCCTAAGCAAGGAAAGACAAGAAACCCAGCAAAGGCGAACTGTTGCTCTATTGCATATCCTTGCATATTTCAGGTACAGAATTTTATAGCAACACTATGTGATGGTCTATGTAATAAAATACCTTTAATTATATACCATGTACAGAATACATATATATATATTAATTAATTATCCTTAAATAGCTTCCCATAATACAGTGTTATTCACGTGGTTGAGTTGTATGAAAGAATTCACTGAGTACCCAGATCTGTCGTACAGTTTTACTGACAGAAATAAGTTAATCCTGTTAAGTTTCATCACTTTTCATTAGCAAGCAGACTACATGCATAAGGTGAAAAATATTTCCTCATGCATTTACTGTCTTTTTCATACTGTAGGTCACAAAAAACTGCACACTTCCAGAAGCAGAGTGGACTTATGGCTCAATTAAGTGGCATATCATTGACTGGGCTATAGCTGCAGGAACAATTATTGGGTTCTCAGCCAATCCAAGAACCATATTAAAGTTCAAAAATGACTTGGCCATAGAACATCCCAATTATGTGCGTGAACAAGTTGCAAAAGCACTTGAGGTACATGTGAATTTGACTTAATATATAAGAACATAATACCTAATATTATTGTACTGCAAAATTGCTAGCTGCTGGTTTCCCTGAGAAATTTCATGCCCTGCAAAAGGAAAATGAAATAATATGATTGTGCATTTTTCTTCTTGTTTCCAGCTAAACTGCTTCATGATCCTTATGATAGATGATTATCATAATATTCATGCGAAAAAAGTTCCAACGAAACTTGTGACAGCCAGTGCAATACACATGGCATCCTGCTTGTTAGATATCCACCCAAGTATCCCTGCTTGCATACGTCCTCTGAGTACATCATTACACACACCTGTGAGGATAACGGTTAAAGGACAACAATCAATTTGTTATGGTGGGATAGATGTACAGGTTGTGGCCCAGAAAATGCACCAAGCATTAGTCAACATGAAAAGGCCATTCATGAAACAACTTCCCCCTTCAACTCTGCAGTTAAGCCCTAAAGAACTCCAAGAATCACTGAGACAACTGAGGTAAGTAAAATTTTCAATAGTGAAATGTCAAGAAGGAGAGAGCAACAACTGCACATGCATTATTTAAAACAAAGGTTATAACATTTTAAGGAAAGTAAACATGTACATAATGTAATAATTATTTCTATAGCCTTCTAGATGGCGATAACATGATATTATTACAATAAATTTAGTCTTGTTTCCGCAATTTCATATTTTACTGCAGGGTGTATAAACAGCTAAGTCATGATGACCTGTCAACCCTGGAAACATGCCAGCTCCTGTCAGAGCATGAACAGCCATTAAAAAGGGCCCAAAACTATAAAGATTGCTTTTTGAAATTAACTCAAGAATGTCCACCGCTGATTAGTTACCTCAACAAGAATTTAGTGCCATGGCCGGCAGACTGGCCGGGTTGGTATTATCCAAAAAAAATTATTGCACAAGGACAATGTGATCTCCTGAAACAATCTGTCATACCAGAGCAAAGGCAGTTCCATGTTTCACTAAATGCTGCAGAAGACACAGTTTTGATATTTAAACATTTTTTTGACCAGCTCTACAAAACTGTGTTTGGACAGGATCTTCCAAACAAACCCAAAACATACAAAATCACCCTGTGCTTAACTGCTGCCATCTTGGGTTGGATCCAAATCAGAGAAAAAGTGCTACAGAAGTTTGGGATTTGTAAAGATCACGAGTATGTCTCAGTTATTTACTTACTAGAACATGTTCTACCCCTTGTATTCTTCCAATACAATGTTTTTCGTGGTGGAGATCCTTTGGAATATGAAAACCTCATGACACAAATGGCAGTACTTTTCATTTGCTGGGCAAGGAGACACTATAATAAATCCACCTTGTCATTCCTGAGTGACATGGAGTACCAAAAAGTTTTTCTACCAAGCTACTGGTCCAAAAAATTGGAATTTCTGTCTTTAATCACTGAAAAGAAAGTGGAAATATTTCATTCTATTCTACGAGAAAACAGTTCTGAACATGATGATGGCAAATCACTTTCTGAAATAGCTAAAGTGATAGCTTCGTGTGGATTTCTCTCAGCCTTTAAGGAATGCTTTGTTCCCCTTTTATCACAGAGGAGTTTGTGACAACAACTTATGGCTGATAACTGGCAAAACAGCAGACTTTCTGCTTGAGTTATTCAAGAAAATAGCATGTAATTCTGGAAAGGCTCACAAGGTTTGTCCCAGCAGTAAATATACACATGTAAACTATACCTTAAACAATAAGAAAAATCATGTAGTGTGTCACCAAAAAACATTTTACAGTAACCTTGTAAAAATGCCCTCTCTCTCTTAAGCTTAGTAGTTAGAACATCTGAGTGGTGCACAGATAACTGGTTTGATTCCTGTCAGGGACTTAGATTTTTCCTCTGTAGCCTACATGTACATGTATGTAGGCTACAATATTAAAATATTTCCCATCTTTCTCTTTTCACCTAAAATGTTAAAATAAAAACAAAATAATTGAATTTCCAAAATATTATCTTTTGCAGGTGGTTCAAGATCATTACTCTAATGGTAAACCCAAAGGAAAAGTTCATTACCATTTGCCAACATTTGAGACAGATGTAGATGTTCGGTGCTTCCCGTTGGGCTACAACCTGGATAAGATACAAAGTGGCCTTGAACCCAACCCATCTTTCTTCTGCGACTCTCCAGTGTGTCACAATAGTAGCACGCAGCATATTCAGGTGCTTGCTTGCTTTCATTCCTTCGATACAGCCTGCTTGCCAACTGATGGTTGTTGCAAGATATGTGATGCACCCCCGAAAAGCATGGCAAAAGATCTCAGTCAGACCTTTAACAAGGGTTTAATGAAAACAAAAGAGGAAGAAACAGAGGAGGGCCATAGCACTGATGATGAAAACTCAAGAGATCCTGATTTTCATTCAGCTGAAGAAGCTGAGAACTTTTACAGTTCTCCAGCATGGCAGACGAAAATAGATGCAATTGTTGCAACTTATGACCACATCAGCCATCCAACAAAAGCTAACCATCATATGGGGCTACCACAATCTAACACTGTACCTACAAGTATTCTTTCTGCTCCACAACTGTCTGTTTTACCCACAGATAATGGAAATGACATCTCAAGCTGGCACTTTCCCCCTACATATTCACAGTCAACCTATAATGGCCGCACAGGGAGCAATGGTTGTACATTTATTGCACTAGTTCTGCTCAAGCTGCATCTTGCTGCCCCTGAAATTCCAAGACCCAATCAGCCTCTAACCCCAACCTGGATCTTCCGAATGCTGAAAGGGATTGAGATTGGCAACAGATTTTATGACTCCTGCTCTGCTGGAAATCCTGGAATGATGTTTGGTGTGAAGGAAGCAGCTCAAAAAGTGCAAAGAACAATTGGCATAACATCAGTTGGCCCTGAACTACCTGCAGACATTGTCAGGCAACCAGTGGCCACCGCTAACCTGCCATATCACATTGAGAGAGCATCAATGGCAAACAATTCTGCAAGTATTTTTATATTAAATCATAAAAGTGTTGCTTTTGTGTCCATGGGACAACAGGTTTTACTTATGGACAGCCATTTTCATGGTAGCACTGGAGCATATGTTGCAATGGCTCCAAAAAGCAAAATATGGGAACTGCTACAATGGTTCAAGACTTTTAATAGCTATCCCCACAGTATGGGATCTGTCACCAATGTAACATTCAATTAAAGAAGAAGAGCATATTATCTATGTTGTAGTTCAATTTTATCCTTGTTCAATTCTTATTTTCCATTGTTCTTTTCTATGCTAATACATGCATGTATATGATGATAATATAAAACAAATGAAAGGGAAATGAAAATTAAAGGAAAGATAAAATTGAACTACAACATATACATGTACATGTATTGTATATCAACAAACAACTTCAAGAATATAATTTATTTGCAGTGAAAATGTACACACCCAACTGAGCATTGCTATCATACTTTATATTTGTCTTTTTTCACCTAAGCTTTATGATTTACATAAAAGTTTGTCAGCACTTGAAAGTTTTAAACGAGGTATTTACAAAGCATGGCTGTTGCAGGTATTATGTAAAAAGCTTCATGACGTTTATACTGGTAAGCTTATTTTTACATAAAAATTTACATTGTAGATTCCCTTTTAGACGTTGTTTGGTTAAAAGCTTACAGCAGTTATTGTATACGTTTCAGCTTGTGGGATTGTGTAAATTAACAAATTTGTTTCCTCAAGTTTAGTTTATTAATTAATAATTATGATTTCAGATTGAATAAAATCTCTTAGTCTTCATTTTATATCTCAACAGTTGAAGTTTGCAGCATTAATATTATCAGCTCTGCTCGTAGAGTTCGAATCTCTGGCGCTCGGACCGCCATAAGCTGGAAATAAATGAGCTAACATTTCCAGGCAGAGAAAGGTTGTTGTTTGAGTCGATAAGTTAAGACGAAGTTAATTTCCTTTTTTTTGTTGTTTTTTGCTCCCTGTAGTGCTGATAAAAGCCACATAAATTTTTGAAATAAAGATGAGGAATGAATGTACGCGATATTTGGTGGAGCAACTGTGATCTGTATAAACTATAAAGTTTTAAAAGTTCTTACCTTTTGTCAGGTTTCTCATCTCCATGTTCAAAGAGGACCATTAAAGTGTGACTGTAGAAATGCAAATGCACCGCCTCGGCAAGAAACAACCACCTGAAAGAGACAAAAACAACCGCGAACGACAGCATTGCTCTACGAAGATCCTTTGTTCGGTTGAAACACAAAATTCCCGCTGATCGCGGCGTCAAGTACACGCATGCGCAGTCGTTATTCAGCTCTGTCGCCTGTCAGCCATTTTGTTTGCGCGTTATGAGGTGAGCTGGAAACTAGCGGCGTCTTTCTATATTTGGTAAATATGGCCATATTAGGGAAATGTTCTTCCCTGAAACATGGCGGATGGGACGAAGGTTTCTTTGGTGACGGAAAGTACAAAAGTCAGGTAAGAAGTTAACAATTAGCAATTAATAGCAACTGGCCAATTTTTGAACATGGCTGTGATATAAACGATGAGGACACTTGGTCAGGCAAACCAAAGTACAGTGGATGGGACAAAGTTGGGGTTAGGGGTGGGAAAGTATAAGGTATTTGACCCTATTGTCGGACACTACCTAATCTCGGACACGAGAAAAGAGTAACCACAATGTCTATATAAAAGCAGAAACCAAAGAACATGGGAATACAAGTAATAAATACAGAACTAAGACTCTACCGAACGAGGTTTGTTTATTTCTTGAAAAAGAAAACCAACGATAAAAGACTTGTTCCTCACCTGCACAAAAATATGGTGCGTAAAATAAGCATCGAAAATTTCTTGCGCGCACAGAAAAACTTCAAAAAATAGTGGAAAACAAGCTCCGATTTACTTCATACATGTACTTCGTAACAAGCAACTCTGGCCACCATTTTGTATCCCATGATTCATGGCGGCTTTTTGGCCAACGCTATATGCTCAAACCTTCGTACAATCCTCTCGGAGTTTCAGCGACCTATTGTCGGACGCACGCAATGGAACCATGGAAAAGTCAATTAAAAAAGATTTTAAACAGTCTTACCTGTGTTTTGAAGACTTCATTTCTTGTTTACAACTGACTGAGATCAGTCACGAAGCAGTGGAGTCAAGTTGAGATCGCCAGGTTTGTTTTGCAGTGCGAGCGCGTGGTTTACGTGTGATGATTCAATTTTACAAACATTTCAGAGGCGTCCGACAATAGGTTTGCATGTCCGACATTTGGGTTTTTAGCAAATAAACTGGCAAGCTTTCTTTTTGCGAGGAAAAGTTTTTGAAAACCCGAGATTAGCGATGGATTGAAGTCTAAACACTTGACGTTTTATATGCGACAACAAAATCACAAATATTTTTGCTCAATGATTAGAGGAAGCGATACGCGCAAAAGTTTCCGACAATAGGGTCAAATACCTTACTTGAAAAAAACTTCTTGAGCAGAGACTGGATGGGATCGCAAAATGACGTCTCACTAACACCCACAGGCAGCCGAAGGTCAGGAAACAAGAAAGCAAGGAATTTTAAATTCTTTATTTTTCATCATTTTACTGTGTGAGTTGAGAGGTGAACTTTCAGTGAAAGTCGTACAACATTTTGTTGGTTCAAGAATGTTAGAACGTTTAGTATCCCATGTTAGATGATGTTTACTAACATTTTTGTTGTTGGATGAATGTTTATCTCGGGAATATACGCAAAGCGTTGAATGAGATATGGTATACTGGGACAGATGTCAAATTTTCACTCATTCCATCATCTGTAATTTTTTAATTCCTTAGTGTTTTCAGGTCCCGGGGTGGGGGGGTACTCCCTATAATGGGCTATACGGGGATGCTCCGCCCGAAAGGGGTACCTTTTTGAGGCTGGAGGTATATGAAAGGGTCGGGATTTCACAAGTTGAAGTATATGAAAGGGTAGGGATTTCACGAAGAATAAGAAAGGGAAGCGAAAACACGAGTTTAAGTATAAAAAACGTAAGGAAAACTGTGATTTAAGTATTATAAAAAGGGCCTTTCAAAATATATCAAACAGATGCACGCAAAGGCTATATGAAAGGGGTACCATTTTCAACGAAAGGTATATGAAAGGGGTACCATTTTCAATGAAAGGTATATGAAAGGGGTACCTTTTCTGTCAAAAATGGTATATGAAAGGGTAAGGGTTTGGACCTCGGGGCGGAGCATCCCCGTACAAAACTTTGTTGAGTACCCCCCCCCCCCCCCCACCCCCGGGGTTCAGGTTACCTGTTAAAAGATGATTGCTGTAGTAAACTTTTTTAATTCCCCAGTGTAATTACATCACCTAGATCCACCACTGCACGTATTTTTTCAAATGTTAAATTTCATTTTGATGCCCTATGTTGCCATGTTATTAACTATAGTCACTTGCCTATCCTTAATTTCATCCTTATTTTAAGAGTCAGCTCTGTTTTGAACCGAGATTCCAGTCAATATGGAAAGAAGTTCATGTTTGATAAACATGAGGATACATGCTGGAATTCTGATCAGGTGTGTTATTATTGGCAGTACCAGACTGAAAGAAAGAAAGGAAAGGGGGAGGAGAGTGTCTCTCATAAAATTAATATCAAGTAAAAATATTTAAATTAAACCGAAAAAAAATTGCTTTTTTTTACATATTTGTTTCGTTTCTATAATTATTTTCTTTCATTTTTTTTTATACAGTTGAATCTTGATAACTCAAACCCTTGATAACTCGAACCTCTCCATAACTCGAACCAAACTTTTTTTCCTTGGCTAAAGATCCTGATGTCTTGCAAATTTACCCTTGATAACTCAGTAACTGAGCTTACGTTCCACATCATCTTATTCCTCTGATTGGTCTTGTTTTCCTGCCAACATTTTCCGAGTGATAGGCGTGAGAATTTTTTCGTAGGAGTGCCAGGATTTCCGAAGACGACCCGACCAAATCGGAAGGAAACCCGATCTATTCCGAAGATGTCCGAAGCAGTTCCGAAGAATTCGGAAATTTCCATGGAACTCAGACCTCTGTAATTGAAGGGCCGAGAGCATGTCCAGCCTATATGACTTTTTAGGCCTTTTTTTATTTTTTCTTGCTCAGATTTGTCCAATTTTGGCATGTGAACTAGAAATTAGTTGCAAAACATTGTTTCGAATTTTTTTCCGTTGTTTTTTCCGTCCTTTTCGAGAAATACCGTATGCAAAAAAAAAAAAAAATCAATCAAAGGCTCCTATTGTAACGCAATATTGCGGTAAGCTTCTGTTTTCGCACTGACACGGTTCGATATTTTTTTAAAATTAAAGGTAAGGAATTTTGACGAACGCAAAAAAAGTAAATCACTTTCATAATGTCCAGTTCGAAGAAAAAAAAAAAAAAAATGATGCTGAGGGTGATTCGAACCCGGAGCCGTCCGAGCGCAAATCCCCGACCAAACCACTAGACCACCAACGAACACATGCTCACTTCAGGCTAAGTTTTATTATTTAAAGGTTGATACGCATCAAAACGATTTCAAAATCCTTTTAGATCGAATTTAATGTTGCATTAAAGACTCCAAATGCGAAACGTCTTCCCGCCGGCCAGCAACAACTCACTTCGAGCTGCCCAAAGCTGTATTTCAAGTGCCCGACCACGCACAGCGGACCCATCTACCACTGTCGCAAAGCATGTCGGGAAATCCTACAACAAAACCAAAATGGAGTTCCCGCCCGAAAGTTATTGAAAAATACTAGAAGTCTCAAAGCACTTCGGATATCGGGCATTTCGACCACGGCACGAGATGGGAAATGGCCCACAACTCTCAACGCTGCCCCTTTTCTGATCCGAAGTGATTCCAGACTTTCCCGCCGGCTCGTCTTCCCGACCAAGGTCCGTTTTTCACCTCGACCGCTAAATGGCGCTTCAGACACAAGGAAGGACAAGAAACATGACTCGTTTCTTTGAGAAGTGCTAGAGACTCAAGGATTTCCGGACTTAATGATGTCTTTCAATCACCGGACGGGCCTCATACACGTTGGCTTACACACACGCTACAGAGGCGATGTGTTGCCGTAGTGAGCCCACGATAGATAAGCGAGCCAGGCGTGCGTAAATAACGGTATTTTCGTTTAGTTGTTGGCACTGGTCAGAAGTATTGCAGTCGCGTATTCTCACGGCCAAACTGCTTTCAAATGGCTTCGAAATTGCGCTCTGAATGTACCGTCAAAGCACTGGAGGGCCAGAACTCTGCTTTTTTCAGGTGAAATTGGTCAAATTCCTTAGGGTTAGTGCAAATTCGACAAGGGCTTGTGATATTATTCGCTGTACGATAAAATGAGGCTATTCTGAGCTATTCTGAGCGAGAAAAAATAAAAAAAGGCCTAAAAAGTCATATAGGCTGGACATGCTCTCGGCCCTTCAATTGTAACGTTCAGAACGATAAAAACCTACAAAAAAGTGCCATATTTTCATGAACCTAACTACATTTTTAACTAGATCATGCGATCAGTTAAGGCTCATAGCTCAAATCGGACTCGCAGGCGTGAGACTCACGCCTTAGGCGTGAGACTTGGCAGGTCTAGTCTTGGCCTACTGTTTGATTGCCAAAAAAAACCAGTCAATTGAAAATGCATTTTAGTTTGGTTCTATTTGTGCTAAGGCCCATAAATTGGAAATCTCTAATTTGAACATTTTTATATTTGGTTATTTTTTTTTAACTTGAAACTTTAAAAAGCAAAAAATAATTTTGTTGATCAAGTTTCATTTAAAGAGAATTCATTTTTGGTGAGACTGATATTTCATTTCTAAGTGAGAAAAATTATGAGGGTCATACAATGTGGCAAGTTGTACAGCATCACGTTATCACCTTATATGTAATTTTTTTCTTCTCGCAGGGTTCACCTCAGTTTGTTATCCTTGAATTTTCTAGAGAGACTCAAGTAAAAGAAATTCAGATTCAATTTCAGGGTGGATTTGTTGGAAAGGAATGTACTGTTGAAGGTGGACCATCATCTAGCAGTTTAACACCATTCCATGAATTCTACCCTGATGATTCCAACACCCAGCAAGTATCCTTTGGCCATTTTGAATCTTCTGCTTCTTTGTTCTTTGTTACATTGTCTGGTTGATAAAATACAACAGCTATTCAATTGGTAAAGAGTTAATAAATAATGATCAAATAAATATTAGCAGTGGCATGAACACATATTAGTGGCTTGTGAGGTATTCACTGATTTCACATCTAATAGGCCATTTCCGAGTTATGTTATGCCTCGTTGTCAAAGCGATGCTAGGTGCACAACCTTTCATATGAAGATGAGTTTTATTTGCATTTGAATAAAAAACCATTTTCATATGAAAGGTTGTGCACCTAGCCTCGCTTTGACAACGAGGCATAACGTAACTCGGAAATGGCCTATTGGAATTTAGGTTGTTAGTTACTGAAATGTTGGTTTCAATAGGCTGCTTTCAGTATATTAAAATTTAACTTGATAGTGAGGCTTCGAGGACATAAACAAAAGAAATGTATACACACGTTCACTCCCTTTGTTCGAAAGTAGCCTATTGTTAGGGTAGGATTTTCATGTAAGATCATTCTTAGGGAGGTTTTGGGAAATGTTTGTTAAAATCTTGTATTAAAGGCCTCAAAAAGATTGGATGCTATGTCACCTATCTGGTCAAAATAATGACTGGATCATGCAGATTTCAGTGAAAAAATTATGTCATTGATATCAGTGTTATGGTAACTAATCATAGTTACATTTAGTGGTTGTGGCCCTTATCTTGCAAAAAAATAAGGCCCAAAGTGCCCCCAAAAGGTTTCAGTCTCAAACATTTTCACACCCCACCTTATTCACTCTGCTACCCCCCCCCTCCCCCCTCCCCTCCCCTCCCCCCCTCCCCTCCCCCCCTCCCCCCCTCCCCCCCTCCCCTCCGTCTTTACGATGGAGTCTGGATCAGCCACTTAGTGTAGCATAATTGCCATCCAGTCACCATCTTATGGTGGAAAGTGTGTTTGTAACTCCTTAACTTTACATTTCTTAGATTTTCCCTATCAATAGCTCAAGAAGAATCAAAGTTTTAAAGGTTATATTTACAAGCAGTACTGATCTCTTTGGAAGAATAATAGTGTATAAACTAGATGTCCTGGGGGACAGCTGATACAAACTTGCACACTTAACTTGTATTACACTGGGCTTCAAGAAAGGAAATGGATGGATGAAGCGGGCATCGAAAAAGGTTTTGGAATGTTTTAAAAGATAGAAACACTGTGTGCAAAACGTTAACAGCGTTTCAGTAAGAAGAACAGACAAAAGCCTCTACTGGCTGTTAGTTTGATATCACAGTTTGGGAACAAAGTCTTTGACTGATTTCAAGACATAATCTGTAGTACTATAACAGGAATTTATACGTGGGACAAGAGGTTTGAGTGGCATACCAAGCTAGTGGAATGATTGTGCATGCTTTCCTTTTGTTCGGCTTACACTTTTTGGAGTACTTGTTATGCATGCACCACTTATGTATGGACAGAATGGCATTCAGGATCATTTTTAACGTTGACCATTTTCCCATTATCAGCAGAAAAACAACAGCAAAATAGTTTACCTTACTTAATCAACAATGGAAAGTAAAAATCAGATCAGTTACATTGTTCTGCTGTACTTCCTAGCTATTACACTTATTTAACAGCAAAAATCACTTTGATGTCTTTTTTTATCAACAAGGAGCGATTACATAACTTATGACTTGTTATTTGGTACAATGATATTATTTATGGCAAAATAATTAGACAGATGCACATACAACTTGGTGAAACTGGAAACAATCAATCCCAACTTTTTATTTTATTTATTTAAGAAATGACAAGGATAATCAAAGTTTTAAAGATTGTATTTTTGTACTATTTTATTTCACAAAAAAAAACGTACACACCCAGAACATCATAATAAATGCTGCAAGAACAGACGTTTTAAAAATAGTCAAAAGGTAGTTTGCTAAGCTAATAGTGCGTTGAATTATCTTTTATTCATCTGTAACGACATTGTATTAAATTCTCTAATGTTATTACACAATCTCTACTTATCAATCACAAAATACAGTTTATTTTATCCAATAAAAGTGCAAATGACCTCAGCCACCTGAGTTACAACATAGGAATATTCACCTAACTAATTTGTGCCGCTGTCTTTTTATTTGAATGCATGTCAGTGCATGCGTTTATCATCAAGGTGACCTGTCTTAGTGGTAACGAACTCTATCCCCACAGAAGTGACCAAGCCTCTTGCATTTTTCGCACAAGTGCTGCGGGTGATGCTTAGAAACGTCTCCAACGTCCAGCCCCTCGGGTTTTTCCAGGGGACGCTGCGTGTGCGGATACACGACAATGTTACAGCTCTGACACTGCTGGCCAGTGTTGGCCCAACTGTTGGCGCTCATCCACACTCGGTCACATTCTGGGCATCTGTATTCACCAAAACAACGCCTGCTCCCTTGGTAGGGCGTCTGATGTGCAAAACAATTTGAAAGTTTGTTAGTATCCATCACTATGCATTGTCAGTGTTTAGGGCCTATGAAATTGATTCATTGTCACTCTAACAAGTCTAGAATACGGCGAGAACCATTATAACCAGCTCAAACCCACGCCGGTGCACAAATGGATAGGGGAAACCTACTTGGAAACATTGGCTGCACCGTTTCTACACTTTGTAATCATACATACATACTTAATTGAGACTCCCTTCGACAGGGCTTTTCAGTCTCAATGCTAACTACTACATGTACATTAAGAAAACATTACAGTAAAAACTTATTTACAGTAATTTAATTAAATTCAAAATATATTCAAAATCATTATCCTTTTGAGGCTGTCTGAGACGTCAGACCCAGTGCGTCTGGTTCAGTGCATCCGTAGTTCGTGTAATTTAAGACGGTAGTCTTCCCACGGTAACCGGTCATTTAGCCCCCAAATAAAACTGTGTTGCGAGAAAGGAAACTAGAGTATCTGTATATTTTTCGTTCTAAAAACATGCATGCTGTGCGAAGGGAAACTGGGGCTAAAGCGTGTTAAGGTGGCGGCTAAATGACCGTAATACCTTCCCACAAGTCGAGCTCAGCAATCCTTTTGGGGAGCAAAAAAGGAAACCTTAACACAAATGGAAATGAGAAGTGAAGTGCTTTGAGAAAGTATATAAAAGACGGAAAGCTGATGGACGCATACATAGTGCGTCTGTCAGTTCGAATATATGGACGCATAATCCATCTTAATTGAGCCCGTCTTTATACTTGACGAGCTAAAAGACGCATCAGTAGCCAGTTCAACACTGTTCACCCAAGTTCGTCCCTGACGGATAATACGTCTTTAGTAAAAAATAAAACTGCCACTGGTGGGAGGCGAGCGCTTCCGGCAATGTGCCAACCTTGCTCATTAAGCGCCGCTACATGCGTTTGAATTACAAGAAATTCACAAGGACAGTCTACCACCCCAGTTGTTGATCAGCCTCAACAAGGAGGTCGAGGCCTCAAAATTCATTTCGTAGCTTTTCGTTGAAAACGATATAACAATTTAACAACTATTCCGGCGTTTAGAACAAAGGGAAGAACAAGGAAATTGAAACTGCAGTTAAGGAGTTGTAGGTGGGTAGTCAGATTATTTGCATAGGTGACCGCCGCGAGAGAAAAAAAATATGAATGTAACGTACCTTTCCACTCGACATATTTCAAAATTAAATACCAATTTCGTGCAGGCTATCAAAATCACTTTCGTCCGCAAAGAGAATATCCGCTAACACAAGCATCGAATTCCGCAAATTGAACGCAAAACCGACGGTGTCCAAACAAGCTTTCAAATGATGACATTCGTCCAATTAGAAACAATGTCGCGACTTTTAAATATTAAAATATTTACACAGTGAGCAAACTATCCAATCATTGGTACCGGCGGCTAGAATTCTCGGAAAGCCCTGACATTTCTCAGAAAAATGGCTTGTTTAGTTCAGTGAAACGTAACGTCATGGCCGGGGACCGTTGCCGGATTCATTTCTCGGGGTCGGGTCTGATACTGGATAGGGAAATCACTGATATTGGTAAAAGCTAGGAAAAAAAATTACATACTTTGGTTTGAAATGAGTAAGAATTTCAATAGGCAGACCGCATACCCCTACATAACTTTCGAGGGGAGTACCCCTCCCCCCCCCCCCCCCCCAAGAGGCTATGCCGATATAATAATGCTGCGCGTAATTACTAAAAATAGATAGACCCCCAATGTGACGCAGAGAAAGCTTGCTTCTTGTGGCAGTGCGCAACAACATTCAATAGAAACAAACATTTTACAGCTGTCGCTTAAAGATTGACCGGCCTACAACTTCTACTGGTGAATTTAAGAATTGATTAACATGGCAGCTTCATCACCATCACCATCATGTTCTCCATCATCGTCATCTGCTGGTGCCACGGGCTCATCTGTGCATGATTCATCGAAAGAAAAGACGAATTTCACGAGACTTGCTCGATTACTCATAGATGGAGGAACTGAAGTCCTAAGGAAGTTTCTAGATTCTCTTTACCTACCCGAAGCACTGGATAATGTGTTGAAGCAGAACCGTGCAAAGTTTCAGTATCCCAAGATATTCGATGATCAGTGGGAAAAGTTATTTCCTCCTTCAGGTGTCCTACCAGACTCTAAAACATTTGACATTACTCTTTTGCATTTATTTATTCGAGAAGTTTGTTATTTACAAGTGCCTTTAACAGGGTGGCACAAAATGCCTGCCGAAGATGACGACAGCTTAGAGGCAAGCATCACCAGAATCAAATGCTTCAGAAATGAGCTGTGTCACAGTGTTTCCACTTGCATCCCTAATGACCAATTCGAAGACAAGTGGAACAAAATAGCTTCGTCTTTGGAGGCAATTGAGATTGGCGCCTGCCGACAGAAAATTCAAGGCCTCAAGAATGACCCTATTGACGATGATACCCGTCAATCGGTTGAGGAACAAGTCGAACAGTGGCGAAAATTTCAACAGCAGGAAGAACTTGGGCCCATTTCTCAACTTGACAGCCATCTTCCGGATATGCCACCAGTGTTTGGTCGTTTAAAAGAGTTGAAGCAAGTCAGAGAATACGTCGAAAGCGGAGCCGTTTCTGTTGTGCTGATAACCGGGGGACCAGGATTTGGAAAAACAACTGTAGCCAAAACTGTGGCTCACGATCTGGCGAAACAAGACAATGAAAGGACTGTGTTGTTTTGTCGTTTACTTTCAAAGAAAACGTTCAACGAAGTGGCCACTGCGATGATTCATTCATGCGGCAAGATCCACACACAACTGCCAGAAAATCCGGCTCAATGGCTCAAGGACTGGAGCAAGCAGATTCAGATGCAAGTCACCTTTGTCCTCGACAATGCAGATGGTGTCCTCGAAACTGAAGATCGTTCTTCCTTCTTAAGCATTCTGAGCACCATGGCGGAGTTGTCGAAGCAGAAGGTAACATTTGTGATCACTTCTCGAAAAACATTCAAACATCCGGACCTGCGATCGAAAGACGTTAGACTAGAGCCATTATCACCCGAAGAGGCAAAGAAAATCCTTGTCTCTCGAGTAAAAGAGGGAAAGATCCGAAAGAAGCTTTCCAAGACAGAGAAGATTGTTGATCTATGTGGCTGTGTTCCTTTGGCACTCTGCATTGTTGGGTCACTTCTTTCAGACTACACCGAGGAAAAGCTCATTAAACACCTTGAGGAGGAGCCCATGGCTGTTCTTGAAGACGATGATGAATCAGTCCAAACGGCAATCAAGACTTCTTTTGACCTTCTGACCAAAGCTGAACAAGACGCCTTGATTCTAATGTCCATGTTTCAGGGATCATTTAATTGCGATGCTGCCGAAGTTGTTATCAAAGCTGGCTCAGACTCCAGTGGAACATTGCCCGTTTCAATCCTCCGTTCCTTAAAGAACAGATCTCTTGTCGAGCAACCAAGTTCCCACCGATACCAGCTTCATCCACTTATCCGCGCCTTTGCAAAGAAGATTGGTCAAACAGACGATCAGAATGATCCCCAAGCTTTAGGTGTAGGAAAAAAACTTGCCTGTGCTCACTTCATGTCTCGCCTCGATGACAATGCAAACATGTTCTGGAGCAAGGACACCTGCAAAGAATCCATTGAGTCTTTCAATGAGGACAGACCAAACTTTGAGCAGTTCCTTCAAGTCTACTGCCAGGAAATGGAAAACCATGATCAAGAGATCGGAGATAGTTGCAAAGGGTTTCTTGAAGATTTACCCCAAAAGTGCATGTATTTGGAAAAGTGTGTTCAGCCGAAGTTTTATATTGAGATCTTGGAAGGGCTATTGAAGTCTTTTGATAGAAAAATCCAGCCTGTGCACGTAGTGGAACTTTTGTGTCTTCTTGGGCATGAAATGAGAAAAGTAAGAGATAACACAAAGTACAACGATTATATGGAAGAAGCCATTCAACTCTACAACAAGAATGTCACTGAATTTGAGACAATGGCACTGTCAAAAGTGACCTATCTTCACAGTTATGCCCGATTCCTTTCAGAGCAAAAACCCTACGATCGTGGACCCAAAAATATGTACGACACAGCACTGAAAATCTGCAAGACAAAAATTCCTGATCATCCCGAAACAGCCGCAGCCTTGCTATTTGCAGGACGACACGCAAAACGCCGCAAGGATAATAATGAGGCGGTAGAAAAGTTTAAGCAAGCGTTGGACCTCTTTAGGAAACGTCTTGGGATCATTTTATGACTGCTCTGTGTCTTAAAGACATCGCTGACTTTCATCTCTTTGTCAAGACCGATAATCACTTAACACTATCTCTTTTGCATTACAAAGAGGCGCTGAAAGTGATGGAAAATCTGGGGATGGATTGCCAAAAGGAAAGCATCCTGATGCTGAAAAACTATGGAGTTTGCCACAAACGCAATGGTAACTTTGAAGAAGCAATCAGTCTTCTGCATAGAGCAGAACGCGTTGCCAAGAGAGAGATAGAAGGAGATCACAAGTGGAAAGTCATGGTAAAGACTGAGCAGGCTATCGTGTACCATGAAGAAGCAATTAAGAAAGAAATTGAATCATCGACTAGGAAAAGTCTAGAAGACCGAATGGAAGCATCCATGAAAGAAGGGCTAGAGATGTGTTACAAGGTCGGCGATCAGACTATTGAACAGCTGGACAACAAACATTTGATCCGGAAAATTCTAGCTGATTATCCAGAGAGATTTCCTGTGAAGGAATACCCTCGTCAATAAAGGTGAGGCGTATGGTGGACTGTATTTTGCTTGAATAACGAATCCTGGAGAACATACTCTAACATTATATACTACTGTAGTTGAAACCAGTACTGAGTCAGCCAAGATTCGTACGTCGTTATTCGATGAAAAAACTCATGATAGTTAATATTCAGACAGCGAGCTCGAAGTTCAAATCGGCTAATAGTTATGAACAATTTTTATTATTTTCAGTAGCATGACCCGCGGCCGCTGATCTCTTAAAAAACCGGAAATTCACTGACAGTTTCCTTTGTTTTTAGAGCAGTAAAGCAAAAAGGACTGCGCGCGTGACGGAGCTGTGAACCAACACGATTGCGGGTTTGCCCTGAATAGTTCAGTGGTGGTCATTGATATTCGGTTTGGAAAGGAAAACTACAGATACTGCTAGAATGATCGAGCACCTCAAAATAAACAGAACTCTCTACAATTCAATAACATCTTATTGAGTTTGATTTATATTTTCGACTCAGTCATGTTATCTTTGCAAGATGACTCTCGAGTTCAACTCTTCTACTACTTTAAGCAGTGTGGATGTTTTTCTTTCAAAGAGCAATATCACAATAAATTAGTTGGTGTATAGTGAATAGAAAATAGAATTAAATGGCTGGAAGTTAAAATACCACTGAATGTAGCAGCAAAAATGTGAAACCAAGTAGCTCGCGTGAGAAATGGTTCGTTTAATTTTTGTTTAAAATAGGAAACTAATTGTGCAAGTTATAAATAGTCGATATACCATAGAGCCGGTGACTAATTTACCGAAATATGCTTCGATTCTGGATGCATCTTCAAGACCTTCCCATGCAAAGTATTGCAAAACAGTGCCTATCCATATCAAATACCCTTGCATTACATGACAATCCGAGTTTTATGACCTCAATAAACAAAATTTTAGAAACTTTCCAAGGTACATCAGATACAAATTCTCTTTTCGTGGAGAATAGTCAGAAATCCATTTTTTAAATAGAATTATTAAGAAAATAGAATCAGAATCTAAGGTACATCAGATGAAGCTTGTTCAACTAAACATCAAGCTTAATTTTTATTCTAAATTCACAAATGACACAGGAAGTTCCAGTAACTGTTATGACGTAATAAAAAATATGAAACACAGACGAACACTGGCTAAGTTTCGAACAGGAAATCATTGCCTACGTATAGAAACAAGCCACCCCTGGCCCCTAGATCCGCCACAAAATTCAAAATACGAAAAGAAGTAATAATTATTCGACATAGCGTTCTAGAGTGCAAATACGCATCAAAACGAGTGCAAATACGCATCAAAACGAGTGCAAATATTATGCACTTATTGAGGCGAGGTCCGTGCGCTATGACCGAGAGCCAAATATTTTCCCGTCCGGCCTGACACCTAACTCAGTCAATAAGTATTTTATAATATGACTAGAAAGTACAAGAATAGTCGTGCAGTGCGAGGTCGCTTGAACTCGAGCGGGCCGGACGCCTTTTTCCGGACCGGCTCACATCACGTCACCTTGCGATTCTATTTTCTGTAGGATTGCGTAAGCGGGGCCGTACGGTCATATTGACACGTTATTACACTCTTCTGACTTAGTTTCAGGAGATTACTGTCGTATAATAAACAATTTATTAAGCGAAAAGCTGTGTAATACGGCTGGGCATTTTTACTCGAAAGTTTAAAATAAAAAAAATAAAATAAAAATACTCAGCCGTACTACACAGCTTCACGCTGAATAACCTCTATTTATTAGTAAATAGACTACGAGCAGTCTCTCTTTCCCAGCTTAGTCCATCGAGCGAGAAACAATAAAACATTAGCGAACGGATCTAATGGCCGCGCGAAACTGGGGGCAAGGCAGGCGCGCGGGAAAAGAGAGACTACAGACAAAGCCCAAGCGTTTGAATTATTAGTTGCTCTCGCAACTCAAAAATCTGATTGGCTCTTGATCGAAGATCTTTCAACACGTGGTAACGCCGCGGTGACGAGTTGTCAACACTCGAGATCAATGTCATGGCTGACAAGCTCCAGGAATGTTTATTTCGATTTCCAGTTCAATCGCTGAAACCAGAGCAGATCGAAGCGCTTGAAGCTCCATAACGGATGCGATGTCCTCGCTATTTTGCCAACTGGGTTCGGAAAGAGCCTTATATATCAAGCGTTTTGCCAAACAAAAGTCTCTTCGAACCCGAAATCGAGTGTTCTTGTGATTTCGCCGCTCAACAGTATCGTGGTCGAACACGGCAAGTCAACGAATTAACTGAACTTGGCCTTCCTGACATCCATTTGAATGAGAACGACGCAGATTGCATGAAAGCCATCTCTGTCGAATCTCTGAAGGGAATTTTAGATTTATATTTTGCTGTGCTGAGGCCTGCCGTTTATCGGAGGAATTTCTAAATTTGTACAAATCAGAAGACACAGGGCCGGATATCCAAATGGTGGTTGTTGACGAATCTCACACGGTGTAAAATGGGGATGGCAGACCTGCACGACTCTTACCTCATGTTTTAAATGCCATTTGCTCCTTCTATAGGTTTTGAACGGGTATTCTACATTTAGCTGTTTGTTAAGGAGGCTTTTAGTTTAGAATAAGTTTTAAAACCTTTCAAAAGCCGCGTGCAACAGACTAGAGGTCAAGTCTGTCGGTTGCGGCTTTTTCCCGTGGTGTTGCGCTTGTAGATTTTGACCTCATTTCAGCGTCCTTTTTTGCCTGGCGGTCAATTGGCATGTAGATTTTTATGTAGGAAAGGTTTGAATTTCTCTAACTTTTCTCTCTGAAATACCAGACATGACAGGATCTGAAATTATCTGTTGGCCGTGAATGTCTTTCCTGCTATTAATGTCACGCTGGGCCCAGCTATTTTAGTTTTGTCTTTGCAGGATTTAAATTTTCGCTGTGGCTAAATGCCCGGCAGCCGGGCATGGTCTCAAATAGACTAAATGCCCGGCAGTCAGAAATTTTCACAAAATTTTCACTGAAACGCTCTTTCAAACCTTTTGAGAGTATTCGATGTTCGTTTAGAAATGTCAAGCGCTTCCAAACATTATTTTGCTTTTCCAATTGACGGAATATCCAAGCTTGGGCATACCATGAGATCGCTATGTTCTCGACATTTGGAAAATTTCTGCTGAGACTCGCAGTCAGAAATTTTCACAGAATTTCGACTGAACGTCTCACTGAAACCTCGAAAGAGTATTCAAAGTTCGTTTAGAAATGTCAAGCGATTCCCAAAATTATTTTGATTTTCCAGTTGACGAAATATCCAAGCTTGGGCATACCAGAAGATCGCTATGTTCTTTCTGCAGACTGCCGGGCACGGACTAAATGCCCGGCAGTGAGAAATTCATAGAATTTTCACTGAAAGGCTCCTTCAAACCTTTTGAGAGTATTCGATGTTCGTTTAGAAATGTCAAGCACTTCCAAAAGTCATTTTGCCTTTCTAGATGACGAAATATTCAAGTTTGGGCATACCATAAGATCGCTATGTTCACGACAGAAAATTTCTGCAGACCGCCGGGCACGGCCTTAAATAGACTAAATGCCCGGCAGTCAGAAATTTTCACAGAATTTTGACTGATCGTCTCACTCAAACCTCTTAAGAGTATTCAAAGTTCGTTTAGAAATGTCAAGCGATTCCCAAAATTATTTGAAAGTATTATTTACAGTCAAAATTCTGTGAAAATTTCTGACTGCCGGGCATTTAGTCTATTTGAGGCCGTGCCCGGCAGTCTGTAGAAATTTTCTAAGTGCCGTGAACATAGCGATCTTATGGAATGCCCAAGCTTGAATATTTCGTCAACTAGACAAGCAAAATAATTTTTGGAAGCGCTTGACATTTCTAAACGAAAATCGAATACTCTCAAAAGGTTTGAAAGAGCGTTTCAGTGAAAATTTTGTGAAAATTTCTGACTGCCGGGCATTTAGTCTATTTGAGACCATGCCCGGCTGCCGGGCATTTAGCCACAGCGTTAAATTTTCAGGATCCAAGCCTTATAGCAGAGAGAGTTGACTAGCTTAATAAACTATTCAACTTGTAGAGAGTTTAAGTTTGTCTCAATCAAGGCTGTGATTTTAGCTTTCATTCGCTACGGAGTTAATATAGCTGCATGGAGCTCGCTGTTTGTACTAAAACCTCCCTTGGCAATTTTGACAGTCTAGCGACTGCTTCGTTTACGCGACTATTTCATTCAAGTGTAAAATGGGGTTGGCAGGCCTACACGACTCTTACCTCATATTTTAAATGCCATTTGCTCCTTCTATAGGTTTTGAACGGGTATTCTATATTTAGCTGTTTGTTAAGGAGGATTTTAGTTTTAAACTGAGTTTTAAAACCTTTCAAAAGCCGCGTGCAACGGACTGGAGGTCAAGTCTGTCGGTTGTGGTTTCCCGTGGTGTTGCGCTTGTAATAACGTTTGAAGTTACAGCTACGGACACGGCAAAAATCGTGGCAAGAAGGTTCCTTTGCCGGTCTACCTCTTATGGCTTTTTTCGGAGTATCGTTCGAAGAACTCATCTCTTTCGCGGCATTTTACTCTCTTCGCGCTAAAAGGGATTTGGTTTCGGGTTAGATCTCCCGCATTGCGATGACATGTAGATTGACAGGATGTCAAGAGAAGTAAATCTGATACCGAAAAATCACTCGAACGTGAAAGTGCATTCGCTTGGGCTTTGTCTGTAGTCTCTCTTTTCCCGCGCGCCTGCCTCGCCCCCAGTTTCGCGCGGTCATTATCCGTTCGCTAATGTTTTTTCGTTTCTCGCTCGACGGACTAAGCTGGAAAAGAGAGACTGCTCGTAGTTATTAGTAAAATACTCCGTAGTCAATTATAATGTCGGCCTTTTGAGGGAATAAAGTTGCTTTATTGTTGAGGACAATACTGATGGGGTTGTTTTCTTTGTAAGCGATGGATTTTCTTGGAAAGAGTTAAATTATTTTAATGGATTGATTTAAGCATGTATATGTAATCATTTGAAATATCATTAATTAGATTGAGAACAGAGGAAAATAAAGAAATTGTAGCTTTTAAAAAAGCAAGATGTTTTTTTTTTCAGGATCTTTCTGACCAGGCTAAAAAACCCATTTTTAAAGCAAACTTACAGTCCTCTGATTTGTGAAGCAAAATTGTTTACTAAAAATAGTTCGGAAGATTTCAAAAACCAGCAAAACGACGGCGTTTGCAAGGTCTTTTGGAAGGGGGACTCCCCCTGTCCCTTCTTCCCCAGGAGAGCTTGCTTGCTGGCGCATCACCTGCATGATATCTGAAAAGGCCCAGGTTCCTTCTAGCTGCAACGCGCCTATTCAGAGTTCGCATGCGCGATTTATCCGCAAGTCAACAAATGGCCCATAATCCGGTTTCTGAAACATGAAGCCACTAGGAGTATTTCTACTCTTCCAATTAAGACCCGTTTGCCCACAAACGCCGGAAAAAAATATTCTGTTTACATCCTTCACAATGCTATAAGTATAGGTTAGCCTTAACGTTTTCATCTAGCAGTTTTAACCCTTTTTACCCCACTAAAAAGTACCCTGGATATAAGAACTAGAATATGGAACTAAAAAGTTCGGTGGCTGTGTGGCACTTGGTCATAAGCCCACCCAACCACGGTAGCTAAACAAATTACGGATATAAATTCAAAGAAACTCATACCAGAATTGTAAAAGTTCATTTGTATTTTATTATCAAAACCCTTGTGAATTACACAAAAGACATAAAGAACACTATTGTATTGTTATGTCTCCTTGTCTACGTTGAAAGGCTTGTCAACTTCAATAGTTCCGCAGTCTGCGATTATAACGTCCTTCTTTGGCGTGCATCCGTCCACATCAACGTCTTCTATCTTTCGCACCACATCCTACAACAAAATGGAAATCAGTGTAGTCAACAACTAGAAAAGCCGAAATGACTGGTCGATAAATAGAAAACGAAAATAAAAGGCATTGCAGTGAAAATCTACCGTGTGGCTCTTTAATATTTCCACTGTTTCGGATGGAATTTGAATTTGTCCAGAAAAAGCCTCAAAGCAGGGTCAAAAACCAACAACAAGCCTCGAACAACAAACCTCAAAGGTTTCAATCTCCTGACTCCGAGAATGAATAACTGGGGATTCAATTGGCGGAATATTCATAATGAAGGACCGAAAATTAACAAGGAGATGATGTTTTCAAGCCTGGGTAATCCTTAACCGCGGTCAAACGAGAGAAATTTGCAAAAGTTAAGCAAAGTACTTAAAAGTTAAGGTTGTCATTTTCACTGTTTAAAGTTTAACATATTGCCAATACACTGTCAATTTACCAAACGTTTAGAAAGTTTACCAAAAAAGTTGTAAGGCGTTTAAGTTCCATAATGTTTGATAAACATGAGGATACATGCTGGAATTCTGATCAGGTGTGTTATTATTGGCAGTGCCAGACTGAAAGAAAGAAAGGAAAGGGGGAGGGGAGTGTCTCTCATAAATATCAAGTAAAAATATTTAAATTAAACAGAAAAAAATTGCTTTTTTTACATATTTGTTTCGTTTCTATAATTATTTTCTTTCATTTTTTTTATACAGTTGAATCTTGATAACACAAACCCTCGATAACTCGAACCTCTCCGTAACTCGAACCAAACTTTTTTTCCTTGGCTAAAGATCCTGATGTCTTGCAAATTTACCCTCGATAACTCAGTAACTGAGCTTACATTCCACATGATCTTATTCCTCTGATCGGTCTTGGCCTACTGTTTGATTGCCAAGAAAAACCAGTCAATTGAAAATGCATTTTAGTTTGGTACTATTTGTGTTAAGGCCATTGGAAATCTCTAATTTGAACATTTTTATATTTGGTTATTTTTTTTAACTTGAAACTTTAAAAAGCACAGAATAATTTTGTTGATCAAGTTTCATTTAAAGAGAATTCATTTTTGGTGAGACTGATATTTCATTTCTAAGTGAGAAACATTATGAGGGTCATACAATGTGGCAAGTCACAGCATCACGTTATCACCTTATATGTGATTTTTCTCGCAGGGTTCACCTCAGTTTATTATCCTTGAATTTTCTAAAGAGTCTCAAGTAAAAGAAATTCAGATTCAATTTCAGGGTGGATTTGTTGGAAAGGAATGTACTGTTGATGGTGGACCATCATCTAGCAGTTTAACACCATTCCATGAATTCTACCCTGATGACTCCAACACACAGCAAGTATCCTTTGGCCATTTTGAATCTTCTGCTTCATTGTTGTTTGTTACATTGTCCAGTTGATAAAATACAACATCTATTCAATTGGTAAAGGGATAATAAATAATGATCAAATATATATTAGCAGTGGCATGAACACAAATTAGTGGCTTGTGAGGTATTCACAAGGTTGAATACATGTAGTTACTGAATAGTTGAATAGTTAGGTTGTTAGTTACTGAAATGTTGGTTTTCAATAGGCTACTTTCAATATATTAAAATTTAACTTGATAGTGAGGCTTAGAGGGCATAAACAAAAGAAATGAATAAACATGTTTCTTCATTCCCTTTGTTTTTGTCCTCCAGCCTCGTTATCAAGTTGAATTACATATATTGAAAGTAGCCTGTTGTTTGGGTAGGATTTTCATGTAAGATAATTCTTAGGAGGTTTTGGGAAATGTTTGTTAAAACCTTGTATGTCCTCAAAAAGATTGGATGCTATGTCATCTATGTGGTCAAAATAATGACTGGATCATGGAGATTTCAGTAAAAAAATACCTACCAATTAAAGTCATTGAAATCAGTGTTATGGTAACTAATCAGTTACATTAGTGGTTGTGGCCCTTATCTTGCAAAAAAATAAGGCCCAAAGTGTCCCCCCAAAATTTTCAGTCTTAAACATTTTCACACCCCACCTTATTCACTCTATATTCACCCCCCCCCCCCCCCCCCCCTCCATCTTTATAATGGAGTCTGGATCAGCCAATTAGTGTAGCATTGCCATCCAGTCACCATCTCATGGTGGAAAGTGTGTTTTTAACTCCTTAACTTTACATTGCTTAGATTTTCCCTATCAATAGCTCAAAAAGAATAAAAGTTTTAAAGATTATATTTACAAGCGGTACTGATCTCTTTGGGAGAATAATAGTGTATAAACTAGATGTCTTGGGTGACAGCTGATACAAACTTGCACACTTAACTTGTATTACACTGGGCTTCAAGAAAGGAAATGGGTGGATGAAGCGGGCATCAAAAAAGTTTTGGAATGTTTTAACATAAAAACGCTGTGTACAAAATGTTAGCAGCTTTTCAGTAAGAAGAACAGAGAAAAGCCTCTACTGGCTGTTAGTTTGTTATTACAGTTTGGAAACAAAGTCTGACTGATTTCAAGACAAATAATCTGTAATAGAGCAGTTTTCAATTGAGTGTCAAAAGTAATTACACAACTGCTTTGGTTTTTCATTGCTACGCTTTGTGATTGGCTAGAAAATCTCGCGCCTTTTTCTCAACCAATCAGAAGTAAAACCAAAACCAATCGCGACTTGCTCACACACGTTTTCCCGTGCTTGGTGCCGCCGACATGTAATTGCTTCGAGCTCTGATTGGTTCATTGGATTGTTTACAACTGCTGTGATTGGTCAGAGTAATTACTTATTACTTATGGTTTTACGACACTCAATTGAAAAACTACTCTAATATAACAGGAATTATACGTGGGACAAGAGGGTTGAGTGGCATACCAAGTTAATGGATGATTGTGCAATCTTTCCTTTTACACTTTTTGGAGTACTTTTTATGTGTGCAACACTTATGTATGGACAGAATGGCATTCGGGATCAATTTTAACGTTAACCATTTCCCCATAATCAGCAAAAAAAAACAACAACATTAAAATAGGTTACCTTACTTAATCAACAATGGAAAGCAAATGAAAGATTGGTAAAAATCAGATCAGTTTCATTGTTCTGCTGTACTTCCAAGCTATTACACTTATTTAACAGCAAAAATCAATTTGATGTCTTTTTTTTTTTATCAACAAGGAGCGATTACATAACTTATGACTTGTTATTTGGTACAATGATATTATTTATGGCAAAATAATTAGACAGATGCACATACAACTTGGTGAAACTGGAAATAATCAATCCCAACTTTTTATTTTATTTTATTTATTTAAGAAATGCAACGATAATCAAAGTTTTAAAGATCGTATTTTATTTCACAAAAAGAAAAGAACATACACACCCAGAACACAATGGTGGCCATTGTAATAAATGCTGCAAGAACAGACGTTTTAAAAAATAATAGTCAAAAGGTAGTTTCCTAAGCTAAAATACTCTGTTGCTGTGTATAGTGCATTGAATTATCTTTAATTCATCTGTAGACTAGTAACGTTGTATAATCTCTACTTATCATTCACTAAATACAGTTTATTTTATCCAATAAAAGTGCGAATCATCTCAGCCATCTGAGATACAACATAGGAATATTCAACCAATTAATTTGTGTCGCTGTTTTTTTATTTGAATGTATGTCAGTGCATACGTTTATCATCAAGATGACCTGTCTTAGTGGTAACGATCTCTATCCCCACAGAAGTGACCAAGCCTCTTGCATTTTTCGCACAAGTGCTGCGGGTGATGCTTAGAAGGGTCTCCAACGTCCAGCCCCTCGGGTTTTTCCAGTTTACGCTGCGTGTGCGGGTACACGACGATGTTACAGCTCTGACACTGCTGACCAGTGTTGGCCCAACTGTTGGCGCTCATCCACACTCGGTCACATTGTGGGCATCTGTATTCACCAAAACAACGCCTGCTCCCTTGGTAGGGTGTCTGATGTGCAAAACAATTTGAAAGTTTGTTAGTATCCACCACTATGCACTGCCTATAAATTTGATTCATTGTCCACCATTCAAAAGCAACTGAAAAAACGCCCCTTGCTCTTACAAGCCCATCCTCGGAGACCAAGGTGTAGTTTAATACTAGTCGGGGCGGGAGGAAGAGAAAACCGCCGATTTTGACTGGGTTTGTACTTCGTCCCGCCCCGACTAACTACCCGAGGTTGTAACAAGTCTAGAACACGTCGAGGATTATAATTAACAAACTCAAACTTACGTCGGTGCACGAGTGGATCCGGGAAATCAACTCGGATACATTGGCCGTTGCGTTTTTACACTTGACACTGGCCGAAACTGGTTATGCGTCCGTAATTCGTCTAATATAAGACGTTAGTCTTCCCCCATGTCGAGCTCGGAAATCTTCTTGAGGAGCAAAAAATCCAAGCGAAAGCGGAAATGAGTAGCGAGTTGAATTTTGCGTCCTCCAGCTTAGTGCGTCTGTTAGTTGGATGGATGGATAACCTTTATTTTAACATGATAAAAATTTAAGCTACAGAGCTTGTGGGGTCGTGTGTAAAATAAATAGTAAAATAATACAATATAATAATAAGTAATAGTAAAAAATCATAAATGCTGCTAGTCTAATAATTAAACTTACTCATCCCATAATAAATCTGGTGTATATGCAAATACTTCCATGCTAAAGTTCGTATGGAAAATCCGGGATAAATCCGTCTTGCGCATCTTTTTATACTTGAAGAACTGCAAGACGCATCAGTAGCCAGACCAACTGACTTTGTTTACCCAAGTTCGTCGCAGACTGATAATACGTCTTTACAGGAGCCGGTTCTAATCGGCTCCTGGTCTTTATGGGTATAAAAACTTCCACAAGGGACAGACTACCACCCCTGTTGTTGATCAGCTTCGACAAGGAGGTCGAGGTCTCAAAATTCATTTCGTTCAAAACGATATAACAGTGCAACCACTATCGTACTATACCGGCGTTTAGAAAAGCAGAAAGAACAAGATGAAATCCCGGGGGGGGGGGGGGGGGGGGGGGAACTCCCATATAATAATGACGGGGGTGCTCGTCGTACCTTTTAGGGGTCAAAATTTGTAGATTGGTACCGCCTAGGGTACTAAAATCTAAAATGACCACCATTAGAATTATCGCGGTACCTTTTAGGGTATGAGCCGAAAAAATATGACCGAATATGACATGTGTTGTTTAAGAATTGGTACCTCTTAGGGGTAAAAATTATTTTAAGCCACACCCATCAAACGAGATTCTGGTACCTTTTAGGGTGTTTTTCGAAAATTTCCGACGAGCACCCCCGTCATTTTTATATGGGAGTCCCCCCGCCCCCGGGGGATGAAATTGCAACTCGGACTTGTACCCAGGTAGTCAGATTATTTTCATAGGTGACCGCGCGCCGCGAGAGAAAAAAATATGAGTGTACGTACCTTTCCACTCGACATATTTCAAAATTAAATGAAACTTTCAAAGTGCAGTTCGTCCGTAAAGAGAATACCGTAAATGATCTAATAAACGCCGGGGGGCGTTCATTAAATTGCAAGGGTCCGAGGGGAGCGTTTAAAAGATAAGAGGCGTTTAAAAGAGAGAGGCGTTTATTCTAATAACTGTAATATAATAACTGTAACTGTAATAACTGTAATATGGTAACCTAAATAACGGTATTATAATAACCTAAATGACAGAGCTTTAGCAGACTATCACGTCCGTCCGCTGATAAGTCTAAACCGTCTACAAATCCATTGAACTTTCAAGAGTATTGGCTGGTTTTTTTAGCCTCAAACGAGTCGAACTCTGTCACCGTACAAGTATGCGGAAAACGAAAAGGCCTGGTTCACACTAGCGACATAACGACATAAGAACGTGGACATAATGACATAAAGAAAAGATCAGTTTTTTCCTTTTGTCATTATGTCCATGTTATTATGTTCCTATTATGTCGTTATGTTGTGTTGTTCACACTGGTGACATAAAACATCGATATACGTCGTGTTTTGAATTTGCGTGACCTCGCCGTTATGTCGTTATGTCGCTAGTGCGAACCAGGCTAAACGTGAAGTAGGCCTTGTAATTCCGGGATGCTATAATGCTAGGACAAGCCGAAAGAAAATTGCTGATATCCTAAGCACAGAGATGAAGAACATTAAAGAGCGCTATCCTCACTTTGAACTGGAAATTGAGCAAGACGCAACTCGCACACTGGTGTTAATTAAGCAAGAACGCAAATAAATTGATTGATTGTATTGTACATCTGTTTCTAGTTCATGTGTGGTTTTCAGGGAAGGGGGGCGTTTATTAGACAGGGGGCGTTTGTTAGAGAGGGGCGTTCAATACAAACTTGTCAGCTTAGGAGGGCGTTAATTAGATAGGTGGCGTTCATTAGATCGGGGGCGTTTATTAGATCATTTACGGTACTCCAACTTCCGCAAATTGAACGCAAAACCGTGTCCAAACAAGCTTTCAAGTTGTGACATTCGTCCAATCGGAAATAATGTCGCGGCTTAAAACTTAAGGAGCGAGTAGTTGAACTATCCAATCATCGGAGGCTAAAATTCTCGGAAAGCCCTGAGATTTCTCAGAAAAATGTCTTGTTTTGGTTCAGTGTCATGCCGGATACATTTCTCATCATGATTTCTCAGGAATGAGGTCTGAAATTGGATAGGGAAATCACCGATTTTGGTCTGAAAATTGCTCGCCGGAAAAATTATATCCTCCTTCGTAATTGGCTGAAGCAAGACAAAGCTTGCAGTTTGTAGCAGTGTGCAAGACAAGACAAGTAAAAACATTTCTTAACCCTTTCACTCCCAAGAGTGCCAAACATCAAAATTGAAGAAAAATCCCAAAATTCATTTTGTAAAATTTTGGAAAACAAATGGTACCATGCAAAAGTACTGCTGAAGAGGTTTCATCTGAATGGTCACACCATAGGATTTCGTCCACAGACTCAAAAGTTAGAACTACACAACATGTCTCCATAATTGACTCTGGGAGTGAAAGGGTTAAGGGCGCTTACCATATGTCAGAACTGGCCGGCCGGACCGCTCAATTCGTAAATATTATTCCATTATTTGTCAGAACTGGTCGGCCAAACTGGTAAATTTGGAAATAGTATGCACTCTTTTGATGGACTTGTAGGAACAAGTCTTCAAAAAGATGCATTCTAGTTACAAACGGACCGGTCTGGCCGGCCAGTTCTGACAAATGGTAAGCGCCCTTAGATACGATTAGATTATTTTCATAAGTGACCGCCGCGAGAGAAAAAAAATGAGTGTAACGCTATCGCTATTTAACACGTACCTTTCCACTTGACATATTTCAAAATTAAATGTAAATTTCAGAATGCAGGCTATGAAAATTACTTTCGGCAGCAAAGAGAACACACTAACGCCAGCATTGAAATCCGCAAATTGAACGCAAAACCGTGTCCAAGCAAGCTTTCAAGTGGTGGCATTCTCCCAATCAGAAGCAATGTTTCCACTTTTAAATATTAAAATGTTTACACAGTGAGCCAACTGTCCAATCATTGGTACTGGAGGCTAGAATTCTCGGAAAGCCCTGAGATTTCTCAGAAAATTGGCTTGTTTTGGTTCAGTGAAAGGCAACGTCATGGGGGACCCTTGCCGGATTCTACATTTCTTGGGGTCGGGTCTGAAATTGGATGGGGAAATCGCCGATTTTGGTGTGAAAATAGCTAGGAAAAATGACATTCTTTGGTTTGAAAATGAAAAGAATTTCAATAGGCGGACGCATACCCCTACCAAACGTTTCGAGGAGAGTACCCCCCCCCCCCCCCTAGAGGCTATGGCAATATAATAATGATGCTCATAATTACTAAAAATCGATAGACCCGTGACTGAGACAAAGCTTGCAGCTTGTCGGTATGCAGTGCGCAAGAACATTCAATAGAGACAAGCATTTTACAGCTGTACATTGCTTACAGATTGACTGGCCCACAAATGCTTCTACCATCATCTTCTCCATCGTCGTCATCTGCTGGTGCCACGGGCTCATCTGTGTATGATTCATCGAAAGAAAAGACTAACGGCACGAGACTTGCTCGATTACTCATAGATGAAGGAACCGAAGTCCTAAGAAAGTTTCTAGATTCTTGTTATCCACCCGAGGCATTGGATAATATGTCGAAGAAGAACCGTGCAAAGTTTCAGCATCCCAAGTCGAAGCGGCGTGTGATATTCGATGATCAGTGGGAAAAGTTATTTCCTCCTTCAGGTGACCTACCAGACTCTAAAACATTTGACATTACTCTTTTGCATTTATTGATTCGAGAAATTTAATTTGTTATTTACCGCGGGTGGCGCAAAATGCCAGCCGAACATGACGACAGCTTACAGGCAAGCATCACCAGAATCAAATGCTTCAGAAATGAGCTGTGTCACAGTGTTTCCACTTGCATCCCTAATGACGAATTCGAAGACAAGTGGAACAAAATAGCTTTGTCTTTGGAGAGAATTGAGATTGGCGCCTGCCGACAGAAAATTCAAAGCCTCAGGAATGATCCTATTGACGATGATACCCGTCAATTGGTAGAGGAACAAGTCGAACAGTGGCGAAAATTTCAACAGCAGGAAGAACTTGGGACCATTTCTCAACTTGACAGCCATGTTCCGGATATGCCACCACTCTTTGGTCGTGTACAAGAGTTGCAGCAAGTCAGAGAATACGTCGAAAGCGGAGCCGTTTCTGTTGTGCTGATAACCGGGGGACCAGGATTTGGAAAAACAACTGTAGCCAAAACTGTGGCTCATGATCTGGCAAAACGAGACAATGAAAGGACTGTGTTGTTTTGCCGTTTACTATCAAAGAAAACGTTCAACGAAGTGGCCACTGCGATGATTCATTCATGCGGCAAGATCCACACACAACTGCCAGAAAATCCGGCCCAATGGCTCAAGGACTGGAGCAAGCAGATTCAGATGCAAGTCACCTTTGTCCTCGATAATGCAGATGGTGTCCTCGAAACTGAAGATCGTTCTTCCTTCTTAAGCATTCTGAGCACCATGGGGGAGTTGTCGAAGCAGAAGGTCACATTTGTGATCACTTCTCGAAAAACATTCAAACATCCGGACCTGCGATCGAAAGACGTTAGACTAGAGCCATTATCACCCGAAGAGGCAAAGAAAATCCTTGTCTCTCGAGTAAACGAGGAAAAGATCCGAAAGAAGCTTTCCAAGACAGAGAAGATTGTTGATCTATGTGGCTGTGTTCCTTTGGCACTCTGCATTGTTGGGTCACTTCTTTCAGACTACACCGAGGAGAAGCTCATTAAACACCTCGAGGAGGAACCCATGGCTGTCCTTGAAGACGATGACGAATCCGTCCGAACGGCAGTCAAGACTTCTTTTGACCTTCTGACCAAAGCTGAACAAGACGCCTTGATTCTAATGTCCATATTCCGGGGATCATTTAATTGCGATGCTGCCGAAGTTGTTATCAAAGCTGGCTCCGACTCCAGTGGAACATTGCCCGTTTCAATTCTCCGTTCCTTAAAGAAGAGATCTCTTGTCGAGCAACCAAGTTCCCACCGATACCAACTTCATCCACTTATCCGCGCCTTTGCAAAGAAGATTGGTCAAACTGAAGATCAGACTGATGATCCACAAGTTTTAGATGTAGGAAAAAAACTTGCCTGTGCTCACTTCATGTCTCGCCTTGATGACAATGCAAACATGTTCTGGAGCAAGGACACCTGCAAAGCATCCATTGAGTCTTTCAATGAGGACAGACCAAACTTTGAACATTTCCTTCAAGTCTACTGCCAAGGAATGGAAAACCATGATCAAGAGATCGCAGATAGTTGCAAAGGGTTTCTTGAAGATTTACCCCAAAAGTGCATGTATTTAGAAAAGTGTGTTCAGCCGAAGTTTTATATTGAGATCTTGGCAGGGCTATTGAAGTCTTTTGATAGAAAAATCCAGCCAGTGCACGTAGTGGAACTTTTGTGTCTTCTTGGGCATGAAATGAGAAAAGAAGGAGATAACACAAAGTACAACGATTATATGGAACAAGCCATTCAACTCTACAACAAGAATGTTACTGAATTTGAGACAATGGCACTGTCAGAAGTGATCTATCTTCACAGTTATGCCCGATTCCTTTCAGAGAAAAACGTACTCAACGATCCTAGACCCAAAAATATGTACGACACAGCACTGAAAATCTGCAAGACAAAAATTCCTGACCATCCCGAAACAGCCGCAGCCTTGTTATTTGCAGGACGAAACGCGAAACGCCGCAAGAAGAATAATAACGCGGTAGAAAAGTTTAAGCAAGCGTTGTACCTCTTTAGGAAACGTCTTGGGGATCATTTTATGACTGCTCTGTGTCTTAAAGACATCGCTGACTTTCATCTCTTTGTCAAGACCGATAATCACTTAACACTATCTCTTTCGTATTACAAAGAGGCGCTGAAAGTGATGGAAAATCTTGGAATGGATTTCCAAAAGGAAAGCATCCTGATGCTGAAAAACTATGGAGTTTGCCACAAACGCAATGGTAACTTTGAAGAAGCAATCAATCTTCTGCAAAGAGCAGAACGCGTTGCCAAGAGAGAGATAGAAGGAGATCACATGTGGAAAGTCATGGTAAAGACTGAGCAGGCTATCTTGTACCATGAACAAGCAATTAAGAAAGAAATTGAATCATCGACTAGGAAGAGTCTTGAAGACCAAATGGCAGCATCCATGAAAGAAGGGCTACTGATGTGTTACAAGGTCGGCGATCAGACTATTGAACAGCTGGGCAACAAATATTTGATCCGGAAAATTCTAGCTGATTATCCAAAGAGATTTCCTGAGAAGGAATACCCTCGTAAGTAAATAAAGGTGAGGCCTATCGTGGGCTGTACTCCGCTTAAATAACGAATCCTGGAGAACATACTCTAACGTTATATATTACTGTAGTTGAAACCAGTACTGAGTCAGCTAAGATTCGTACGTCGTTATTCGACGAAAAAACTCATGATAGTTATTCAGACCGCAGCGAGCTCGAATTTTTTATCGGCTAATAGTTATGAACAATTATTATTATTTTAGCATGACCCGGTCGCTGATCTATTAAAAAAGCCGGACATTCACTGACAGTTTCCTTTGCTTTTAGAGTAAAGCAAAAAGGACTGCGCGCGTGACGGAGCTGTGAACCAACACGATTGCGGGTTTGCCCTGAATAGTTCAGTGGTGGTCATTGATCATATTCCGTTTGGAAAGGAAAACCACAGATACTGCTAGAATGAGCACCTCAAAATAAACAGAACTCTCTACAATTCAATGAAAAACTTTTTGAGTTTGATTTATATTTTCGACTTTATCTTTGCAAGATGACTCTCGAGTTCAACTCTTCTACTAAATTTTAATCGATCCTTTAAGCAGTGAAGATGTTTTTCTTTCAAAGAGCAATATCACAATAAACTAGTTGGTTTATAGTGAATGGAAAATAGAATCAGTTAAATTACTGGAAGTTAGAATACCACTGAATGCCAGCAGCAAAATTGCGAAACCAGGTAGCTCGCGTGAAAATTGGTTTGTTTAGTTTTTGTTTAAAATAGGAAAACAATCGTGCAAGTTGTAAATACAGTCAACTCTCTCGTAAGCGGACACCCTCGGGAATTGAAAAAAGTGTCCGTTAGTAGAGCTGTCCGCTTACGAGATTTATTCCCATAAGCGGACAACAAAGAAAAATCAGTAGGGTGCATGTCTGCTTATGGCAGAGTTATGCGGAGTTATGCGGTTGCTGTAGTAAGGCCTAAGTTAGAAGATTGCCGTCTTGAAACCACAGCCAAGGAAAACGCTAACACAGTTACTGGATTAGATGAGATACTTGGTCACATTCCTTTGAGGATGGCTGTATTTGTCAACACGTTTTTAAAGCGCGGAACAAACAAAAGGAAGCCATTATATAAATGGGTAAAGGTGTTAACAGAGGAGCTGGTACGGCCTGGAAATTCCTAGTAAATACTTTTTTTTAATGGTGATGTTCAAACATTTACCGTTGCTATGTCCAAATTTGATTATCTGAGATACAGTGTTCGGTATAGTCAGTGATTGAAAACAAAAACAAGAAGGAAAGTAGACCATGACGAACGTGGCCACAACGTGACACTACAAATGTTACGGTGGCCTGTACTAGCTTTTACTTTCAAACAGCTAAAATTCGCGAACAAGTCATTCCAAGAAACGTAGATGAAAATGTTAAAGCTCCCCGGGCCCTTAGATCCGCTACTGCTTACCCAAAATACGGAAGGAAGTCGTAATCAATTATAAGAATTTAATGGTTTTCCGGCCTTTTGAGGGAATATAGTTGCTTTATTGTTGAAGACAAGAAATGATGAGGTTGTTTTCCTTAGTAAGCGATGTATTTTCTTGGAAAGAGGTAAATTATTTTAATGGATTGATTTAAGCATGTGTATGTACTCATTTGGAATATCATTAATTATATTGAAAACAAAGGAAAATAAAGAAATTGTTAAGTGCTTAAAAAAAAAAAAGAAAGAAGATGCTCCTTTTTCAGGATCTTTCTGACCTGGCTAAAAGCCCCATTTTCAAAGCAAACTTACAGTCCGCATATTTGTGTAGCAAAATTGTTTGCTAAAAAAAGCTAGGAAGACTTAAAAAACCTGCAAAACGCCGGCGTTTACAAGGTCTCTTGGAGGGGGGACACCTCCCTGTCCTTCTTCCCCAAGAGAGCTTGCTCGCTGGCGCATCACCTGCATGATATCTGAAAAGGCCCAGGTTCCTTCTGCAACGAGCCTATTCAGAGTTCGCATGCGCGATTTATCCGGCGTGCAAGTCAACTTATACTGCCTTCCGGAAAGAGGTAAAGTGTTCTGAAGCTGGCCCACAATTCGGTTTCTGTAACATGAAGCCACTAGGAGTATTTCTACTCGTCACGCAACGCTCCTCCCCACTTTGGGGAGGAGAGTTGCGTGACGAGACAAATAACGGCTGCGTGGGAGACTACATAAACACCGGAAAAAATAATTATTCTGTTTACATCCTTCACAATGCTTTATATATTTAGCCTCAACGTTTTAGGGATATCAGGTCATTCCGAAACCCTTTTTACGCCACTAAAAAGTACCCTGGATTTGGAACTAAAAGTTTCGGTGGCAGTGTGGCACTTAATTATAAGCCCACCCAACCACGGTAGCTAAAGCGGAAATTACGGATATAAATTCAAAGAAACTCACACCAGAATTGTTAAAAGTTCATTTGTATTTTATTATCAAAACCCTTGTGAATTACACAACAGACATAAAGAACACTATTGTATCGTTATGTCTCCTTGTCTACGTTCGGTTGAAAGGCTTGTCAACTTCAATAATTCCGCATTCTGCGATTATAACGTCATTCTTTGCAATTGGCGTGCTTCCCTCTACATCAACGTCTTCTACCTTTCGCACCACATCCTACAACAAAATGGAAATCAGTGAAGACAATGACTAGAAAGGCAGAAATGACTGATCGATAATAGAAAACGAAAAAAAAGGCATTGCAGCTAAAATCTACCGTGTGGCTCTTTAATATTTCCACTGTTTCGGATGGAATTTGAATTTGTGCAGAAAAAGCCTCAAAGCAGGGTCAAAAACCAACAACAAGCCTCGAACAACAAACCTCAAAGGTTTCAATCTCCTGACTCCGAGAATGAAAAACTGAGGATTCAATTGGCGGAATATTCATAATGAAGGACCGAAAATTAACAAGGAGATGATGTTTTCAAGCCTGGGAAGTACTTAAAAGTTAAGGTTGTCATTTTCACTGTTTAAAGTTTAACATATTGCCAATACACTGTCAATTTACCAAACGTTTAGAAAGTTTACCCAAAAAATTCTAAGGCATTTAAAAACTGTGAACTTTAGAATTGTCGGCGCCATTTGCCAGAATAATTTTGATCAGGCGCAAAGAGTTTTGATCAGTTTTCAACGGAAAAAGCTCATCATTTTGAGGAAAATTAAAAGATAGTAACGTCAACTAATTTTATTTATACATCCTTGCCCATATTTCTATGTAATATTAAATAAAACCCAACTAAATAAAAAATGCTTGTTGGAAATTTACGAAACACATCCTAAAAGGTACCCGAATCGTTGATGGGCGTGGCTCAAATGGACTTTGTTATTGTCATATTTTTTCGGC
>JAJLRJ010000003.1:19242630-19395160 GCA_024195265.1 Dendrophyllia cribrosa | reverse complement strand
AACCTTTATTTTAACATGATAAAAATTTAAGCTACAGAGCTTGTGGGGTCGTGTGTAAAATAAATAGTAAAATAATACAATATAATAATAAGTAATAGTAAAAAAATCATAAATGCTGCTAGTCTAATAATTAAACTTACTCATCCCATAATAAATCTGGTGTATATGCAAATACTTCCATGCTAAAGTTCGTATGGAAAATCCGGGATAAATCCGTCTTGCGCATCTTTTTATACTTGAAGAACTGCAAGACGCATCAGTAGCCAGACCAACTGACTTTGTTTACCCAAGTTCGTCGCAGACTGATAATACGTCTTTACAGGAGCCGGTTCTAATCGGCTCCTGGTCTTTATGGGTATAAAAACTTCCACAAGGGACAGACTACCACCCCTGTTGTTGATCAGCTTCGACAAGGAGGTCGAGGTCTCAAAATTCATTTCGTTCAAAACGATATAACAGTGCAACCACTATCGTACTATACCGGCGTTTAGAAAAGCAGAAAGAACAAGATGAAATCCCGGGGGGGGGGGGGGGGGGGGGGGGGGGAACTCCCATATAATAATGACGGGGGTGCTCGTCGTACCTTTTAGGGGTCAAAATTTGTAGATTGGTACCGCCTAGGGTACTAAAATCTAAAATGACCACCATTAGAATTATCGCGGTACCTTTTAGGGTATGAGCCGAAAAAATATGACCGAATATGACATGTGTTGTTTAAGAATTGGTACCTCTTAGGGGTAAAAATTATTTTAAGCCACACCCATCAAACGAGATTCTGGTACCTTTTAGGGTGTTTTTCGAAAATTTCCGACGAGCACCCCCGTCATTTTTATATGGGAGTCCCCCCGCCCCCGGGGGATGAAATTGCAACTCGGACTTGTACCCAGGTAGTCAGATTATTTTCATAGGTGACCGCGCGCCGCGAGAGAAAAAAATATGAGTGTACGTACCTTTCCACTCGACATATTTCAAAATTAAATGAAACTTTCAAAGTGCAGTTCGTCCGTAAAGAGAATACCGTAAATGATCTAATAAACGCCGGGGGGCGTTCATTAAATTGCAAGGGTCCGAGGGGAGCGTTTAAAAGATAAGAGGCGTTTAAAAGAGAGAGGCGTTTATTCTAATAACTGTAATATAATAACTGTAACTGTAATAACTGTAATATGGTAACCTAAATAACGGTATTATAATAACCTAAATGACAGAGCTTTAGCAGACTATCACGTCCGTCCGCTGATAAGTCTAAACCGTCTACAAATCCATTGAACTTTCAAGAGTATTGGCTGGTTTTTTTAGCCTCAAACGAGTCGAACTCTGTCACCGTACAAGTATGCGGAAAACGAAAAGGCCTGGTTCACACTAGCGACATAACGACATAAGAACGTGGACATAATGACATAAAGAAAAGATCAGTTTTTTCCTTTTGTCATTATGTCCATGTTATTATGTTCCTATTATGTCGTTATGTTGTGTTGTTCACACTGGTGACATAAAACATCGATATACGTCGTGTTTTGAATTTGCGTGACCTCGCCGTTATGTCGTTATGTCGCTAGTGCGAACCAGGCTAAACGTGAAGTAGGCCTTGTAATTCCGGGATGCTATAATGCTAGGACAAGCCGAAAGAAAATTGCTGATATCCTAAGCACAGAGATGAAGAACATTAAAGAGCGGTTTCTGAAACATGAAGCCACTAGGAGTATTTCTACTCTTCCAATTAAGACCCGTTTGCCCACAAACGCCGGAAAAAAATATTCTGTTTACATCCTTCACAATGCTATAAGTATAGGTTAGCCTTAACGTTTTCATCTAGCAGTTTTAACCCTTTTTACCCCACTAAAAAGTACCCTGGATATAAGAACTAGAATATGGAACTAAAAAGTTCGGTGGCTGTGTGGCACTTGGTCATAAGCCCACCCAACCACGGTAGCTAAACAAATTACGGATATAAATTCAAAGAAACTCATACCAGAATTGTAAAAGTTCATTTGTATTTTATTATCAAAACCCTTGTGAATTACACAAAAGACATAAAGAACACTATTGTATTGTTATGTCTCCTTGTCTACGTTGAAAGGCTTGTCAACTTCAATAGTTCCGCAGTCTGCGATTATAACGTCCTTCTTTGGCGTGCATCCGTCCACATCAACGTCTTCTATCTTTCGCACCACATCCTACAACAAAATGGAAATCACCATCTCATGGTGGAAAGTGTGTTTTTAACTCCTTAACTTTACATTGCTTAGATTTTCCCTATCAATAGCTCAAAAAGAATAAAAGTTTTAAAGATTATATTTACAAGCGGTACTGATCTCTTTGGGAGAATAATAGTGTATAAACTAGATGTCTTGGGTGACAGCTGATACAAACTTGCACACTTAACTTGTATTACACTGGGCTTCAAGAAAGGAAATGGGTGGATGAAGCGGGCATCAAAAAAGGTTTTGGAATGTTTTAACATAAAAACGCTGTGTACAAAATGTTAGCAGCTTTTCAGTAAGAAGAACAGAGAAAAGCCTCTACTGGCTGTTAGTTTGTTATTACAGTTTGGAAACAAAGTCTGACTGATTTCAAGACAAATAATCTGTAATAGAGCAGTTTTCAATTGAGTGTCAAAAGTAATTACACAACTGCTTTGGTTTTTCATTGCTACGCTTTGTGATTGGCTAGAAAATCTCGCGCCTTTTTCTCAACCAATCAGAAGTAAAACCAAAACCAATCGCGACTTGCTCACACACGTTTTCCCGTGCTTGGTGCCGCCGACATGTAATTGCTTCGAGCTCTGATTGGTTCATTGGATTGTTTACAACTGCTGTGATTGGTCAGAGTAATTACTTATTACTTATGGTTTTACGACACTCAATTGAAAAACTACTCTAATATAACAGGAATTATACGTGGGACAAGAGGGTTGAGTGGCATACCAAGTTAATGGATGATTGTGCAATCTTTCCTTTTACACTTTTTGGAGTACTTTTTATGTGTGCAACACTTATGTATGGACAGAATGGCATTCGGGATCAATTTTAACGTTAACCATTTCCCCATAATCAGCAAAAAAAAACAACAACATTAAAATAGGTTACCTTACTTAATCAACAATGGAAAGCAAATGAAAGATTGGTAAAAATCAGATCAGTTTCATTGTTCTGCTGTACTTCCAAGCTATTACACTTATTTAACAGCAAAAATCAATTTGATGTCTTTTTTTTTTTATCAACAAGGAGCGATTACATAACTTATGACTTGTTATTTGGTACAATGATATTATTTATGGCAAAATAATTAGACAGATGCACATACAACTTGGTGAAACTGGAAATAATCAATCCCAACTTTTTATTTTATTTATTTAAGAAATGCAACGATAATCAAAGTTTTAAAGATCGTATTTTATTTCACAAAAAGAAAAGAACATACACACCCAGAACACAATGGTGGCCATTGTAATAAATGCTGCAAGAACAGACGTTTTAAAAAATAATAGTCAAAAGGTAGTTTCCTAAGCTAAAATACTCTGTTGCTGTGTATAGTGCATTGAATTATCTTTAATTCATCTGTAGACTAGTAACGTTGTATAATCTCTACTTATCATTCACTAAATACAGTTTATTTTATCCAATAAAAGTGCGAATCATCTCAGCCATCTGAGATACAACATAGGAATATTCAACCAATTAATTTGTGTCGCTGTTTTTTTATTTGAATGTATGTCAGTGCATACGTTTATCATCAAGATGACCTGTCTTAGTGGTAACGATCTCTATCCCCACAGAAGTGACCAAGCCTCTTGCATTTTTCGCACAAGTGCTGCGGGTGATGCTTAGAAGGGTCTCCAACGTCCAGCCCCTCGGGTTTTTCCAGTTTACGCTGCGTGTGCGGGTACACGACGATGTTACAGCTCTGACACTGCTGACCAGTGTTGGCCCAACTGTTGGCGCTCATCCACACTCGGTCACATTGTGGGCATCTGTATTCACCAAAACAACGCCTGCTCCCTTGGTAGGGTGTCTGATGTGCAAAACAATTTGAAAGTTTGTTAGTATCCACCACTATGCACTGCCTATAAATTTGATTCATTGTCCACCATTCAAAAGCAACTGAAAAAACGCCCCTTGCTCTTACAAGCCCATCCTCGGAGACCAAGGTGTAGTTTAATACTAGTCGGGGCGGGAGGAAGAGAAAACCGCCGATTTTGACTGGGTTTGTACTTCGTCCCGCCCCGACTAACTACCCGAGGTTGTAACAAGTCTAGAACACGTCGAGGATTATAATTAACAAACTCAAACTTACGTCGGTGCACGAGTGGATCCGGGAAATCAACTCGGATACATTGGCCGTTGCGTTTTTACACTTGACACTGGCCGAAACTGGTTATGCGTCCGTAATTCGTCTAATATAAGACGTTAGTCTTCCCCCATGTCGAGCTCGGAAATCTTCTTGAGGAGCAAAAAATCCAAGCGAAAGCGGAAATGAGTAGCGAGTTGAATTTTGCGTCCTCCAGCTTAGTGCGTCTGTTAGTTGGATGGATGGATAACCTTTATTTTAACATGATAAAAATTTAAGCTACAGAGCTTGTGGGGTCGTGTGTAAAATAAATAGTAAAATAATACAATATAATAATAAGTAATAGTAAAAAATCATAAATGCTGCTAGTCTAATAATTAAACTTACTCATCCCATAATAAATCTGGTGTATATGCAAATACTTCCATGCTAAAGTTCGTATGGAAAATCCGGGATAAATCCGTCTTGCGCATCTTTTTATACTTGAAGAACTGCAAGACGCATCAGTAGCCAGACCAACTGACTTTGTTTACCCAAGTTCGTCGCAGACTGATAATACGTCTTTACAGGAGCCGGTTCTAATCGGCTCCTGGTCTTTATGGGTATAAAAACTTCCACAAGGGACAGACTACCACCCCTGTTGTTGATCAGCTTCGACAAGGAGGTCGAGGTCTCAAAATTCATTTCGTTCAAAACGATATAACAGTGCAACCACTATCGTACTATACCGGCGTTTAGAAAAGCAGAAAGAACAAGATGAAATCCCGGGGGGGGGGGGGGGGGGGGGGAACTCCCATATAATAATGACGGGGGTGCTCGTCGTACCTTTTAGGGGTCAAAATTTGTAGATTGGTACCGCCTAGGGTACTAAAATCTAAAATGACCACCATTAGAATTATCGCGGTACCTTTTAGGGTATGAGCCGAAAAAATATGACCGAATATGACATGTGTTGTTTAAGAATTGGTACCTCTTAGGGGTAAAAATTATTTTAAGCCACACCCATCAAACGAGATTCTGGTACCTTTTAGGGTGTTTTTCGAAAATTTCCGACGAGCACCCCCGTCATTTTTATATGGGAGTCCCCCCGCCCCCGGGGGATGAAATTGCAACTCGGACTTGTACCCAGGTAGTCAGATTATTTTCATAGGTGACCGCGCGCCGCGAGAGAAAAAAATATGAGTGTACGTACCTTTCCACTCGACATATTTCAAAATTAAATGAAACTTTCAAAGTGCAGTTCGTCCGTAAAGAGAATACCGTAAATGATCTAATAAACGCCGGGGGGCGTTCATTAAATTGCAAGGGTCCGAGGGGAGCGTTTAAAAGATAAGAGGCGTTTAAAAGAGAGAGGCGTTTATTCTAATAACTGTAATATAATAACTATAACTGTAATAACTGTAATATGGTAACCTAAATAACGGTATTATAATAACCTAAATGACAGAGCTTTAGCAGACTATCACGTCCGTCCGCTGATAAGTCTAAACCGTCTACAAATCCATTGAACTTTCAAGAGTATTGGCTGGTTTTTTTAGCCTCAAACGAGTCGAACTCTGTCACCGTACAAGTATGCGGAAAACGAAAAGGCCTGGTTCACACTAGCGACATAACGACATAAGAACGTGGACATAATGACATAAAGAAAAGATCAGTTTTTTCCTTTTGTCATTATGTCCATGTTATTATGTTCCTATTATGTCGTTATGTTGTGTTGTTCACACTGGTGACATAAAACATCGATATACGTCGTGTTTTGAATTTGCGTGACCTCGCCGTTATGTCGTTATGTCGCTAGTGCGAACCAGGCTAAACGTGAAGTAGGCCTTGTAATTCCGGGATGCTATAATGCTAGGACAAGCCGAAAGAAAATTGCTGATATCCTAAGCACAGAGATGAAGAACATTAAAGAGCGCTATCCTCACTTTGAACTGGAAATTGAGCAAGACGCAACTCGCACACTGGTGTTAATTAAGCAAGAACGCAAATAAATTGATTGATTGTATTGTACATCTGTTTCTAGTTCATGTGTGGTTTTCAGGGAAGGGGGGCGTTTATTAGACAGGGGGCGTTTGTTAGAGAGGGGCGTTCAATACAAACTTGTCAGCTTAGGAGGGCGTTAATTAGATAGGAGGCGTTCATTAGATCGGGGGCGTTTATTAGATCATTTACGGTACTCCAACTTCCGCAAATTGAACGCAAAACCGTGTCCAAACAAGCTTTCAAGTTGTGACATTCGTCCAATCGGAAATAATGTCGCGGCTTAAAACTTAAGGAGCGAGTAGTTGAACTATCCAATCATCGGAGGCTAAAATTCTCGGAAAGCCCTGAGATTTCTCAGAAAAATGTCTTGTTTTGGTTCAGTGTCATGCCGGATACATTTCTCATCATGATTTCTCAGGAATGAGGTCTGAAATTGGATAGGGAAATCACCGATTTTGGTCTGAAAATTGCTCGCCGGAAAAATTATATCCTCCTTCGTAATTGGCTGAAGCAAGACAAAGCTTGCAGTTTGTAGCAGTGTGCAAGACAAGACAAGTAAAAACATTTCTTAACCCTTTCACTCCCAAGAGTGCCAAACATCAAAATTGAAGAAAAATCCCAAAATTCATTTTGTAAAATTTTGGAAAACAAATGGTACCATGCAAAAGTACTGCTGAAGAGGTTTCATCTGAATGGTCACACCATAGGATTTCGTCCACAGACTCAAAAGTTAGAACTACACAACATGTCTCCATAATTGACTCTGGGAGTGAAAGGGTTAAGGGCGCTTACCATATGTCAGAACTGGCCGGCCGGACCGCTCAATTCGTAAATATTATTCCATTATTTGTCAGAACTGGTCGGCCAAACTGGTAAATTTGGAAATAGTATGCACTCTTTTGATGGACTTGTAGGAACAAGTCTTCAAAAAGATGCATTCTAGTTACAAACGGACCGGTCTGGCCGGCCAGTTCTGACAAATGGTAAGCGCCCTTAGATACGATTAGATTATTTTCATAAGTGACCGCCGCGAGAGAAAAAAAATGAGTGTAACGCTATCGCTATTTAACACGTACCTTTCCACTTGACATATTTCAAAATTAAATGTAAATTTCAGAATGCAGGCTATGAAAATTACTTTCGGCAGCAAAGAGAACACACTAACGCCAGCATTGAAATCCGCAAATTGAACGCAAAACCGTGTCCAAGCAAGCTTTCAAGTGGTGGCATTCTCCCAATCAGAAGCAATGTTTCCACTTTTAAATATTAAAATGTTTACACAGTGAGCCAACTGTCCAATCATTGGTACTGGAGGCTAGAATTCTCGGAAAGCCCTGAGATTTCTCAGAAAATTGGCTTGTTTTGGTTCAGTGAAAGGCAACGTCATGGGGGACCCTTGCCGGATTCTACATTTCTTGGGGTCGGGTCTGAAATTGGATGGGGAAATCGCCGATTTTGGTGTGAAAATAGCTAGGAAAAATGACATTCTTTGGTTTGAAAATGAAAAGAATTTCAATAGGCGGACGCATACCCCTACCAAACGTTTCGAGGAGAGTACCCCCCCCCCCCCCTAGAGGCTATGGCAATATAATAATGATGCTCATAATTACTAAAAATCGATAGACCCGTGACTGAGACAAAGCTTGCAGCTTGTCGGCATGCAGTGCGCAAGAACATTCAATAGAGACAAGCATTTTACAGCTGTACATTGCTTACAGATTGACTGGCCCACAAATGCTTCTACCATCATCTTCTCCATCGTCGTCATCTGCTGGTGCCACGGGCTCATCTGTGTATGATTCATCGAAAGAAAAGACTAACGGCACGAGACTTGCTCGATTACTCATAGATGAAGGAACCGAAGTCCTAAGAAAGTTTCTAGATTCTTGTTATCCACCCGAGGCATTGGATAATATGTCGAAGAAGAACCGTGCAAAGTTTCAGCATCCCAAGTCGAAGCGGCGTGTGATATTCGATGATCAGTGGGAAAAGTTATTTCCTCCTTCAGGTGACCTACCAGACTCTAAAACATTTGACATTACTCTTTTGCATTTATTGATTCGAGAAATTTAATTTGTTATTTACCGCGGGTGGCGCAAAATGCCAGCCGAACATGACGACAGCTTACAGGCAAGCATCACCAGAATCAAATGCTTCAGAAATGAGCTGTGTCACAGTGTTTCCACTTGCATCCCTAATGACGAATTCGAAGACAAGTGGAACAAAATAGCTTTGTCTTTGGAGAGAATTGAGATTGGCGCCTGCCGACAGAAAATTCAAAGCCTCAGGAATGATCCTATTGACGATGATACCCGTCAATTGGTAGAGGAACAAGTCGAACAGTGGCGAAAATTTCAACAGCAGGAAGAACTTGGGACCATTTCTCAACTTGACAGCCATGTTCCGGATATGCCACCACTCTTTGGTCGTGTACAAGAGTTGCAGCAAGTCAGAGAATACGTCGAAAGCGGAGCCGTTTCTGTTGTGCTGATAACCGGGGGACCAGGATTTGGAAAAACAACTGTAGCCAAAACTGTGGCTCATGATCTGGCAAAACGAGACAATGAAAGGACTGTGTTGTTTTGCCGTTTACTATCAAAGAAAACGTTCAACGAAGTGGCCACTGCGATGATTCATTCATGCGGCAAGATCCACACACAACTGCCAGAAAATCCGGCCCAATGGCTCAAGGACTGGAGCAAGCAGATTCAGATGCAAGTCACCTTTGTCCTCGATAATGCAGATGGTGTCCTCGAAACTGAAGATCGTTCTTCCTTCTTAAGCATTCTGAGCACCATGGGGGAGTTGTCGAAGCAGAAGGTCACATTTGTGATCACTTCTCGAAAAACATTCAAACATCCGGACCTGCGATCGAAAGACGTTAGACTAGAGCCATTATCACCCGAAGAGGCAAAGAAAATCCTTGTCTCTCGAGTAAACGAGGAAAAGATCCGAAAGAAGCTTTCCAAGACAGAGAAGATTGTTGATCTATGTGGCTGTGTTCCTTTGGCACTCTGCATTGTTGGGTCACTTCTTTCAGACTACACCGAGGAGAAGCTCATTAAACACCTCGAGGAGGAACCCATGGCTGTCCTTGAAGACGATGACGAATCCGTCCGAACGGCAGTCAAGACTTCTTTTGACCTTCTGACCAAAGCTGAACAAGACGCCTTGATTCTAATGTCCATATTCCGGGGATCATTTAATTGCGATGCTGCCGAAGTTGTTATCAAAGCTGGCTCCGACTCCAGTGGAACATTGCCCGTTTCAATTCTCCGTTCCTTAAAGAAGAGATCTCTTGTCGAGCAACCAAGTTCCCACCGATACCAACTTCATCCACTTATCCGCGCCTTTGCAAAGAAGATTGGTCAAACTGAAGATCAGACTGATGATCCACAAGTTTTAGATGTAGGAAAAAAACTTGCCTGTGCTCACTTCATGTCTCGCCTTGATGACAATGCAAACATGTTCTGGAGCAAGGACACCTGCAAAGCATCCATTGAGTCTTTCAATGAGGACAGACCAAACTTTGAACATTTCCTTCAAGTCTACTGCCAAGGAATGGAAAACCATGATCAAGAGATCGCAGATAGTTGCAAAGGGTTTCTTGAAGATTTACCCCAAAAGTGCATGTATTTAGAAAAGTGTGTTCAGCCGAAGTTTTATATTGAGATCTTGGCAGGGCTATTGAAGTCTTTTGATAGAAAAATCCAGCCAGTGCACGTAGTGGAACTTTTGTGTCTTCTTGGGCATGAAATGAGAAAAGAAGGAGATAACACAAAGTACAACGATTATATGGAACAAGCCATTCAACTCTACAACAAGAATGTTACTGAATTTGAGACAATGGCACTGTCAGAAGTGATCTATCTTCACAGTTATGCCCGATTCCTTTCAGAGAAAAACGTACTCAACGATCCTAGACCCAAAAATATGTACGACACAGCACTGAAAATCTGCAAGACAAAAATTCCTGACCATCCCGAAACAGCCGCAGCCTTGTTATTTGCAGGACGAAACGCGAAACGCCGCAAGAAGAATAATAACGCGGTAGAAAAGTTTAAGCAAGCGTTGTACCTCTTTAGGAAACGTCTTGGGGATCATTTTATGACTGCTCTGTGTCTTAAAGACATCGCTGACTTTCATCTCTTTGTCAAGACCGATAATCACTTAACACTATCTCTTTCGTATTACAAAGAGGCGCTGAAAGTGATGGAAAATCTTGGAATGGATTTCCAAAAGGAAAGCATCCTGATGCTGAAAAACTATGGAGTTTGCCACAAACGCAATGGTAACTTTGAAGAAGCAATCAATCTTCTGCAAAGAGCAGAACGCGTTGCCAAGAGAGAGATAGAAGGAGATCACATGTGGAAAGTCATGGTAAAGACTGAGCAGGCTATCTTGTACCATGAACAAGCAATTAAGAAAGAAATTGAATCATCGACTAGGAAGAGTCTTGAAGACCAAATGGCAGCATCCATGAAAGAAGGGCTACTGATGTGTTACAAGGTCGGCGATCAGACTATTGAACAGCTGGGCAACAAATATTTGATCCGGAAAATTCTAGCTGATTATCCAAAGAGATTTCCTGAGAAGGAATACCCTCGTAAGTAAATAAAGGTGAGGCCTATCGTGGGCTGTACTCCGCTTAAATAACGAATCCTGGAGAACATACTCTAACGTTATATATTACTGTAGTTGAAACCAGTACTGAGTCAGCTAAGATTCGTACGTCGTTATTCGACGAAAAAACTCATGATAGTTATTCAGACCGCAGCGAGCTCGAATTTTTTATCGGCTAATAGTTATGAACAATTATTATTATTTTAGCATGACCCGGTCGCTGATCTATTAAAAAAGCCGGACATTCACTGACAGTTTCCTTTGCTTTTAGAGTAAAGCAAAAAGGACTGCGCGCGTGACGGAGCTGTGAACCAACACGATTGCGGGTTTGCCCTGAATAGTTCAGTGGTGGTCATTGATCATATTCCGTTTGGAAAGGAAAACCACAGATACTGCTAGAATGAGCACCTCAAAATAAACAGAACTCTCTACAATTCAATGAAAAACTTTTTGAGTTTGATTTATATTTTCGACTTTATCTTTGCAAGATGACTCTCGAGTTCAACTCTTCTACTAAATTTTAATCGATCCTTTAAGCAGTGAAGATGTTTTTCTTTCAAAGAGCAATATCACAATAAACTAGTTGGTTTATAGTGAATGGAAAATAGAATCAGTTAAATTACTGGAAGTTAGAATACCACTGAATGCCAGCAGCAAAATTGCGAAACCAGGTAGCTCGCGTGAAAATTGGTTTGTTTAGTTTTTGTTTAAAATAGGAAAACAATCGTGCAAGTTGTAAATACAGTCAACTCTCTCGTAAGCGGACACCCTCGGGAATTGAAAAAAGTGTCCGTTAGTAGAGCTGTCCGCTTACGAGATTTATTCCCATAAGCGGACAACAAAGAAAAATCAGTAGGGTGCATGTCTGCTTATGGCAGAGTTATGCGGAGTTATGCGGTTGCTGTAGTAAGGCCTAAGTTAGAAGATTGCCGTCTTGAAACCACAGCCAAGGAAAACGCTAACACAGTTACTGGATTAGATGAGATACTTGGTCACATTCCTTTGAGGATGGCTGTATTTGTCAACACGTTTTTAAAGCGCGGAACAAACAAAAGGAAGCCATTATATAAATGGGTAAAGGTGTTAACAGAGGAGCTGGTACGGCCTGGAAATTCCTAGTAAATACTTTTTTTTAATGGTGATGTTCAAACATTTACCGTTGCTATGTCCAAATTTGATTATCTGAGATACAGTGTTCGGTATAGTCAGTGATTGAAAACAAAAACAAGAAGGAAAGTAGACCATGACGAACGTGGCCACAACGTGACACTACAAATGTTACGGTGGCCTGTACTAGCTTTTACTTTCAAACAGCTAAAATTCGCGAACAAGTCATTCCAAGAAACGTAGATGAAAATGTTAAAGCTCCCCGGGCCCTTAGATCCGCTACTGCTTACCCAAAATACGGAAGGAAGTCGTAATCAATTATAAGAATTTAATGGTTTTCCGGCCTTTTGAGGGAATATAGTTGCTTTATTGTTGAAGACAAGAAATGATGAGGTTGTTTTCCTTAGTAAGCGATGTATTTTCTTGGAAAGAGGTAAATTATTTTAATGGATTGATTTAAGCATGTGTATGTACTCATTTGGAATATCATTAATTATATTGAAAACAAAGGAAAATAAAGAAATTGTTAAGTGCTTAAAAAAAAAAAAGAAAGAAGATGCTCCTTTTTCAGGATCTTTCTGACCTGGCTAAAAGCCCCATTTTCAAAGCAAACTTACAGTCCGCATATTTGTGTAGCAAAATTGTTTGCTAAAAAAAGCTAGGAAGACTTAAAAAACCTGCAAAACGCCGGCGTTTACAAGGTCTCTTGGAGGGGGGACACCTCCCTGTCCTTCTTCCCCAAGAGAGCTTGCTCGCTGGCGCATCACCTGCATGATATCTGAAAAGGCCCAGGTTCCTTCTGCAACGAGCCTATTCAGAGTTCGCATGCGCGATTTATCCGGCGTGCAAGTCAACTTATACTGCCTTCCGGAAAGAGGTAAAGTGTTCTGAAGCTGGCCCACAATTCGGTTTCTGTAACATGAAGCCACTAGGAGTATTTCTACTCGTCACGCAACGCTCCTCCCCACTTTGGGGAGGAGAGTTGCGTGACGAGACAAATAACGGCTGCGTGGGAGACTACATAAACACCGGAAAAAATAATTATTCTGTTTACATCCTTCACAATGCTTTATATATTTAGCCTCAACGTTTTAGGGATATCAGGTCATTCCGAAACCCTTTTTACGCCACTAAAAAGTACCCTGGATTTGGAACTAAAAGTTTCGGTGGCAGTGTGGCACTTAATTATAAGCCCACCCAACCACGGTAGCTAAAGCGAAATTACGGATATAAATTCAAAGAAACTCACACCAGAATTGTTAAAAGTTCATTTGTATTTTATTATCAAAACCCTTGTGAATTACACAACAGACATAAAGAACACTATTGTATCGTTATGTCTCCTTGTCTACGTTCGGTTGAAAGGCTTGTCAACTTCAATAATTCCGCATTCTGCGATTATAACGTCATTCTTTGCAATTGGCGTGCTTCCCTCTACATCAACGTCTTCTACCTTTCGCACCACATCCTACAACAAAATGGAAATCAGTGAAGACAATGACTAGAAAGGCAGAAATGACTGATCGATAATAGAAAACGAAAAAAAAGGCATTGCAGCTAAAATCTACCGTGTGGCTCTTTAATATTTCCACTGTTTCGGATGGAATTTGAATTTGTGCAGAAAAAGCCTCAAAGCAGGGTCAAAAACCAACAACAAGCCTCGAACAACAAACCTCAAAGGTTTCAATCTCCTGACTCCGAGAATGAAAAACTGAGGATTCAATTGGCGGAATATTCATAATGAAGGACCGAAAATTAACAAGGAGATGATGTTTTCAAGCCTGGGAAGTACTTAAAAGTTAAGGTTGTCATTTTCACTGTTTAAAGTTTAACATATTGCCAATACACTGTCAATTTACCAAACGTTTAGAAAGTTTACCCAAAAAATTCTAAGGCATTTAAAAACTGTGAACTTTAGAATTGTCGGCGCCATTTGCCAGAATAATTTTGATCAGGCGCAAAGAGTTTTGATCAGTTTTCAACGGAAAAAGCTCATCATTTTGAGGAAAATTAAAAGATAGTAACGTCAACTAATTTTATTTATACATCCTTGCCCATATTTCTATGTAATATTAAATAAAACCCAACTAAATAAAAAATGCTTGTTGGAAATTTACGAAACACATCCTAAAAGGTACCCGAATCGTTGATGGGCGTGGCTCAAATGGACTTTGTTATTGTCATATTTTTTCGGCTCAATGCCCTAAAAGGTACCGCGATAATTCTAACAGTGGTCATTTTAGATGGATGTTTCCCCCTAAGAGGTAGCAATTCTAAAACAACTTTTTATTGATGTTGTCGGAAACTGTATACTAGTTTTTTTTTCTATCAAGTTTATCGTTTCGTTGATTGACTGTTGCAATAGGAGATTTATCAGAGAGCGCGTGTGGTGCAGTTAGATTTTGTGGTTTGATTAAATAAGTTTTTGGGCCAATAAGGAACGCATTTTTAGAATGTCTGATAGAATAATAGATCATAATAGTTTTTGCTTTCGATTTTCGTGTGATCTCTGTGTTGAGCTGTGAAGAGGATCGGTGTTTGGCTGTTTTTTTGTTGTTGTTTATTTATCTATTTGAGTACATTACATTATACTTCACATACACCATTTACATTTACATGGACACTTACATTTACAAACAATTCGTAAATTAAAAGTTTCAGATTAAGACTGTTAAGTAACGTTAATAAATAACATGTGCGTTTCGTTTCGTTAATTAATGTTCATTATAGTGCAATATATATTTAAATATATTTACCCCATTTCTTGATATGCACAGCTAATTTGTTTTTTGACTTGGCGATCCTACAATTGAGTCGATTCTTGATAAAAGGATGTATTAAAAGATGGTTTTAAAGTGTTGTTTCTGCAGTAATAGATATATTGTTTCGCAATAACTACAATGTGATTTAACAACAAGAGGTCATCCTTTGTTTTCCATAGACCAAACATTTTATCGATATCAGAAATAATGTAATTTCAATATTCCTATTGTTACACCAATCAATAAGATCTGTCCAAAGTGTTGTGATAATGGGGCAGGATATAAATAGATGTTCGAGGGATTCGTCCACAGCACTAGTCTACAGAAGGAGCAAACTGAAGAGTTTGTTATTCCTATTTTCTTCAGAAGGCTGTTCGTTGCTAAAATTCTATTTAGTATTCTATATTGAAATTTTCTCGATTTTGTATCTAAAGCAACCTTGTATGGCAATTTATATATTTCTTTCCATTCTAAATTTTCATTGCTGAAAATTTTTGTGTACTTCAGCTGGGCTGTTGGTGGAGTTGTAATTCTAGATATTAGTTCTGCGTAGATACCTTTAGAGATAGCTTTACTTATCAAAACGCTATTCGGCCCCATCAAATTTAATTGAATTTGGTCTTGAAGAACAAAACTTTGTTTTTCAATATAGCCATTTATCTTCAATGACCGACGCCATTGTGCAGGAATGGCATCTATTAAATTCGTAAGTTCAAAGGCATCCATTGGGGAGAATTCAAGCTCAATTAGATTGCATGAAGTAATAAGTCGGTTTTCTTCTGTTATTAAATCACCAATTTTAATTATCCCCTTACTAACGTAACGAGCTTATTGTTAAAGACGGACTTTCCATTAATACAGATGAACTTATTGTTCCATATAACTATATTTATAGATATTTCCTCGTGTGACAGGTTAAATTCATTTGTCTGTCTAGCTGCCGAACACTCTGCAAAATACTCAAAACACTCCTTGTAATACTTAGGAAGACTTATTGGAAGTTTTTTCACATCATAGTCGCAACAGAGAACAAATTTGTTTCCCAAGGGATTAAGGTAGTGCGATAAAAAATATTTCCAACACTTGAGTCTTCACTCGCGAATTTTTTACAACATAATATTCTTTGCGTTTTAATTATGGACTCTATGTGAGGAGCTTTGAGTCCACCATTTTCAATATCACTGATAAGCGACGACCGTTTTAGCTTGTCTTTGCCCTTCCAAATAAAATCAAATATTATACTGTTGGCTTCAGTTATCACCCTTTTTATCTAGACTAATTAAACCCGCGCGATACATGATGGTTGGAACAACGAATGTTTTAACAATCTGAATTCTGCCGATAACAGTACAGTTAAATTTCTCCACCTCCACAACTTTAGTTTTCCTTTGATTGAATCAATAATTTCTGCGAAGTTTAACTTCTGTCGGAGGATATTATCATAGCCGGGTAAAATGTACACCTAAAATTTTCACTGTTTTCTTAACTTTAACTTTACTTATTTCGAAATCATGCGCAGGTATTCATTGGAGTTTGATTACCTAGAAAAAACTATTTCTGTTTTGTCATAATTGATGCGAAGGCCCGAGCATTCTCCGAATTGTTCTATAATGTCAAGAAGTTTTCCCAGTGACTGGTCGTCCCTTAAAAACACTGTTAAGTCGTCTGCGAATAACTCTAATTTAACTTCTTCCTTGTCTACTGTAATCCCTTGAATATCCTTATTCCCGCGTGTAATCCCTTGAATATCCTTATTCCCGCGTATACAAATAGCTAGTACTTCTAAAGCAATAATAAACAAATACGGGGAGAGCGGGTCACCCTGTCTCACGCCTCTTTGAATCTGGAAAGGCCCAGTAGAGAATCCGTTATTGAGAACACATCTTAAAATATTTTTGTAAAAGGTTTGTACCCTGTGAATAAAGGAGGGGCCAAAATTGAAGGCAGTTAATGCCTTGTACAAAAACGTTCTGTTGACCGAGTCGAAAGCTTTCTGGAAATCAATAGCCATCATTTGTCCGGCGCTACTTTTATATCTTTCAGTAAACTCTAATATGTCATCGACAGTTCGTATTGCGTCAAAAATGGTTCTTCCTTTGACATAAGCATTCTGATTATGATGAATCATGATGCTCGGTAGAACAGTTTGTAATCTTAGAGCAATAGCTTTGGATGCTATCTTAGCATCAACATTGATCAAAGATATCGGCCTCCAATTGCTTATCTTCCTTTTGTTTTACATTTACATTTACCAAAATGAGAGCAGTCCCTCTCTTCGAGGCTTATGTGCTCTGGTCGCGGTCAAGTTCTTAAAGTTCTTAAGGTGGCTCCCAACAGTTTCCAGCACTTTCCAAGACTTAGATTTGGATGGGTCATTAAAACCACTCTTTATCAGTTGATGCTACAATCATGATATCAAACGAATACCCAATGATTCGTGACACGTTGTTATCATTTTTGTGACACAATATGTTACTATAACAACAGTATAACACACTGAAAACACCCTTAATTTTAGCTTTAAGCGTTAATAACTCAAAAAATGACTCGGTAAACTCATTTTTTATTGTCGAATTTTGATCAGTAGGATAAGATGCAACTTTTGGCAAAGTTTAAAAAAATTCTGTAAGAGGGGTTCAGAGCCACCTGACAAACCCCACTCCTAAAAGATTTAATAATTCTGTTCTTTTCTAACAGAATTATAATAGCTTGTTTTTGCGAGTTTGATAACTCTCCATAATCATATTAGCAATTAAGGCTATCTACCAGGAGCTGGCCTAAAGTATCCCAAAAAATGCTATAAAATTCAACGGTGAGGCCATCGTGAAGGACAACGAACAGACATTATTAAAATTCAGCCGGGAGTCCTGCTCTTCTATTCAACATATAAACAAATAATATTCGCGGATAAATTTCAGCTAAGGTTGAAAATCGGGTATTCCCATTTGGCGGTTCAATAAGGTATTTAGCACGTAATTCTACCGATATGACATCAGCAGTTTTATACCAATCTCGAAATCCAATAAACAAGCTTACCTTCTTTTAACGACATTTTTAGTACATTACAGACTTCAATCGCGGAAAATCGAACAACACAGCCAAATTCTTCGATAAACATTTGGCGGGAAATATTTTTGCTGACAATTTTAATGGTACTTTTCGATACTGTTTATTCCGATTTACTTTTCGATACCAATTTTAATTTAACGGAATTTTGCTAACAATATAGAGTGTTTTCACATGACGTCATAAAAATAAAAAAATCTAAAGTATACATCCTACAAAGCTGTTTCTAAAATGGTATGTGGATACCAGTGTTATAATCTTTCACAAAAAGTTTCAGGTTTTAACGATGTTTCGTTTTCGATTTATAAAGGTTGCAAATGTGTCACGCAATTCGTCACGCTATTTTAGATAAGCCGTGAAAATAAACAAAATTGAACTAGTTGAAAGTTATTAATGAATTATGATGCTTATAAGCCGATTTCATGCCTCTTATAGTAAATACAAGATTTTGTGATGAGATATTTGGTGTTATTAAGACTTCAAAGTCTTTAAATTTTTGGCCGCCATGTTGGTCTCAAGCATGTTAAGGCATGGTTCGTCCTTTGGTGTAGACCCCCCGCAAAGTAAATTATTTTTCCCTTTGGAAGTAATGTTTTTTTAGCCCTAACAATCACAAAAAGTATACATCAAACTGGATTTAGCGTCCTTAAATTGCTTAAGGTTTAATTATTGTGGTCACTTGTCTGATGACGTCATAATTTGGATAAAAAGGAAACTTCAAATGGGGTAAGGATGGTTAACTTTGGCTAAGAGAAAATCATACGCTATTTGTTCCCTTTATCCATAAAGACTATTCGTGCCCGGAATGGACAACTTGTTTATTTTATCAGTGCGGGCCGTAGACATTTTTGACTATATGATGACGTCATCATAATGGCGACCTGGCACAATTTTCGAGAACTTATACCCGCCCCGAAATTTTGTCCCAGTATTTTTGCCTGCGGCTGTTTGGTCCCTTGAGTCCCAGTTCCCCCGAGAGAGGACAAACACAGCTTCCATTCAAAGCAATCAAAAATGGCGTCGGTTGAAATGTGCCGAAGAAATCTGCATTCGAAGTCGAACTATGGCGTCTAAATTGAGCTCTGAAAGGCTGACCCGCTACGAAAGAAAAGGAAATTTGAGGTAGGTAGCATTTTTTTTAGCCCCCCCAAAAAATACTGGGGTATTCTCTGATGTTTGGGCTTCAAAAATATTGAAGCAGAATTCAAGTGCACGGCGGTTAAGTTCAAGTGCACGGCAGTTGAAGTGTGACTCTTAGTATTGCCCTTTGCCGCCATTGTCTTGTTAAAGAGTAATAGCTTCTGCTATTCTCATGGTTTTATTTTGCTCTTCTTTTCAGTTCGTGGTATTTCATTTTAAATTTGTCTCTTCAAGTGCTTTCTGCTACTTATCTATTGACTTTCAATTCTAAAAATCTTATTTTGTTGTCCTTTGCAGCCCATGGATGGTCATTTATCCTTTTTAAGGACAGCTTGTCGACTGTGTGGAAATGACCTTTCAAGATCAAGAAAGTCTAATTTTGCTGACAAAAGTTTATTTAAAAATGAGTTATTGAGACAGTTTGAAATAAACATCGAGGAAGACTTGGAAGAAATTCATCCCAATATTATCTGCGCTGGATGCAAACGATCACTGTATCGAATTCGTGCACATTTCCGAGCACAAGTTGTAGGTCGCCCCAGTTCCTCTCTGCCAAAATTCTTTGTTTTGGTTTTGCCTCGACCAATCATATTGCAAGAAACCATATAGACAAAATTGTCTACGGCCCGGACTGTTTATTAACAAGATATTAAGAGACAAAATATGTCACGTGACCTCTTTTACGAAATAACCCTTTAACTGTAATCATAGTCAACCATTCCGGACAGATTCATATAAGGGAGAACCATACACATACATTAACGGTTCAATTTATATCCATCATATGCCATCTCGGCACCCAATTTTCAATTTTCTTTTTGTGTAATAAAACAATGATAACAAGTCACGTGATGCAAATATTCGACATTTAAAGTAAACAGTGATTTAAGGTTATCAAGTTTTATCCCGCTGCTAAGTTTGAGCCTGTTTTGGTAAATCACCTCAAAGTTACGATCATTTTCAGATTTTATGCAAATTAGGCTTTGAGCTATGCCTTAACATGCCTCAGGTGTCCTAAAGTGGGACACCGAGATGGCCGCTCCATACATTTCTTACTAAAAATGTCTATAGTCATTCGCCTATAACTCTTGAATGAAATGCTCTTGCGCTTCAAAATTTGGCCCAGATGTGTAGTTTTAAACTCTCTACAATTCCATAAACATTTTAGATCGAAAACTGCTTCAGAATTTTGATATGACGTCAGTGAAAACACTCTATACCATGCTATCGGAATATGATTTTACTTTTGAAATAAAATGCCGCACTTTTGAGAAAAACTGCTGTGAAAATGACTATATTTTGGGCAACCTCGTTCCCAGGGTCTCTCTTCTGGCGGGAAGAAGAGAGACCCTGGGAACGAGGTTGCATTTTGGGTGAAGCCAAGAGAAAATAATTGGACAGAGAGGGAGTCTCCCAGTAATGGATTTGGGATATCTCAATTGTAGCCTGCGAACAGGCTCCTGGTTCGGAGGGGCGCTATTTTACGGCGCGAAGCGCCGGCATTGAAGGGGAGCCTGCACGCGAGTTTCAGAATATCGAATGTCTGCGTCCAAATTTTGGACGCAAACCTGGAAGCGCTGATTGGTGGATTTTAATTATTCATGACGTAATCGTAGTTTTTCATTTCCGGTAGAGAAATTAGAAATTAGAAATTATTAGAGAAATTACTCGTTTCTTTCTGTTCAGAATTATTTTTGTCCGGTACAGAGTAACGTTTTCACTCAGTTCTTAATTCGAGTACATGAAATATTTCTGAGAATCCCAGACATTCTGACGAGTGCGTGCAGACATTCTGGCGAACGGGTGTGTATTAAAACAACTCGTCAATGAAAATTTAATCATTCGATGCGTAAAGTTTAAATATAATAAACATGTCTTGAATGAGTTGAATCGCCGTTCAATAAGCTTCTTGGTAGTTTGCCTGGGGAGGCAGCGGATTTTTGTTTTATCTTCACGAGGAGCTGTACCCAAGCGGCGAAGCCATAAGCGATCGGTTGTCTATTTTGTCGCTCGGTTAAAAATAGTTTTGTCGATTTCTTCTGAATCATTGTCGTCTTTCTGATCAGAATTATTTTTATCCAACTCTTTCAGTCAGTTCTGAATTCTACGGCGGGTTCGCGATCAGAGTTAACGTGCAGTGCATGTCCTGGAGTCCCAGAAATGCCAGCTGAATGACCAATTCGTTCGAGATTAATGAAACGTTCATGAATTATTGTTCGTTGCTAGCGGCTTTCGAATTATTTTCGCAGACGGTTTTATTTGTTTTACATCTTCTGAAGGATTTTTTTTTAACTACGACCGACCGCTGAAATTGCGTGTGTAAACAAACACGGCGAAGCGAAGCGACAAGAACTGTAAATAACTCGGAGATGGTTTTCGGCTAACTGTAACAAAACAACGTACTCTTATTTATAATGATTTTATCCGCTTTAAGGTACTGAATTGCAGAGGCTGAAAGTATGGTAATTTTGGGAGTTTATCCGTGAGACATGGCGCTCGCGAGCGACCGGGCGCCTAGATTTCATGTGTATCATCATTTGTTTACCTTGATTTTGAATTTTGACTTCCGGGGCGTGCTGATTGGTTAAAATTTGACAGTTGACAAGCTAAAGCAATCCGCGGGTTCTTGTGGGCGGCAGCCGGGATTTTGAAGGATGCGTGCAGGCTTCCCTTCTTCGCATGATCCCGCCGTCCGACTGGAAGCCTGTCCGCAGGCTATCTCAATTGCAAAAAAGTTATTTTAACAATGCGGACCAATGCGGAAACATTTTCCGGTGAGCTGATTTACTTCCGGAAGACTAGCTTTCTTGAATCAGCGCGTCAAATCGAGGCGGAGTCAACAAATTAAAAAAATGGCGACCATCGCGGTGGTAATTTCGCATGTGAAAAAGAAAGTAAAATGGTCCTGTTTGAGAAAAGAACGTTATATAGTACCACAGCGGCTGGATACATAGATCCCCATCTGTCTTAAAACACAAACTGTTACAACTGAAGCGGTATAAAGGGGGCTGGACAATTCAACTTACCGGACAGATACCAATCAACCATCCACTCCAATCTCTTATAAGCGTCGTTTCTAAAAGTTTGAACGCAGGGGCCCTGCAAAATGCCGAATAGAGTACTGTGCCGAAAAGAGCGCGACGCATAACTTATGATTTATTATGCAATATCCTATGTCAACAGGAAGGTATTTGGTTTCACGTGATTCTATTTTAGTACAAAGCACGCTCGCCCGTTTTCTTTCTTGAAGAAATTAATACGTGAGATGATGCAATAAAAAAACTATAAAGACACCGTAGTAAACAAGATCAAATGCTCTTTTTTATGGCTGGACAAATGACGCTAAAAGCGTCTGCACTTATCGTCTTTATTGCAAAATTGTGTCACGTAACCCTTGATGACCAAAATAAACGGGTTCTCGGCGGTACATCAATTCACAGCGGCGAGTGGAAATTTATTTCATGGAAATCAATTGCAACTATGAATTTAAATTTAAATTTACCGTTTTCTGTTAAATATATGTTCAGAGAGATATATGTTCCCTAGAAATTTCGATACCGCGAAGGATCCTACGAATTTCGAAATGGCCGTTCCATCTTCTTCCATTAAAGGATTTTCTTAACAGATGGCTTCTCGTACGTTTTTTTTCGAAAACTGCACTTTTCCTTCGATATTTCCTAGAATTTTCTTTAAAAAATTAAAGCCCTTTACATTTTCTATACCGAATTCGGATTTATAGCGAGGAGACGGGAAGGGAGTTCTCTGTCGCCCTAGAAGATTCGATATCACATTTGAAATCCCTAGGGTTTTCGAATAACCTTCTCGCATCCATCATCCTTTAAAAAGGTTCCCTAAAATTTTCGGCTCTCAAAAGGCATCATTGGGTAACCTAACCTTTTCGAGAATCTCCAAAAACGACCTGTGGCTTTCGGGAAATGGGTAAAACATGCCGAATAAATTCGTGAAGACCAAAGTTCCCCTAGAACGACCGAACAGACAAAAGTTTCTTTTTTCATTTATTTATTTATTTATTTTTTTAATTTTTACCGAATTTAAATTAAATTAAATTATTTTTTTTTAATTTTTTAACGATTTTTTTATTAGGCTGACCAAAGTTCCCCTTGAACGACCGAACAGACAAAAATTTTCTAGGGTAGCTTATAATTCAGTTATATAACTTTAAAAGCAATTTAGCCAGTAAGGAATTTGTGGAAAACCCGTCGTTGGGTGCCCCTGTTGGATTGCAATAAAAAAAAGCAACAATGATAGTAATGAAAATTCAGCATTAACAAAATGAAATAAAATAGCTACTAACTTTAATAAGGAATGACTTACAATCATCGCATTCGTTTTCTATTCTAGAACGTTTCACAAATATAATAACCTTATTCTTACAAATTGAAGGGTCCACGTCAGAACTAATTAGATTTTATCAGGTTCACTGAGAGTGAAATTTGCGATTTTCAAATAAATGTCATCAAAGAACGTTTGTGGATGAACGTTTGAAATTGATGAACAATGTCGACACATTCTCGGTTTTTTAAGTGAAGACTCGCACTTTTAAGGTAACATTTTTATTTCACTTATATGATTACACATTCACCCAGAGTTAGGACACTTAGTACGCCCGTTGGTGAGCCAAGGACAGAGGCGATTGCAGACCTGAATACGCTATATGACCAAATTGCAATTGCAAGTCCAATTTTAGTCCTCAGTAAACAGCTGGGGCCTAGATAAAATCACTATAAAATACGAAACTTCGAGACACCGTTCTTGCTTTAAAGGGATAGTATCACGAGGTTCCACGCGCGGCACTGTTCACTATTCTTGCACCGGAATTTTGGACATATCACTGTTAAAAGTGATTTTTTTCTTTCTTTTGGCTATCAAAACGGATTTTTTGATTCAAGAAATACCTCCACTTCTTGACGGCCTTTTTGAATTTGCGGAATCAAACTTGAAAAGTGGGCCGACGTTTTCAAGTTTCGACCTCGTGATACTATCCCTTTAAAATCCGAGCCCAAGAATCAGAGACTGAAAACTAAATTGAGGCCGAACTGAAAAGATTCACTATTATATGTCCATTTGACGTCCGTGACCGGCACGCGTCTAGATTTATAATTATTTATCAATTTATGGGTATTCTATGAAAGTATCAAATTAATTAATCGAAATGAACTATATCCTTATATTAGGAATACAAAATAAGATAGAAATCGCCAAACCATTTGTTATGTTTTGCAAACTGAGAAGCGTTTTTTTTTTCTGTTAGTTACTTTCCTCTGAGCGTTCCCTTTCCAAATTTCCAGAGATTTCCTTCGAAATATCAAGAACTAAATCAGTTATCAGTTCCCTATCTGTTTCAGAAAGCCTGCTCCCGAAACGAGAAAAAAACTTGTCTGGATGCCAGAAAAGAGCAAGGTCCTTTATTCGTTTTCGTATGGTCGCTCGGTCTTCTCCTGACAGCATGACGGCCACTATATCTTCCGCCGTGCCATCACATGGCCATGGCACGTCCATAAAAGTTATATTCTTTGGCATCTTCTCGATAAAGGTCATCACTTTCACGTCATAGGCTCTCCTTGCTTCTATATCTTCAATTGATAGTGCTCTTTTTTTCGGAAGTAGCTCGTACCACTTGTCATAGTAAACGGTATTCAGAGGCTGGTCATGCCCCAGCGCTCGGCCAGTGGCAGTCTCGTAGTCGCAGCTCTCTCGTTCCATTATCATGAAAGTGATTGCTTCCTCAACAAGGACTTCCATGATATAACTGAAGAAATAAAGAAGTCTTATTAGACTGAAAACAACACATTCGCTGAGATTGTATTTGTATGAGAGTAGTAAAGTGTCTCTCTATGCCAGAATCCATACTTACTATTGTCCTTCCAAGCCGTACGGGTCCATTCCTGGTGGAAGATCAATATACATTTCCTTGATTTTGTAAATGACGCCCATTCTAAGCTACATAATAAAAAAGGACAGGTAGTCAGATCAAGAGACCGTTAACAACAACAATTCAACCCATTCTTTATTGGAATAAACATACAATAAACTGCAGGGCTGATCTGACTACGTAAAAAAATAGACTTTGCGAGACACCTTCACGACAGAAACCGATAAAGTAGGATCGCAACCGTGGACAGCCGTTTCGTTGCTATTGCAACTCATCAGCACGGTGTAGCGAACTAAATGTCGCCAGCAAGAACGCCTATTCAGACAGGGGTGCTTAGAGAGTGTGTGTGTGTGTGTGTGTGTGTGTGTGGGTAGGTGTGTGTGTGTGGGAGGGGGGTCTGAAAGTGCCCACGCTGACTTTGAATGGGACAGATTTGTGTTCATGACAAGTGACGTTTCCATGGCAATAATATCTTGACGAGCGGTTTTACTCAAATTTTAAATTATCCACTTAAATAAACGTTCAAACGGAACTACTTTAACTTTCTTTTTTCTAAGATGATGTCGATCCAAGATGGCGGAAGGATGAAGTAATTCTTCGCCTCAGTATGACGTTATCACCTCACGTGATCTACATTCACTAGGAGATTTTGTGACGTAACAGAAATACCCCAAATATCATACCCATAGCTTAAATATTGTAGAAGTTACGTGGAAGGGGGGGGGGGGGGGGGGGGGGGGGGGGGGGGGGGCGAGGGGGGGGGGGGGGGGGGGGGGAGGGGGCATGAGGAATTCGCCCTTGTTCCCAGAAGACCGAAAACATTAACATTATATGTATTTTTCCTATACTTCTGACTAAAAACTATAAGGTTAGATGACCATTAGTCTCGTACTCTATTCGGCACGCTGTGCAACACTAACATTATCTGTATTTTTTCCATACTTCTGACGAAAAACTACAAGGTTAGATGACCATTAGTCTCGTACTCTATTCGGCACGCACTAGAAAAGTAACATTATCGGTATTTTTCCCATACCTCTGCCTAAAATCTATAAGGTTAGATGACCTCTAGTCTCGTACTCTATTGGGCACGCTCTTCAACATTAACATTATATGTATTTTTCTGCAACACTAACATTATCTTTATTTTTCCCATACTTCTGACTAAAAACTATGAGGTTAGATGACCATTAGTCTTGTACTCTATTGGGCACGCTCTACAACATTAACATTATATGTATTTTTCCGATACTTCTGACTAAAAACTATAAGGTTAGATGACCATTAGTCTCGTACTCTATTCGGCACGCTCTACAACACTAACATTATATGTATTTTTCCGATACTTCTGACTAAAAATTATAAGGTTAGATGACTATTCGGCACGCTCTACAACACTAACATTATCTGTATTTTTCTCATACTTCTCACTAAAAACTATGAGCTTAGATGAACATTAGTCTCGTGCTTTATTCGGCACGCACTAGAAAAGTAACATTATCGGTATTTTTCCGATCCTTCTGACTAAAATCTATACTGGTTTAGATGACCTCTAGTCTCGTACTCTATTCGGCACGCACTTGAACCTTAACATTATCAGTATTTTTCCCATAGATCTGACAGTTAACTAAGAGGTTAGATGATCTTTGGTCTCGTATTCTACTCGACACTAACATTATCGGTATTTTTCCGATACTTCTAACTAAAAACTATGAGCTTAGATGACCATTAGTCTCGTACTCTATTGGGCACGCCCTACAACACTAACATTATCAGTATTTTTCCGATACTTCTGACTAAAAACTATAAGGTTAGATGACGATTAGTCTCGTACTCTATTCGGCACGCTCTACAACACTAACATTATATGTATTTTTCCAATACTTCTGACTAAAAACTATAAGGTTAGATGACCATTAGTCTCGTAATCTATTCGGCACGCTCTGCAACCCTAGCATTATCTGTATTTTTCTCATACTTCTCACTAAATACTATGAGCTTAGATGAACATTAGTCTCGTGCTTTATTCGGCACGCACTAGAAAAGTAACATTACCGATATTTTTCCGATCCTTCTGACTAAAATCTATACTGGTTAGATGACCTCTAGTCTCGTACTCTATTCGGCACGCACTTGAACCTTAACATTATCAGTATTTCTCCCATAGATCTGACAGTTAACTAAGAGGTTAGATGATCTTTGGTCTCGTATTCTACTCGACACTAACATTATCGGTATTTTTCCGATACTTCTGACTAAAAACTATGAGCTTAGATGACCATTAGTCTCGTACTCTATTGGGCACGCCCTACAACACTAACATTATATGTATTTTTCCGATACTTCTGACTAAAAACTATAAGGTTAGATGACGATTAGTCTCGTGCTCTATTCGGCACGCACTAGAAAAGTAACATTATCGGTATTTTTCCCATACCTCTGCCTAAAATCTATAAGGTTAGATGACCATTAGTCTCGTACTCTATTGGGCACGCTCTGCAACACTAACATTATATGTATTTAGTAGAGAGACAAGGGAGGAAAGCTGGATTTTAGATCGGGCAGCGCCGAGACGATTTTCACCAAGAAATTCCCATCGCACGGCTTCCAAACCCCGCACCAGGAAAGCTGAATCCCAGAGGTTTCTTCTCGTACCAATACATTTAAAATCCATCCAAACCTCGAAGCGCTAGTCCCCAAATAATATCGAGAAATCCAGCATTCGAAACTCGAAAACACTGCGGCTGGTAAAATGTGTGCGGGCCTCCAACAGTCACGCTGTTTGCTCCTTTCTGATTGGATGATAACAAACAATGTCCTTTCTTAAAGTCGTCCCGCGGGAGGGGAAGCAGGGGCAAATAAACAGCAACGAACTTTACACTTACCATCCCGGGGTGAAGCGAATGGCGCGTGATGGAATGAGCCCAGCAAGACGCCATTCGCTTCACCCCGGGATGGTAAGTGTAAAAAAAAAAAAAACTTCCCCTCGCTTGTCTCTCTACTATACGCTCAGGTAAACGTCCGACGAAAATCCTTTAAATCGCCAAAATTCGCCGTTTTCAGCTACAAGAACGACACCACACAACATTTCAGGTAAAAATACGTTTATTTTGATCTTGTATGTAAATATTCATCGCAGTATATTACGATAAGTGAACCTTTTAGATATTCCCATACATTTCCTCTAAATTTAAAAATACGAACAACGGTCACACAGTTTGTGTGGGCTTTCTGTGGTTTGAAGTCGCTTCGCTCGATCGATGGCCAGCCCATCCAAACTTTTCAGACATGAAATAGTTGCATGCTGTAGAATTTAAAGTTGTTATGTTTTCGGTAGCTGAAGGATAGAAGGATGCTCTTCTGGGAAAATCACTTTTAAGGGATTTCAACACGGCAAGGAGTTAAAAATGTTAAAACCGGCTCGCATGCATGCATGCATGGACGTTTATACGTTTGGAAGGACTTTGTTAGGTGCAACTTCTTTCCATGGAAAATGGATATTAGTTCTGTTGAGGTCAGCTACCAAGAAACTCTATACCAACCGTATACTGACAGGTTAGAGGTTATTTGGAGCCAAAGTGAAAGTACAATTTCTGGAAAAGTGATTGAATTTTCTTTTTTCGATGGGCCGCGTGTAAGTTTAATTCTTGCGTAGTTAGTTTTCATCTATACTTTCTTTCTTTTGCGCCGATCAATTCGAAACATCAACATCCCCCCCCCCCCCCCGGGCAATGCCCCGGGCATTTGAACTTTTGCAGATCGACTTGTTCAAATTCCCGCCCCCTTGGGCGAAAATTGCATTCAAATACCCCACCATAGCACAGGATTTGATGGTCAAATGCCCCTCCTAAAGATCAAAAGTTTTTAGTGAGAATAAAAAACACACTTTGCATTCAGTTTTTCTGATTTATTCTACCGAGTGTTTTCCTCGAGAATATACTCAACTGAACCGCGTATACTTTGCAACTGATATTTCACTGCACGGTACTTCCGCTGTGGACACCACGTCGAAATGAATTTGTTATTGTTTGGGGATTTACTTTTCGATAATTTTTTTCTGAATTGAGTAATTCCTCGTGTGATCAACAAATGTTGCAAAAAATATTTAGCAAAGCGGTTGTAAAGTTGGGTTTTGAACAAATCGTTTGCAAGCGTTATTCCACCAAGTGAAAGTTTATTAATCTAAACGCATTTTATAGCAACTGACAAATGTTTCCTGAGAGAAAGGTTGTTGTTCATTCTGATTTTACAGTGTTTTTTCTTTTCAATTAATGGCCGTTTAAGATCTGCGGATCTGCGGACTGGCAATACAGTCAGCCACCTTGACTTCGAAATCTCTAGTACGCGTTGAATGGCAGTTGAAGCTATATTTTAAAAATCTACAATTTACAAACCTTCAAAAACATTGTAAAGCTTTGTTAGCCCCTTTTTCACTTGCCACTAACAAAAACGATATTTTTTCCTTTAATAGGCCCCTACTAAAACAAAAACGATATTTGGGACATTTCCTGTTCAAATTCCCCACCCCACCCCCGGGATGGCCTTTCACATCAAATGTCCGACTCCCCGGGCATAGAAAATGTTCAAATGCCCGGGGCATGCCCGGGGGGGGGGGGGGGGGGGGGATGTTGATGTTTCGAATTGATCGGCGCATTTCTTTCTTTCTTTCTTTCTTTCTTTCTTTCTTTCTTTCTTTCTTTCTTTCTTTCTTTCTTTCTTTCTTTCTTTCTTTCTTTCTTTCTTTCTTTAATCATTATTTATACACGGTAAAAAATCATCAGGTATAAAAATTCCTATACAATGACTAACGTACTAAAACCTTAAAATCCTAATCTTAACATTAAATATTAACTTACAACAATAAGCCACGCAAAAACCTGATTTCCATGAATGCCGTGTTTAAAAATTGTAGTAGAGAAGGCGTTTAAATTCACTTTTGGATTATTGACTTCGAAAAAATCCAGTAGACTTGTATTATTTTATTTTATTTTTAAAAAGCGAACAATTTCTACGGAGGAGGCACATTTCTACGGAGGAGGCTAATTTCTACCGAGGAGGTTCATTTGTATGCAACAGGCTTATACTTGTATGGAAAACAAGTATCATTGCACAGAGGAGGTGAGTTTTTATACAGAGACGGCTTTGTTTTACAGTGTGTAGCAGTGGCACTAATGGGCCACCGTACCGTACTACCACCCCAGTTGTTGATAAATTCTCGGAAATAAATGTTAAAAAAAAATTGTTTATAAGCCTCGACAAGGAGGTCGCGGCCTCAAAGTTCATTTCCGGTAGCTATTCGTTAAAACGATATAACAATTTAACAACTTTTCCGGCGTTTAGAACAAAGGAAATTGAAAACTGCAGTTAAGCAGGAGTTGCGGGTGGGTAGTCAAATTATTTGCATAGGAGACCGCCGTGAGAAAAAAAAAAATAAAATGAAACGTAGACAACGTACCTTTCCACTCGACATATTTCAAAATTAAATGTCAATTTCGTGCAGGCTATCAAAATCACTTGTCCGCAAAGAGAACATCCGCTAACACTAGCAATGAATTCCGCTAATTGAACGCAAAACCGTGTCCAAGCAAGTTTATCCGCTAACACTAGCAATGAATTCCGCAAATTGAACGCAAAACCGTGTCCAAGCAAGCTTATCCGCTAACACTAGCAATGAATTCCGCAAATTGAACGCAAAACCGTGTCCAAGCAAGCTTTCAAGTGGTGACATTTGTCCAATCAGAAACAATGTCGCGACTTTTAAATCAGGATTAAAATGTTTACACAGTGAGCAAACTATCCAATCATTGGTACTAGAGGCTAGAATTCCCGAAAAGCCCTGAGATTTCTCAGAAAATTGGTTTGTTTTGGCTCAGTGAAACGTAACGTCATGGTCGGGGAAGATTTCTCAGAAAATTGGCTTGTTTTGGCACAGTGAAACGTAACGTCATGGCCGGGGACCCTTGCCGGATTCTACATTTCTCGGCGTCAGGAATGAAAATGGTTAGAGAAATCACCGATTTTGGTCTGAAAATGGCTAGAAAAAATAATACTTTGGTTTAAAATAAGTAAGAATTTCAATAGGCAGACCGCATACCCCTACCAAACGTTTCGAGGGAAGTACCCCCCCCCCCCCCCCACCCACCCCTGAGACTATGGCAATATAACAATGCTGCGCATAATTACTAAAAATAGATAGACCCGTGACTGAGACAAGGCTTGCAGCTTGCCCGGGCAGCTTGTCGGCAGTGCGCAAGAACATTCAATAGAGACAAGCGTTTTACAGCTGTACATTGCTTACAGATTGACTGGCCTACAAATGCTTCTACTGGTGAATTTAAGAATTGATTAACATGGCAGCTTCATCACCATCATCTTCTCCATCATCGTCATCTGCTGGTGCCACGGGCTCATCTGTGTATGATTCATCGAAAGAAAAGACTAACGGCACAAGACTTGCTCGATTACTCATAGATGAAGGAACCGAAGTCCTAAGAAAGTTTCTAGATTCTCGTTATCCACCCAAGACACTGGATAATGTGTTGAAGAAGAACCGTGCAAAGTTTCAGTATCTCAAGATATTCGATGATCAGTGGGAAAAGTTATTTCCTCCTTCAGGTGACCTACCAGACTCTAAAACATTTGACATTACTCTTTTGCATTTATTGATTCGAGAAGTTTGTTCTTTACCGGCGCCTTTAGCAGGGTGGCACAAAATGCCAGCCGAAGATGACGACAGCTTAGAGGCAAGCATCACCAGAATCAAATGCTTCAGAAATGAGCTGTGTCACAGTGTTTCCACTTGCATCCCTAATGACGAATTCGAAGACAAGTGGAACAAAATAGCTTCGTCTTTGGAGACAATTGAGATTGGCGCCTGCCGACAGAAAATTCAAAGCCTCAAGAATGACCCTATTGACGATGATACCCGTCAATTGGTAGAGGAACAAGTCGAACAGTGGCGAAAATTTAAACAGCAGGAAGAACATGGGCCCATTTCTCAACTTGACAGCCATCTTCCGGATATGCCACCAGTGTTTGGTCGTTTACAAGAGTCGAAGTAAGTCAGAGAATACGTCGAAAGCGGAACCGTTTCTGTTGTGCTGATAACCGGGGGACCAGGATGTGGAAAAACAACTGTAGCCAAAACTGTGGCTCATGATCTGGCGAAACGAGACAATGGAAGGACTGTGTTGTTTTGCCGTTTACTATCAAAGAAAACGTTCAACGAAGTGGCCACTGAGATGATTCATTCATGCGGCAAGATCCACACACAACTGCCAGAAAATCCGGCCCAATGGCTAAAGGACTGGAGCAAGCAGATTCAGATGCAAGTCACCTTTGTCCTCGACAATGCAGATGGTGTCCTCGAAACTGAAGATCGTTCTTCCTTCTTAAGCATTCTGATCACCATGGGGGAGTTGTCGAAGCAGAAGGTCACATTTGTGATCACTTCTCGAAAAACATTCAAACATCTGGACCTGCGATCGAAAGACGTTAGACTAGAGCCATTATCACCCGAAGAGGCAAAGAAAATCCTTGTCTCTCGAGTAAACGAGGAAAAGATCCGAAAGAAGCTTTCCAAGACAGAGAAAATTGTTGATCTATGTGGCTGTGTTCCTTTGGCACTCTGCATTGTTGGGTCACTTCTTTCAGACTACACCGAGGAGAAGCTCATTAAACACCTCGAGGAGGAACCCATGGCTGTCCTTGAAGACGATGACGAATCCGTCCGAACGGCAATCAAGACTTCTTTTGACCTTCTGACCAAAGCTGAACAAGACGCCTTGATTCTAATGTCCATATTCCGGGGATCATTTAATTGCGATGCTGCCGAAGTTGTTATCAAAGCTGGCTCCGACTCCAGTGGAACATTGCCCGTTTCAATTCTCCGTTCCTTAAAGAAGAGATCTCTAGTCGAGCAACCAAGTTCCCACCGATACCAGCTTCATCCACTTATCCGCGCCTTTGCAAAAAAGATTGGTCAAACTGACGATCAGAATGATCCCCAAGTTTTAGATGTAGGAAAAAAACTTGCCTGTGCTCACTTCATGTCTCGCCTTGACGACAATGCAAACATGTTCTGGAGCAAGGACACCTGCAAAGCATCCATTGAGTCTTTCAATGAGGACAGACCAAACTTTGAACATTTCCTTCAAGTCTACTATCAAGGAATGGAAAACCATGATCAAGAGATCGCAGATAGTTGTAAAGGGTTTCTTGAAGATTTACCCCAAAAGTGCATGTATTTAGAAAAGTGTGTTCAGCCGAAGTTTTATATTGAGATCTTGGCAGGGCTATTGAAGTCTTTTGATAGAAAAATCCAGCCAGTGCACGTAGTGGAACTTTTGTGTCTTCTTGGGCATGAAATGAGAAAAGAAGGAGATAACACAAAGTACAACGATTATATGGAACAAGCCATTCAACTCTACAAAAAGAATGTTACTGAATTTGAGACAATGGCACTGTCAGAAGTGATCTATCTTCATAGTTATGCCCGATTTCTTTCAGAGAAAAAGGTATTCTTCGATCGTGAACCAAACAATATGTACGACACAGCACTGAAAATCTGCAAGACAAAAATTCCTGACCATCCCGAAACAGCAGCAACCTTGTTATTTGCAGGACGAAACGCGAAACGCTGCAAGAAGAATAATGAGGCGGTAGAAAAATTTAAGGAAGCGTTGGACCTATTTAGGAAACGTCTTGGGGATCATTTTATGACTGCTTTGTGTCTTAAAGACATCGCCGACTTTCATCTCATGGTGAAGACCGATAATCACTTAACACTATCTCTTTGGCATTACAAAGAGGCGCTGAAACTGATGGAAGATCTGGGGATGGATTGCCAAAAGGAAAGCATCCTGATGCTGAAAAACTGTGGAATTTGCCACAAACGCAATGGTAACTTTGAAGAAGCAATCAGTCTTCTTCAGAGAGCAGAACGCGTTGCCAAGAGAGAGATAGAAGGAGATCACATGTGGAAAGTCATGGTAAAGACTACTCAGGCTACCTTGTACCATGATGAAGCAATTGAAAAAGAAATTGAATCATCGACAAGGAAAAGTCTAGAAGACCAAATGGAAGCATCCATGAAAGAAGGGCTACTGATGTGTTACAAGGTCGGCGATCAGACTATTGAACGGCTGGGCAATAAACATTCGATCCGGAAAATTCTAGCTGATTATCCAAAGAGATTTCCTGAGAAGGAATACCCTCGTCAATAAAGGTGAGGCCTATGGTGAACTGTATTTTGCTTCAATAACGAATTCTGGAGAACATATCTAACGTTATATATTACTGTAGTTGAAACCAGTACTGAGTCAGCCAAAATTCGTACGTCGTTATTCAATGAAAAAACTCATGATAGTTATTCAGACAGCGATGTCGAAGTTTCTATCGGCTAATAGTTATGAACAATTTTTATTATTTTAGCATGACCCGGCCGCTGATCTCTTAAAAAACCGGAAATTCACTGACAGTTTCCTTTGTTTTTAGAGCAGTAAAGCAAAAAGGACTGCGCGCGTGACGAGGCTAAGCTGTGAACCAACACGATTGCGGGTTGGCCCTGAATAGTTCAGTGGTGGTCATTGATATTCGGTTTGGAAAGGAAAACTACAGAAACTGCTAGAATGATCGAGCACCTCAAAATAAACAGAACTCTCTACAATTCAATAATAACTTATTGAGTTTGATTTATATTTTCGACTCAGTTTATCTTTGCAAGATGGCTCTCGAGTTCAACTCTTCTACTACTTTAAGCAGTGTAGATGTTTTTCTTTCAAAGAGCAATATCACAATAAATTAGTTGGTGTATAGTGAATAGAAAATAGAATTAAATGGCTGGAAGTTAAAATACCACTGAATGTAGCAGCAAAAATGTGAAACCAAGTAGCTCGCGTGAGAATTGGTTCGTTTAATTTTTGTTTAAGTGATGCTCCACAGAAGAACTACCGTAAACTTCATTGTTCTGCCGCATTGGCTCTTTCCCACATAGAATATCTTTGATTTTAAGAATAGAGGAGGGGCTCATGGTTTATAATTATATTTAAGTATAAAAATAAAGAAAATCCATTTGCGTCAAATAAATTTTAGGAAATGTTTGTGCTTAACCAATCAGAATAGCAGAAGACAATAGCTAATAATTTTGCTTATTTGATAAGTTCCCCAAATACAATATCTTTTAAAAATTGCATGTTGTGGGATTGGGTCTCAAATTACTCGAAACCTTAAAATAATTAGACAAAATGCACCTTGAACCTTAACTTTTTAGCGGTTTTCGAGTCTAGGCCAATCAGATCACTAGTTGTTACAATGAAAAAAGTTGACATTCCATCGTGCATTGCGTTTCAGCACTTTCCTCCTTATGCGGATCATTACTTAAAATAGGAAACTAATTGTGCAAGTTATAAATAGTCGATATACCATAGAGCCGGTGACGGGCAGTAACGGCTCCCGTTATTTCCGGGTAGCAGCTATCTTCGGGGTGGCCTTTACTAGCCTTTTCTTTCCGGACAGCTAAAATTCGCGAACAAGTCATTCCAAGAAACGAAGATGACCGCAAAATTGGAGGTTCTTACCAGTGTCCGATCCAAACTCCATCGCGGCGAGTTCCGTGCGCTATGACCGAGGGCCAAATATTTTCCCGTCCGGCCTGACACCTAACTCAGTCAATAAGTATTTTATAATATGACTAGAAAGTACAAGAATAGTCGTGCAGTGCGAGGTCGCTTGAACTCGAGCGGGCCGGACGGCTTTTTCCGGACCGGCTCACGTCACGCCACCTTGCGATTCTATTTTCTGTAGGATTGCGTAAGCGGGGCCGTACGGTCATATTGACACGTTATTACACTCTTCTGACTTAGGCCCCGTTTACACGGGTCCGGACAAATTTTTGCACGGACGAATTTTGTTCCTAGACCACGTGTTTACATGGGTCCGTGCAAATTCTGTTACAGATTGCAGTGGTGTTTACACGGAACTTGCACACTTAGCCGTTCAAAAATTCGTCCAGTTCCGCCGGTCCCGTGTAAACGCAAGGTGGAACCGTGCAAGTTTTTTGTCCGTGCAAAAATTTGTCCGGACCCGTGTAAACGGGGCCTTAGTTTCAGGAGATTACTGTCGTATAATAAACAATTTATTGAGCGAAAAGTTGTGTAATACGGCTGGGCATTTTTACTCGTCAGTTTAAAATAAAAAAAATAAATAAAAATACTCAGCCGTACTACACAGCTTCACGCTGAATAACCTCATTTATTAGTAAAATACTCCGTAGTCAATTATAATGTCGGCCTTTTGAGGGAATAAAGTTGCTTTATTGTTGAGGACAATACTGATGATGAGGTTGTTTTCTTTGAAAGCGATGGATTTTCTTGGAAAGAGTTAAATTATTTTAATGGTTGATTTAAGCATGTATATGTAATCATTTGAAATATCATTAATTAGATTGAGAACAGAGGAAAATAAAGAAATTGTAGCTTTTAAAAAAGCAAGATGTTTTTTTTTCAGGATCTTTCTGACCAGGCTAAAAAAACCATTTTTAAAGCAAACTTACAGTCCTCTGATTTGTGAAGCAAAATTGTTTACTAAAAATAGTTCGGAAGATTTCAAAAACCAGCAAAACGACGGCGTTTGCAAGGTCTTTGGAAGGTGGACTCCCCCTGTCCCTTCTTCACCAGGAGAGCTTGCTCGCTGGCGCATCACCTGCATGATATCTGAAAAGGCCCAGGTTCCTTCTGCAACGCGCCTATTCAGAGTTCGCATGCGCGATTTATCCGCAAGTCAACAAATGGCCCATAATCCGGTTTCTGAAACATGAAGCCACTAGGAGTATTTCTACTCTTCCAATTAAGACCCGTTTGCCCACAAACGCCGGAAAAAAATATTCTGTTTACATCCTTCACAATGCTATAAGTATAGGTTAGCCTTAACGTTTTAGGGATATCAGGTCATTCCGAAACCCTTTTTACCCCCACTAAAAAGTACCCTGGATATAAGAACTAGAATATGGAACTAAAAAGTTCGGTGGCTGTGTGGCACTTGGTCATAAGCCCACCCAACCACGGTAGCTAAAGAAATTACGGATATAAATTCAAAGAAACTCATACCAGAATTGTAAAAGTTCATTTGTATTTTATTATCAAAACCCTTGTGAATTACACAAAAGACATAAAGAACACTATTGTATTGTTATGTCTCCTTGTCTACGTTGAAAGGCTTGTCAACTTCAATAGTTCCGCAGTCTGCGATTATAACGTCCTTCTTTGGCGTGCTTCCGTCCACATCAACGTCTTCTATCTTTCGCACCACATCCTACAACAAAATGGAAATCAGTGTAGTCAACAACTAGAAAAGCCGAAATGACTGGTCGATAAATAGAAAACGAAAATAAAAGGCATTGTAGTGAAAATCTACCGTGTGGCTCTTTAATATTCCACTGTTTCGGATGGAATTTGAATTTGTGTTGAAAAAGCCTCAAAGCAGGGTCAAAAACCAAAAACAAGCATCGAACAACAAACCTCAAAGGTTTCAATCTCCTGACCCCGAGAATGAATAACTGGGGATTCAGTTGGCGGAATATTCATAATGAAGGACCGAAAATTAACAAGGAGATGATGTTGGCAAGCTTGGGTAATCCCGAGTTGGGGGGGTGGGGGGGGGGGGGGGGGGGGGGGGGGGGAATCAGGGAACTCCCGTATAAAAATGCCTGGATCTCGTTTAATGGGTAGCAATTGTAAAACAACTCTTTTATTGATGATGTCGGAAACTGTATACTAGTTTTTATTCATCAGGTTTATCGTTTCGTTGATTGATTGTTGCAACAGGAGATTTATCAGAGAGCGCGTGTGGTGCAGTCAGATTTTGTGGTTTGATTAAGTTTTTGGGCCAATAAGGAACGCATATTTAGAATGTCTAATAGAATAATAGTTTTTGCTTTCGATTTTCGCGTGATCTCTGTGTTGAGCTGTGAAGAGGATCGGTGTTTGGCCGTGCTTCTAGAATTGTGATCAGTGTGGACGTCTTTCTTGTGTTCTCCACAATAAGTCATGGACATGACAAGAAAATAAAAACCTGTCAGACCTGTTCACTGACAAACAGCTCCTGTCACATTTTTTCGGTTCAATACCCTAAAAGGTACCACGATAATTTTAAGCACCCTAAGCGGTACCAAGCTACAAATTTGGACCCCTAAAAGGTACGACGAACACCCCCGTCATTTTTATATTGGAGTCCCCCACTCCCCCACCCGGATGGGTAATATACTATCAAATATAAAATTGTCACTTTTTAATATACTGGGCCGGGTTGTTCAAAGCGCAGTTAAGCTAACCCAGGGTTGGCATCAAGTTTGATTCCAGTTAAATAATTAATCAATGGAGATTTTTCCAAAGTTTTTTTGACCTTTAGGTTCGTCTCTGACCTGTCTTCGCATGTAACTTTATAATTATTAGCTTTTGAAAACAATTCTAACAAGAGAAACTAAACCCTCGGTTAAGTTCTAATCCTGGGTTAGTGTTAACCGGCTTTCGAATGACCGGGCCCTTAAGATTTTAATGAGGTTAAATAAAGTTATATGTATGTATGTATAATACCAACCAGCTGATACATTAGCTACTATGATCTAGCCTGGGGGTTGGGGGAGGGGTTGTCCCTCGCCCAACCTCTGAGCCCGAGAGCACTACACAATGAAATCATAATTATTGGGAGTACTATAAACAGAAGTGGTTGCTTGTTCTTCCTATTTCTCTCTTTTACTTCTGCTCCATTATAGTTTCTTTATGAACTACAATCTGCTCACAATCTGAGAACTTGAGTCAAAGGCCAGGGTAGCATGGTTGGGCGAAAAAAAAAAAAAACTGTCAAAACGTACCATTCCCTCAAGAACTTTACCAAACACTACATGTTTGCCATCAAGCCAGGTCGTTTTAATGGTTGTGATGAAGAACTGTGAACCATTTGTATCTTTTCCAGCATTAGCCATACTTAACCAGCCAGGGCCATAGTGCTTCAGTTTAAAGTTTTCATCATCAAATCTATCCCCATAGATGCTTTTACCTGGTTGGGTGACAAGATAGGTCAGTTGAGTATTCAGTCATGCTGCCTATGAATGACTGGTTAGGTTTAAGTTGATATGAAGTTGTTTCATCTTCCTGAAAGCTGCAACAACAGTATTATTTTGCTAAAAGGGGTTTAATTAGTTTTTTCTTTAGAAAGCCCAGAACACTAAATAAATAAAAAAATAAATTATAAATAAAATAATAGGAATTTCAGAGCCAATTTTAATTTGGAAATTTTGGTTTTATATGAGTGGAAACCCAAAACTAATGGCCTAGTTTTGTTTAAAATTACATTATGAGGGTTCTCAAAATATAGCTAAGTGTCTTAATTGGGTTGCAGATGGCCATGATGGCAATGGATTGCAACTTGAAAAAATTAAAATTGGGCCAATGTTTTCAAGTTTATCACCATGTGTCCTGGAAAACTCGCTAAAACGCTGATTATGGTTGATTCTCACTTGGGAAATGCACTTGATATCTTCCTCTTAGTGTTCTACAAGCATGTCATGCACGATAAAGGTACTTTAAGTTTTAAATTGGGTCAGTTTTGACAACAAATCATCACAATCACCATGACATAGCTCCTTTAATAATAGAAGCACTGGTTGTTGGTAAGAAAAAAATCATAGCAATTTAGGATTTTCCCCTGTCCACCTTTTCCACCAATAAATCAAGTATATATGCCAAGGAAGCTGATTACCTCCAGTTCCATCTCCTCTGGTAAAGTCTCCTCCTACAAAAACACAAAAATTACAAAGTTAATATTAAATAACTGGTGTCTGAATTAAATCAGTTTATGTTATTTACTTTTGTTCCTCTAGTTAAGTCTTTGTTTCCAGCTGTACTGTAAGGTGGGAATAAAAGCAGAAAAAGCAGTGGACACATTGCAATTACGGTACATTACCGTAGCGTTCCGAATGTAGCCGGCGCCGTTACCTTTGGAATTAGCAGGCCTAAAGGGCCAAAACTTTCAGGTAGCTGTTACTTTCGGGGAGCTAAAATATGTGAGTAATTGAAGAAAACAATGTTTCTCAAATGTGGCATCACCCTCCTCCCAATGTCTGGGGAATAGGATAACAAAATAAATATGCAGGAGTGAGCTAGACAGCTATTTGATTGAGGACTTGTGGTGAAAGCGACGATGATTAATGTAACCCGGTTATAGAAGAGGGGGATAGAACAATGAACACTTTGGACATTTAACTTTGTGCGAAAAAAATTCCTGTTGGTTCACATTAAAAGTTCCTGTTCAAATCACTGAAGTAAAAACTTCTGAACAAATGTTCCTGCCCTGGTATAGAGAGCTCAGTTGTGTTGGAGACATCACTATGGTATTTTCGATTGGACCGTTACTTTCGGGTGGGCCGTTTCTAATACGGGAGTTACTGGAATGGTCCGAAAATTAAAATTACTTTAATGCAGCGCTCCAAGCTGCGACCATTTTGGTCGCCATGGCGAGTGAAAAAAAAAATTGGCGACTGAATTATCGGTGAAGGTCACCATTTGGCGACCACAGGATTTAAGCTCAAAACAATAAAGTTGACTTTACGTTTTATCGATTTTTATTTGAATCATTGTTAAATCAAAGAAATATTACCATGCTTTTCTCCTGTATAAGGTCAATGATGAATCTGTTCCTCTTGCATCGCAAGACATGTGTACTGGCATAAGGATCTGCGTAACGCAGCTTCGAATTCATTGAGTGGCCATTTTGAAAACCCAGCAGTAGTGTCTTCATGTAAAGTAGCATGAAGTGTCTTGCGTTAATGTCAAACGACAATTTTTGGCAACCGAAATTTCCAATGGCGACCATTTTAAAAATGTAGGTCGTCAAAAGGCGACTTATTGAAAAAATGAGCTTGGAGCGCTGTAATGGGGTGGCTATTTTAAGTGGTTCTTACCTTGAATCATGAAATCTTTTATTACTCTGTGGAATTTGCTTCCCTTGAAACCAAAGCCTTTCTGCAATACAAAAATATTTTCCACAACCTTGATAAAAGAATCCCAGACAAGGGGGGGGGGGGGGGGGGGGGGTACGGCCTCCTCTAAATCTGCCTAGGATTACAGTACCTTAAGCTTGTAGGTGTATAACAGTAATTAAGGAACCAGATCCAATAAAAATTCAGCATAGAATCAGGTTTCTCAAAACCTAGCAACATAAGGCTAGTATGCAGGATTGTTGCATACTCACTATTTGAAGGGGTAAGAGCATAAAGGGTAAATTTTTACCTTCAGTAACTACTGCTGACAACAGTCAAACATGACTGGAAAAATCAAAGGCTCTTATGAGCAAACTTGTGAATACAAAACATTCTGATTCTTCCCTCTCCTAGACATTTAAATGCTTCACCAAACCCCACTCCCTGCATCCATCTCCCCATCCCCCCCTCCCTCTAACACTGTCCCCTTGGGTGAGGCAGGTGACCATTGCATATTGTGGGCTCAATGTTCACCAACCCTCTCTTCTCCTAAGCATTTAGACTACGAGTAGTCCCTCCTTTTTCCTCAGGGATAGTAGAGTGAGCGAAACGCGAGCGCGCGTGAAAATCACCCCACGCAAGAAAGGCGAGACGCGCGGCGGGGAGAGAGAAAAAGAAGGGACTACAGACAAAGCCCATGCTTTTGACTCTTCACGGTCGACTGATTTTGGAGTGTGAAGTTCGTATCGCCTTTCAAACCAATTAAGCGCATCCAATGGGATTCCTTGTTTCATTGAGCTGTCATTGCTCTTGTCATCAGTAAACGGCGGGGGATGTTTATTACAAGATTATAAAGTTCTCGTCGCGTGCAACGGACTAGAGATCAAGTCTAGTCAAGTCAAGTCTGTCGGTTGTGTTTTCCCGTGGTGTTGCGCTTGGAATTGCAATTCCAATTGTAGATTTTGACCTCATTTTAGCATCCTTTTTTGGCGGTTGGTGTGTTGTTTTGACCATTAATATTGGCATGTAGATTTTTGTGTAGGAAAGGTTTGAATTTCTTTAACTTTTCTCTCTGAAATACCGGACATGACAGGATCTAAAATGATCTGTTAGCCGTGAATGTCTTTCCTGCCATTAATGTCACGCTGGGCCCAGCTATTTTTTTTTTGATTTTTTTTAAATTTTTCCCGCCAACAGTGCCTCCACCGCTTGAGTCTGTTCCGGTTTCAGCGATGTTATATTTGGAATTTTTTTCAGACATGCCTGAAGTTTTTTCGAGTGTTGATAGCGGCTGGCGCGTTTTTGACAGATGTTAACAGATTGCCATGGAAGAGCCAATCAGAATTTTGAGTCGTGAGGGCAACGCATAAGTTCAAAAGCTTGGGCTTTGTCTGTAGTCCCTCCTTTTTCTCTCTTCCCGCCGCCTGTCTCGCCTTTCTCGTGTGGGGTGATTTTCACGCGCGCTCGCGTTTTGCTCACTCCACTATCCCTGACGAAAAAGGAGGGACTACTCGTAGTCTACTAAGCATTTTGCTCCACCAACTCCCCATCCCTCAAGTGAAGTTTTGTCCTACTGCTAACTTGTTTAATGCTTTGAATATCCACAAGTTAAAAATGACAATTTTATTTTCAAAATGCAAAACCTATCCCTTCCATGGAAAGTTTGCTACCACTTTGAATGCTGCTGCAATGACATGACTTGTAATGTAATATAACCTCATGATTATCAAATTAACAATCAACTTTTGTTGCAATCAAAACCACCCCTTTACCTCTCCGGTTGCCAATGTAGCAAAATTTTTAACGGTTTTTGGTACAGTTTTCCCAAACAAACCAATGACAACTCGTCCTAGCTTCTCACCTCCATGGGTAATGTCAAAGAAAACCTGCAATGGTAAATATACTTAGTATGCAAAATGTAGTATAACACCTGGTATATATAATTTATTTTATTTACAACGAAAACTATTTTGATCATCTAACAATATGGCTAAGCAGTTATAAAAACCAATCCAACCTAAACACCATACTGACTGTGTCAATGAAAAACGAAAATATACACTGCCAGATACAACAGTATTTCAATTTGATTAACTCCCTTTGTGAGTGGGTCAGGCAGGGCATGGCAAAGCCTGTAACGTACATGCAATACAGTAGACCTTATTTATGAATGGTAACCGATCTGAAGATTTGTTATGATTGGTACATTTATATAGGCATTGTGTGTGGGCAGCAATATGTTTAAACTTATAGGATGGTTTGAACGAGTCCTTCTATTGGATTTGTATAGAGTTGGGAAAGGGTAGATGAACTAACTTGTTTGCGACGGAATAAAATAAGGGTGAGCCATAAAACTAGGGATGACTCAAAAGGACCTCATTAAAAATTCTTTACACTTCAGTCTTTGCGTATTTATACAGTGACACAAGAAAACCTGGAGAAACCAGAATGGCTCGATCTTATGGAACTTCGCTGCATTGCTTGTAAATAAGTGATGTGCTGTTTCTGAAAGGGATTCCCAACAGCAGAACCATGCTCAACGTGGGGTCTACTAGTGAATACTTTACGTCTGATCTGCCCAGTGTCTTCATCGATGGCCTTATTCTTGATGACCTTCTGCATGCATCCATGCAAGAACAAGAATGGACCCAATTTCAAAGCATGAAAACTAAGAAAACTCTTATCAACTGTGGATAAAAAGCTTACATTGTTTACTCACTACGATTGATATTTAGCTTTTGTACAAAAACCCACCTTTTCCGTGCATAGAGGGCCCTTCTTGGTCTTTCCCGCTTGCGAGTCGCCAGGTAAAAGAAGAAAAATTAAAGCACAAATAGCAAAACTAACTACTACTACAATTTTCATTATCGTCTTAGCGCGAAACGTCATTCAATGAATCACAAAAACTACTCGAAAGAAATGTCCTTGAAAAAGAACTCTTTGAATGATGCTTTGCGGCAGTCAAAACCGGAAGTGAGGTTGTCACGCAATCTCCCCTCACAAATTCAGTGGTGTTTTATCTAAAACGTACAAAAAATAATTGCTCTGCACTTCAAAGTAGCACAAAAACAGACTGTAAGAATATTTTTATTTAAAAAACCTGTATAATCCAATTTTTACCACGATGCTACATTAGTTACCAACGCCTGCCGGATTTGGCAATTTGAGTTGTCGAAACACTATTGGTTCTCAATAATCTGGAAGCTGATTGGTCCACGCTTGTTCGATTTCCCGCATTCAAAAACTCAAAATCCTCTGGTGCTGCATTCACGAAAATTCAAGATGTCCCCTTGGTTGTACTTGGCTGTGATGGCCTGTGCGTGTTTCGGCACTAAAGCCGACAATAAAGACGCTTTGGTCACAAAGAAGGTGTTTTTTGATGTTACAATCGGTGGCGAGAAAGCTGGCAGAATTGTAATTGGATTATTCGGAAAGACGGTACCAAAGACTGCTGAAAATTTTTACAAACTTGCAACTCACGAGGTTAGTAACTCACAGCAGGTAATAGTGTTTTAGTGTGTTGTGATGTTTTTATGTTCCCACTGATCTGAACTTTGAAATGCTATATATCTGTATATATGTTATGAACTGCAAAGAGCACCCACTTTATATTTTATCAAGACTGACACCAGACATGATAAGCTAAGCTCGTAGATTAATTGGAATATTGGGCCAGGCCTTATACGACTAATGTTTTATTCAAATCCACGTGTGCTTTTTGTTCATGCAGGTGTGTAGACCTTTTCTTGGTGCTCAACAATGAAAAATCAACCTTTTATTTCTGACAAATTTCCCACAGATATTATTGATTACCGTATTTCCTCGAATAATAGCCGGGAGCGATTATTAATTCTTTCACTCCAAAGGGGGGGGGGGGGGGGGGGGATTATTGAAGGCGGGGCGATTAATCGAGGAGGAGGGGGGTGGGGGGGGGGGCGATTATTGAAGGGGAGGCGATTAATCGAGGAGGTGGGGGGGGGGGGGCGATTATTGAAGGGGAGGCGATTAATCGAGGAGGGGGGGGGGGGGGGGCGATTATTTCAAATATTATTTCTATGGTGCTACATGTAGCTTATAGAGAGCAGAAAGAAATAAAAAGTCAAATACTTGAGTGTTACTATGAAAAATGATTTGAAATCTGTGCTCTTGTAACTTTTCTTAATTATAACAATTAAATAAAAGCTTGTTTCCTACATGTACACAAGAAGTTAATATTTAACTAGTCGAAGAGTAGAAAGGGGTGAAAGAATGTGGAGAGGATGGGGGGCAATTAACTGAGGGAGCCAATTATTTCACATATTTCCGCTAAAGGGGGTGATTGTTTGAGGTATGTATGTATGGTATTTGACACTCAAAAAAATTACATAACCATGCATGTAATCTGAAACTTTAAATGAATCGAGGAAATGAAATGGAAATGTTGATTTGAAAAACAACAGTAATATTTACAATACAATACATTTTTAAATTTGGCTGCTTTTTCAGACAAGGTTTTTCCCGTACAGAATAAAACAATCTCGTACAAAGTTAACTTCATCAATACAGACAATTTGGCTAACTCTAAGGGTTTAAATGTTCTAGTCATAATTATTTAGTGTTTTATTGGTGTTTAATATATGTGATAATTCACTGTAGTTTTCCATAAGAACAATAGAATGCTTAAATTACATCATTTATTCACTCTGTTTATATGGACAGTCTCCATGGTCCCTTCTGTGTCCATATTAACTGGGTTTGACTGTATTTACATTGAAGGAGGGAGGCCCTAGCACTAGTATCATCATACATGTTCTGATCTCTATGAACACTGCTCCCTGAGTTGTTACAATAATTATTGGTGATCTTCATTGACAGGTTACTATTTCCTGCTGACTCTCTGCTTTGAGCCTTTGTATCTATCAATCAAAAGTGGCCCAAACATTGTAGCCTCTTGGAATTGTCTTCTGTTGTTTTGTGTGGCAAGTTAAACAGAAGTACTGGCCTTTTGCCAATCATTCATATTTTCCCTAGCATTTGGATCATCCTAACATAGGCAGTTACATGCAGCTAGCATCTTCCTAAATCTTGGATCTTCCTTCCTTTCATCTAGGATAATCCTAGAGCTAGAAGATCCTAGAACTAGGGCCAAATACAACTGTTTGTATGTAAACTGATAGTAGTTAGTAGTTAATCCATTAGGTTCTAAGTCTAAACTGAAAGTAGAATAAAGAAAACATCACACTGTGATGAACAGCCTTCTATGATGATCCTGGAGCTAGGATCTTCCTCCCTTCCTCCCTCTAAACAGGCCCTTACTATCTGTTACTTGGTTAGTTTCTTTAGTTTGCATCTTATTACTTACAAAATGAGGCATAAGCATTTGGAACAAACAGGCATCATTAGAATAATGGTTTGAGAAATAATGCATTAGCAGGAGTGGAGCCAGAAAAATGCCTAAAGCTCTGCTGGAAATGCATGCAGCCTTCTTCAAGTTCATCATATGGCTGAGATAAGTCAAGACCGATGGGAAAATATTTAGCTTTTGACCGGTACACTCCTGGATCCTACACATCATGACCTCAGATCAAGCCAAATATTTTCTCTTCTGGCCTTCACTGACATTGAGTGTTTCACTTGATCACTATTATTCTTGAAACCTTTGTTGAATATTTCTCTATTTTTTTATCTCCTTAACACAGAAAGGCTTTGGATACAAGGGCAGCATTTTCCACCGAGTCATTGACGGCTTTATGATCCAAGGTAATCCTTGTTTCTTGCCACCCAGATTTTGTGCTGGGTCCTGCTTCTTGTATATCAGTGACAATAAATATAAATTATATCAATGATACTTTTCTTGTTTGAATAGGTGGTGACTTCACAAACAGAGATGGCACTGGAGGTAGGTCATTAAAGGTTTTACTCCTATAGTGTAAAAAAGTAATTTTAATTATCAGTTGAAAAATTGTGCTACATAAAATGATAAGGCTTCAATAAAAAAATGTTCTTCTTTATATTAATAGCATCTATGCTGCTCTGTTGCGTCTCAAATCAATATTTCCCTGGAATATCTGTCAGTAATAATATTTAAGCAGGCTCTTGATTAAAAAAATGTTCTTCTCATTAAAGGTAAAAGCATCTATGGTGATCGTTTCAAGGATGAGAATTTTAAGCTAACACACTATGGTGCTGGCTGGCTGAGTATGGCCAATGCTGGAAAAGATACAAATGGTTCACAGTTCTTCATCACAACAGTAAAAACAGAGTGGCTGGATGGAAGACATGTTGTGTTTGGAAAAGTGCTAGAAGGAATGGTATGTATAACTTAGTCTTAACAACAAGCCATTTACCAAATAATAAATCACACATTTGTAGTAACATGTCAGATTTTGCTATATCTAAAATAAAGCTTCATGTAGTCTGTAATATTGTTTTTCTGTGTGATGTCAGGACATTTTTGCAAAAACCATCATACCAAATGAAACATAAAAGCCAAGTTAAAGATTTTTTCACACCAAAAAGTTTACAAAGCAACTGACTCGTCCCAGTTGTCTTTCTTGGCAAGATGCAGGAGACGCGCGTGGGGGAAAGGTGCGGAACAAAAAAAGTGCGACCGAGGGGGGTGATGGGAGAAAGAGAAATGACTGGGGACAAGTCAGATGGCATAATATAAGTTTATTGTGGAGGCGCGGTGGTTAGTGCATCAGACTTTCAACCTGAAGGTTGGTGGTTTCAGCCTGGTCTCTGTGGTTGTGTTGTTTCTGTACAATGTAGATAAGAAACTGTGCTCCACATTGTCCAGGTGTACAAATGGGTACCGGCGACATATATGTAATGCTGGGGAGTAACCTTGCGATGGACTAGCATCCCATGCAGGGGGGAGTACAAATACTCTCAGTCACTTCATGCTACAGAAACCAGATTAAGATCTGGCAGTTGTGAGCCAAAAAAATTAGGCTTGGAAGACTTAACTTTTTTCCATAAAAGCTTGGTGAGTGAAGTGTGATCAAAATATAGGTGTCGTGAAAAAGAGGAGTGTTTTTTTTGTCTTCCTTTGTTGTGGACCATATTTGGGTGGTGGGGGGACTCGTTTGTTTGCGAGAAAAGTTACCACTTTATCTCTACTATATATATATATATATAGTGACATTTATTAATTTTTGTTTCTCTTGGTTATTTTGTAGGATGTTGTCAGAAAGATAGAGAAAACACAAACTGATGGGCGTGATAAACCAAAAAAAGAGGTCCAAATAGCTGACTCTGGATCACTTCCAGTTGATAAACCATTTGAAGTTCCTAAGGAAGATGCCCAGTAATAAGACTAATAACTCGCCTGACATGCATTAAATTAAGTGCTGCTAATAATCACACAAGTCTTTCAATTTATGAACACTAGATGTTAGATAAATGAATTTTTTTGTTTACATTTTTCCTTCACATTTGAAAAGTACATTTGAAAGGTACATCAATTATTGATGTGAAATCAAGTTTCCCATTAGTTGTTTACTTTGGTGTTGTCATCTTAATGTTTTGGTATTTTTTATAACCAATAATTTACTGATTTCAATAACATGGATTCTCTGGTGAATATGTCATTTTGTACTTCTCAAAAACTTAAAATAAAACTGCAGTCAATCACTGTTAATATAGTTTTGTTATTTCAACTTTAAAAAAATGTCTCCAAACTTGTGAAAATGATATTTTTGCTTATTTTTTCCTTCCCTTCCCCGCGTAAGGTCCAGGGCCGTAGGAAGCCTTGAAAAACTAGTGTGTGTGTGTGTGTGGGGGGGGGGGGGGGCACAAATATTTTTGGAAATGAAACACCGGAAACTGCATTTTCCAGCGTTTTGGGCTTTTAAATTTCAAGCTTTGGATAGACGAAAACTCTTTCTAAACTGACACTTAATACAAAGCACAGCACATTTCCATGATCCAAAATGTTTAGTGAAGTAATTACACATGATCACACAAACATCAATATCTATTTACTGTATATAGTTTTTCTTATATTCCTATTAATGATAGTTCCAAAAAAAAAAATCATTGACTGTCTTGGTCAAGGAAAGCACAACGGTTGAACAGAGTCAATTCATTAGTACTTTCTACACTGTCTCAGCAAACCAATGAATATTGAAAAAAGTAAAACACTTCGAAATGTCTATAACGAAGTAAAAAACTTGGGGGGGGGGGGGGGGCACGCCCACCCCCGGCCCCTCCCCTTGCTACGGCCCAGGTACCTTGCGCTCCGCGCTCGTTGTTCGCGCTTCGCGCCCCAAAAGGTCCCAAAAGCGAAGCACTCGGCTATTTAAATACAGCAAAAATGAGTCATTCAGGCAATTATCATAGAAGACAAGAGCGCAAAAATCTCAGGCTGCTCGTAGCCTAAGAAGACAGAAATCAAAGCATTCCAGGACTTGCTAAAATATGACCGTCTACACGCGTACGCATTTGAATGTTGCGTTACGCTGGCCTATAAAAAGCACAGAACAGTAAACAACAGGACAATACCCTATTGATCACAAGCACAGAGGGGTCATTGATGATCAGACGTGTACGTGGCATCGAATTTGAAACCGCGTTCACTCTCGTTTCATTCTCGTTCTAACTCCTTCGATCATCGTCTCAGTTCAAAATGTTTCTCTTCATTGCAGTCATCTGCTGCCTTAACGCTCTTTTTGCGCATACTGTTAGCGCCGATTCGGATACTCTGGTAACAAACAAGGCGTTTCTAGACATCAGTATCGGAGGACAACCCAAAGGAAGAATAGTTATAGGGCTGTTCGGAAAAACAGTCCCCAAAACTGTCGAGAACTTCAAGGCCCTGGCTTCACACGAGGTGGGTATATTCCGTTTTATTTTTAACCTGCAGAAATAAACATTCGGAAAACAATTACGATCAATTTTATGACGAATCTAGCCAAGGTGAGATGAACATTCCTTTTCACTTCTCATCGTTCTTTGAGGAATTTATTAGTTTCTGTTGTAAAAATTAGTCACCAGTCAACCAAACTTTTGAAATAAAGTCGTATGCTGTAACTCGGTTCCCTTAGGTCTTCCAAGTTCGAAAATTATGAAAAATATATTTTGTATAAGATTTTTTGAAAATATTGTAGTGACACGTGGCGCGCGCTTCAGTGCTGCGTTGCTTTTGTCACATAACGTTATTAAAATGTTTCAGTAATGTTATTAAATCGCGTTTGTTTGTTAATTTTTTTACCTTTAGTATGGCTATGGTTATAAAGGCGCTATTTTTCACCGTGTGATCAAGGATTTCATGATACAAGGTTTGTTTATTAATTTGTGATTTTGATATAGACTAAATGCCAGGATAAATTGAAAAAAGTAATTGCTCGTAGGCTTCGCTCTCGTAAATTGTATAAATCACCACCCGCTATGGAATGTAATTTTACAAGTTTATCGATTTGTTTGTTGCTAATCAATGTTTCGTGCATGGAGCATCTGCGACTAATCTAAAAATTTTATTTCTGAACAGCACGTGTCTTGAAGCGTTAATACTGTAGGGTTGGGAATTTTTCTTTTTGTCTGCCTTTAGTGCGTGACTCGCGCGCGTTTCTGACTCGCGCTACCACAATTACAAAAGCGCGCTTGTAGTCGACAACTGAATGTTGATTTCTATACCATGGATTCATGTTTAGTTCCGTCTTCTATAGAACTGTAATATTTTGTGTGTGACATTTCCATAATAACCTCTTAAGCTCTGATTATGTCATACCGCGCCTTGCGGTTAGATTAGGAGCAGTCTTTTCTTTCCCGCTCGCTCGACAAAGTAAAGGAAAAGTAAGAGACTGGGAACGATTGTAGAATACCCGGCCCATTCATTTACATGTGTCGGTACGCTTTGTAGAACGAGGAAAATAACAATGGGCACTTTTGTGGTTAGCTCATTTTAATTTTTTTTTATTTGAAATATACGTTCCACTGAATGAGAATTGAAGTGCAACGAAGGTACCATGCAACAATTATTTCGTTCAATTTCTCGTTATGCAACGTAACGTAACTTGGACTGTTCGTTAGACCTCGCAACAAACCTTTCGTTATAAAATTGCTCGTATTTGTCATGTAACACGCTTGGTTTACTTGGATTGCCCGTTATACTCAATCAGGGGCCATGAGCTCCTGACCCAATGAAGATGATTGCGAAACAAATTTGTCGCTTGACTAACCTGCCTCCCACGGAAATCTTTTCCAGAGTAATTTTTACGCCCTCTGTTTTGGAATAGCACGGTTGCCATGGTAACCCAGGTAAGCCTTTTGGCAAAATAATACTTTTTTTTTCAAATTTAGAGAGTTCTTTTTCATCGGCTTGACTTTTCTTTGACTTATTGTTTGTTCCTTATGATTTGCAGCAGGGTTTTAGTTATAATAATACAAGTAACCTGGTGTATGTATGTTTATATTTGGATATTGTAGGTGGAGACTTCAGTGCTAATGGTGATGGATCTGGATGTAAGTGGACGCTCTTGATTTTTCCCTTACAAATAAAAAATAAAGAAGAGAATCCAAAATAATTCAATGGCATTGGACGTCTAGAACTGGCGATTTTGTTTCTTAAAATTTAAGTGAATTTTTATAATCATTACTTGTCAAGGAAAATTAAGATTCAGCATCAATCCACCAACGATATGATGTTGTAAGACTGTGGTGGGGTGGGGGTATATTTGCAAGGGGAGGGGGAGGAAGTCATTTCGTCCAAAATCAGACATTGAAGGTAGTTCATTTACACAGGCATTCAAAACGCATATGCATGGCACGTGCATGTCACGTGCAGGAAGGAAAAATTCTTGAAGTGAAACTAGTAAAATAGCAACAGCTTCCTGTTTCTCGTTTTTAACCCGTGAATAAGCGCATGCGTAATAAACGGGTTATCGGCAACGGTGGCTGAATTCACTCACTCACTAACTCACTCACTCACTCACTCACTCCTTCCATCGTGACGTAATGTTTTGTTACGAATGCGTTTCGTAGCAAGAACAAAGTGAATCCAGCGATAACAATAACTAATTTGTTGTAAACGAATATAAACGACAATAAGCTTAAAGATGTTTCGCATTTGGAGTCTTTGATGTAACATTAAAATCGATCTAAAAGGATTTTTCAACCGAGACACGCATTTTGATGCGTAACTACCTTGAAATAACAAAATTTAGTCTTCACTAATTATGTGTTTCTCGCTGTTCAAGTGGTTTAGTGTCAGGACTTGGAGTCGGGAGGAGTGAGGTTCAAGTCCAGCTCTGGACCTTCATTTTTTCCCTCTTTTTGTTTCTTCTTCGGACTGGACATTATGAAAGTGATGTCAGTAGTTTTTTTTTTGCGTTCGTCAAAAATCCTTGCATTTAATTTAAAAAAATCATCGAACCGTGTCAGTGTAAAAAAATAAGCTTACCGCAATATTGCGTTACGCGTTAGCATTTCTTATTCATGGGTTGGCTCTTAGGGGCCTTTGATTATATTGAGATCTCGAAAGGGAGAGGGGAGAGGGGAGGGGGCTGACCACCCCCCCACCCCCCCAGGTACGCCCCTGATTATAGAGACTGGTCATTTATGTGTTATGTTAGTATGTTTCAACACAGTATTTTGTTTTCAGCCAAAAGTATTTATGGAAAATACTTTGATGACGAGAATTTCATCCTGAAGCATTATGGGCCAGGCTGGTTGTGCATGGCAAATGCTGGGAAGGACACTAACGGATCACAGTTTTACATCACATTAGTGAAAACGCAATGGCTGGACGGCAAACACACATGTTTTGGCAAAGTTGTTGATGGAATGGTAAGTTAAATCGTTTTTGTTTCTTTCATTATCATTGGCTTCAAGTAGGATTGTAAGACATTGTCTGATTGCTTCGAAATCCCGAATAATTACGGTATAGAAAACACTAACATTGGCCGGAAAACCACACCAACAAACTAAGGTGAAATTTGCCGGATTCGGCTAGGGTCCATCATTCTCTCATTTCACTCAAAAAGTCAAGCGAGAAATGAAAGTTTGCGATTCGCTTGCCGTGCGAAATTTCTTTCCTTTTCCATGTTCCGAAATTGCGCGAAGAGGCGATGTTTCCATGAGCTCGCTTTTTATGTGTTTTGTTTTTTTCCAATTTCGCTTGTCATAATTAATCCCTACTGCTGTTAGTCTAGTCCGGATCCGTATAAAGAAAGAGGAAAATTACAAACTATTCCTTAAAACTGTGAAGTACTACACGATTTGCCCATTTAGTTCCTTTTTTTGAACCCCTAAGTTTGGTGAAGCCCGTTCCAGCCTCTTACTGACTGGTCATAGTGAAAAGGGCGAAATAATATAAAGCTCATAATCAAGAAAAAAAACTGAAGAGTTAAAGAAAAGCGACTTCTCTCAATAATGTTTTGCCGTTTTGATTGTTGATATTACTTGGAGTGTCACTTTTCTTTAGTTCTCCGTAATCTGAAAGCTTGAAACAATCCAAATGGTCCAGATTACAGCAGTTTGAACCTTTTAGATTTCGTTTAAGTTATACACGCTTTTACCTAAATGACTGGTGCCGAAGACTCCCCCAGATTCCTTTGTTCATTGTTCCTTTTTCACTAAGTCGGCCAACGACATTCAATGTTATTTTATTTTTCCTTAACAGAAAATCGTCAAAGAAATCGGAGAACTGGAGACCGATGAATCTGACCGACCCAAAAAGCAAGTGCTTATCACAAACTCAGGCTTGGAGGAGGGCTTCAACTGGCCTTATGAAGTTCCAAAGACGGGTGTTTTTGCTTAGCGCTGCAACGCTCCAATTTCTTCTTTATTTTTATAAATAACCACATGCTAAAGTGTTGGATTGTGTTTTAAGGAAAAGATAATAAGACCTCGATAAGTCTAAGTTGTTTTGAACTGCTTCCTTTTGCAGCTGTTATCATAGTCTCTTTGTTTCATGAAACTCTAAATTTAGTCAAGGATTGAACTTGTGTTTAAGAGGGAATCTACAACCCTGGCCAATACTCTTGGGAAACTTCCGAAATAACTCTGCAATTTTACGCATTCCCCCCTCCCTGCTAGTGCAATGTTGACCTCACGGGTACAAAATTGTTTTCACGGCAATCAACATTGCTGTGGGGAGGGGAGGGGGGGGGGGGGGGGGGGGGGAGGACTGAAATGGCATGTGATAACGACATTCATATATCTTATTGACCAAGCGCGAGGGCCGTACTAGGAGAATATCGGCCCTCGGTCTTGAAAGTACGGACCGAGCGCAGCGAGGTCCGTACAGAAAAGACCTCGGGCCGATATTCTCCCAGTACGGTCCCGAGCAAGCTTGGTTAATAAGAGATTTATTACACGACTCCTGCCGGCGGGAGGATCGCGCGGGATCATGCGGGACAATGCCCGGTCCAATACTTAGAGAATATTTGACCGGCAATCGAGCATTCTGATTGGTTGATTTTAGTTATTGGCCCTCTGACTGTCTTAGTCGTGTAATAAAGAAGCATACTGAATAGTAGGATAAAAATATATTAGGGAAGCGTATTTTTGCGTGTAATTTCAGTGAGTGTCCCAAAAAGTATTGACCAGGGTTGTACTTACAAATTTGACGGAGAACATATTAAGAAAAGAGAGAGATAAGTCACCAAAAAGGACTAACAGTGAGATTGTTACATGACATGAAAGCAATGTCCAGTTGGGCGCGCCGTCTCATGAGTTCTTTATTTTTAACAGCATCATAAATTGGTCGTCGTCGGTTTCAAAGCGAAAGATGTTAACTTGCTCAGGTAGTTTAATTTACACATGTTAGGGGTTCCAGTGAGGTTTTATATATAATGGTTTGTTTGTTCATGCACTAGGTTAGTATGAGAGGATGTAAGAATGTCACTTAATAAAGCAAAGGAAAACTATGATTTCAGTGTGGTGTGTGTAGTCACAGACACAATTGGAATGGCGTTGTACTGCGGTTTTTTTCAAAGCATTTTGGTGCCTTTTAAAAAATTGTTGAAAGCTATACAGTTTAGCTTTTTAGTTATTTTAGCTGAATATTTCAGCGGCAGAAAATTTTAGGGAAAGGAAGTTTTATTCCCCGAGTTTAACAGCTGTTTTCACCTTTCCGACAGTTTTAGCTTATTGAAAGTATTTCGTATCCAAAACGACAAAAACCTCTACTTTTCAATGTTATTCATGACGAATTTTTAAGGTACTAAGGCCTTCCGAACAGCTTTCCACCGAAACGATTTGTTGGGAATTTTTATTCCAGTCGTAATTGCTCATATTAAGCCTACTACTTTGTGAATATTTTAGATTCTGTCGCAGTGTTTCATATAGGCTGGTTTTCACTGGCGACGGAGTCGGAGTCAGAGTCGTAGTCGGAGTCGTAAGCTGAGCGCTTCCGACCTAGTGAAAATCGGAGTCGTAAGCGGGGTCATAAGCTCGACGGAATCGGAGTCGGAAGAATCAGAACGGTTCCATTTTCTTTCGATTCCGCTTATGACTCCGACGCTTATGATCCAGTGAAAACTAGATTGTCGGAGTCGCAAACAGAAGCGAATAAACCAATCACAATCCCCATTTCTTGCTTACGACTCCGACAATCTAGTTTTCACTAGATCGTAAGCGACATAAGCGCAATCGGAAGCTCTGCTCGATTCGTTGTTTTATTTTCACTAGATACGCTTCCGATTACGACTCCGACTCCGTCGCTAGTGAAAACCAGCCTTAGTGGCACGCACGTAGTGTAAGCCCCTCAAATGTGGACGACCCCGGGCGCTGGGAACGAGATTGTTTCATTCAGGCTTTTCAACTCTTGAAATGGAAAAGTACCTGCTCAAAACAAAACACTGTCGTCCCTTGTTAACTTAACCATCCAATGACTAACTTGACGTGACCCGCACACGTGAATTAAAATATTAATACCTTCCACTTTTTTTCCTGCCTCATAAAGATTGCTTTACTTACAGAACAACATTTTAGATCGTAGTTAGAATTTCAAATCATTTGATCTCCGGCCATGATTTTATGGGCTACATTGCTTTGTCTATTGCATGTGGTTCTGGTGAAAGCGGATCCGGACACTGCGGTAACTCGTAAAGTGTTTTTCGACATTCTGATCGGAGGACAGCCGGCCGGTAAGATTGTGTTGGGTTTGTTTGGCAACACGGCGCCTAAGACCGTCACAAACTTCGTGTCTTTAGCGGGAAATGAGGTTTGTTCATCCGTGAAATTAATTTATCTTGTATCCTGTAAAAGATAAGTAGTACTCGCTGAAGTTTACATACTGGCAGAAATACAAAGTATGAATTATTCTACGTTTTGCTTGTCAATAACGATCGTCTTTTCCAAAAACTTCACTTTTTCATGAAAGGTTGTCTTAACTGAATAACTTCACCATATTATTGGCCAATAATACTAGAAACGTTAACGTATGTTAGCTTTTTGATTATTGTTTACTCAACAGTTCAAGGCTTTAACGCTGTATTTTTCTTCTTTAAAAATAACAGTAGCTACCTTTCTTTTCAAGTAAATCGTAAATTCTAAAAGCTATTACCGATGTTTAAAAATAACATCCTTGTTTTCAAAAAATTTCCCTTTCAGTACGGCTACGGCTACAAAGGCAGCAGTTTTCACCGAGTAATTAAAAACTTTATGATTCAAGGTTTGTTGAAAGTTGTACTATAGTACTTGAAAGTTATGGGCCGGTTATTTAAACGAGGTTTAGACAGCGTTTAATAAAACCTCGGTCTAAACCAATTTCAATCTGGCCAACCCTAATATTTAAACGTTATTTACTGAACCCATTGTCCAGAAGGCAGACAAAATTTTTCTACTTAAATTGATCCACTTATAACAGAAGTAAGGTGCATTGTCTTAAACCGCGATCTCAGTTAGGCCCCGTCCACATGTATCCGGATATTTTTGAATCCGCAACTTTTTTGTTGCGGATTGGCCTTCCGTCCACACGTATCCGGCGGCGAATTCGGCTTACGAATTCGCAACTTTTTGAATCCGCTCTCCAGAGTGGAAATTTTTGAATACGCTACGAGTACGGCATCGTGTGGACGGTCGAATCCGGATATTTTTGAATACGCTGACGTAACAGTATTCTATCCAGTCTTTCACCGCACGAATACATTCAACATGGCCGACCGAAATGTTATCGCTTCACTTCTACTTAACCTTATTTCAAGTCTAATACCGTGTTTACAGTTGAACTTGGGAAAAACAATCGAATTTGCCGCCAAACTCGCACAAAGGGGCGCACAAAATGTTGGCCTTTGCGCATGCTCTGTTGACAACATTTAAAAAGGAGCCCTGGGCACTAGAGCTCATCCGGATACGTGTGGACGGGCAAATGCGATTCGAATACGCTACGTGTGGACACTAATATTTTCTAATCCGCAACAAAATATTGCGGATTAAAAAAATATCCGGATACGTGTGGACGGGGCCTTAGACTTCGTTTAAATAACCCGCGGTATAAGTTTATATAATTATATAAACACAATGCTGCACAAGAGAATCAAAAGCCAGGTAATCCACTTAAACTATGCCTGGATGGTCTTAATAATATTAATAATTGTTAAAAATAAAACTCGTTCTTACTCACATAACTGATCATAACAACAACACGCGCGATAGTAACAGAAGAATATAATCTGCTATCATGTCAAGTTCGCTCATTGTGCATGATTTCCGAATAACAATCATGTCAAGTTACCGTAAAATCTCTATTAAGCCACCCGGGTGACTTATTTATTTAAGGTACTTTCGAGGTGGGGCAAAATGCAGCACGATGTACAATATCAGGATATAATATGAAATGAACTTTATTCCAGGCATAACTAATCAATGATCAATGACATCAATGAGTAATCAATGGGTAATCAATGGGTAATCAATTGATTAATCATTGAGTATTGCCAATACTCAATGAGTAATCAATGATTAATCGAACCCAAAAAAATTTGTGGGTCATTGATTACTCATTGATGTCATTGATTACTCATTTTAAACCAACAGAGACCTTCCAGTACACCCATTTCTCTTCCTGTCACCCACCAGGGGCCAGAAAAGGGCTCTGGGATAAAAGGTGAAGCCCTGAGACTTTTAAGAACAAATTCTTCAGCGAAATCATTTAGTGAGAATATCAACAACTTCAAAGCACGCCTCCGTGCAAGAGGCTACACTCGCAATCTCATTGAGAAAATAATTTCCGAGGTAAAATTCAATGAACGGAAGTCATCTTTGCAGCAAAAGGCGAGAACGTGTTAAAAAGAATTCTGCCTTTCGTAACAACATACCACCCGACGTTGCCTAATCTTAAAAACATCTTAATGAGGAAATGGCAAGTAATGGTCCTAGTAAGAACTAGGCAACCTAACGGCAAGGAATGCAGAAAGGTGTTAATTGTGATATTGTTGAAACCATCCACCTCATTGATTCCCTTTTAGTGAAAACTATTCTGAGTTTTAATGCAACCAAAATTCTGTGTGGGAAACATGTAAAATTAGAAGCCTTTCTTGGCCATTGTTTTCGAGTTTTACGATTGGATGAAATCTTGTAGCACAAAAGAAACATCACTTTAAAATAAAGTTCCAGTACATTAAAAAAAAAACATGTCCATAGGCTGATGTATTCTCAGTAAGAAACACCTAAACAATCTTATGTGGGGAAAGCGAAATGCCGTGGAACAATAGAGCATTGCCTAGTTCTTACACGCATTGTTACTTAATTCAGAACCAACCATTGCTAAGAGAAATATACAAAGAGCCTCCCCTTATCTCATACAAAAAAGGAAAATCCTTGGGGGATTTACTTGTTAGAGCAAAACTGTACGTTATCACGAGCTTATGAGTCGTGTCTGGCCTGTCAACACCTTTTTATGCAAATCAATGGCTAATCAACGACATCAATGACTAATCAATGACCAAAAATTTTGTGGGTCATTGATTAGTCATTGAGTACTCATTGAATATTGGCAATACTCGATTGATTACCCACTGATTACTCATTGATAACATTGATGTCATTGATTAGTTAAGCCTGGTTTATTCAAGCATCGCAATCTCAGGATTAAAGTTGGATGTTACAATTACATTATACAATCGATCCTGATCAATGCCTACAGTCTTGGAACACATGATTATATGTAAAGCATTCTCCCAATCAATCACGTTACAAACTGATCTTCCAAGAGGTGAATAAATCATAGTACTGTACTTCAGTTCACATGCAGTGTATTTTTTTGTAAAGAGGGGGCGGTGGGGGTGGCTTAAAAGAGAGGGAGGAAAGGGGAGGGGGGCTTAATAAATGTCTTCTTCAAAAGAGGGGTGGCTTAATAGAGATTTTACGGTAAGTGGCGAATCTAGGGTAAGGCCCGCCCCCTCTTATCTTGCAGTCTCTGACATTTTCAACCAAACCCTGAGATTTTGATAGAAATAAGATCACCTATTCCTAGAAAATGAATGCGTATCTGCCTCCCGTTGGTATTGGTGGATACGCCATTTTGTTTGCTTACAATTGTGACGAGTGACGCGCAAAAATAAATAATAATCAATATATATGTTGTAGTTAATTTTTTATCTCAGTTAATTTTTGTTTTTCCATTGTTTTTGGGTATGGTAATATATGCTAATGAATTTGAAACAAAGGAAAAACAAAAATTAACTGAGATAAAAATTAACTACAACATATACATTTTATATGACGCTTACAAATGCTAAATAATCTAAAGATGATATATAATCCAAATTATTAAAAGTAACTTTTTTAAAAAAGGTATGTCGTGAGCTTTTTTTTTTTGAAAATGTCAATCGACGTGGATGTGTTTATGTCTATTAGAATAGAGTTCCACAAGGTTGGGGCAGCTACAGAAAAAGCTCGTTTGCCATAGCGCTTCAGGTTGTAGCGATACGCAAAAACTGATGCCTGTTAACATGTCAGCAGGCATTAACCATCGTTTTCAACCGTTTCAACCAGGTCCCGAGCTGGTTGAAAAAGTTTATCAACCAAACCAACCAAAAACGGGTTTTTCCCAAAAAACTAACCGAAAATGGTTGATCTCAATAGAACACGATTTATAAAGCCGCCTCGCCAGAAAACCATTCGGTCACATCGTTAACGGTTAATGCTCATAATTATTACATTCAAACCTTTTTTATCAAGTTTACGTATTCATTTTTTCTCAGGAGGAGATTTTACCAAAGGAGATGGCACAGGAGGTAGGAAACGCTCGTTCTGGTCAAGTAGTGCCACATTCTGAAAACTTGCCGAAAATTTGTACTGTCGGCGATTTTAGTATAAAAAAACACTCATTTGTATTGTTTTCTTTATTCCTCTAGGTTACAGTATTTATGGACAGTTCTTTAATGATGAGAACTTCGATCTGAAGCATTACGGTCCAGGCTGGCTGTGCATGGCGAATGCTGGCAAAGATACAAATGGATCACAGTTCTACATCACAACTATCAAAACACCCTGGTTAGATGGCAGTCACACGTGCTTTGGAAAAGTCTTGGAAGGAATGGTAAGTATTTGGATTCATTAACAGAAAAAAACCTGAATTAAATAAAATAAACGTGCCTTTCAATTTTCACTGTGGCTTAGTGGCGGATCCAGACTCCATCGTGGAGTAAGTGTGGTGGGGGGATGTGGAGAGTGAAGAAGGGACGCCGGAGTGAAAATATAAGACTGAGAACTTCCAACCTAGTTCCTAGGGGCTTCTCGGTCTTCAAAATGGCGGTTTGAGAGGAGACACCCCTCCCGGACAGCCGCTATATTGAAAACCGAGAAGACCCTGGGAATGAGGTTGGAGAACTTCGGCCGTTTGGCCTGACTTTTTTGGCGAAATAACGGGGGAGGGGGGAGGGGGGAGGGGGGAGGTGGGACAGGGTCCTCTCCTAGATCCGCCACTGACTTGAGTCACTGAATTAATGTTCAGGTTTTCCGACACCCGCATTTCTTATTAGCCAGCAGTTGCCCAAGATACCGAAACTTTCTGAGTCCAATTATCAGCTTTGAAACCTCTCATTAGTGACCACGCCCACTTGTTTTCAGCTGATTAACCATCACTCAAAGCCTGGGCTGAGTAAACCACACCAGGGCCTTCAGTGACTTTACTTAGGCGCAATCCATTCAGATAACAAATATTACTGCCTGTTCCCCTGGCGTCCCTTCTTATTCTAGCGCGGTGCGTGGGGAGTTGTGGGACTGTTGCACTGCTTCGCGTTTTGCATCCTTCCTAGGATGCCCCGCGCACCCTCTGTTTCCTCGCGTAAGACCGGCGTGCATCTGGAGACAAGGCAGCAAATTTAACGGCTTGGCAACAGTGGAAGATAGTTAGATGGCAGTTTCGCGTTGCTTACAAAAACTAACTTTCTTTCTTTCTTGTAGGATGTAGTAAAAAAGATCGAAGGTGTTCAAACGAACAAAGCAGACAGGCCACTTCAAAAGGTAGAGATTACTCAAAGTGGAGTCATGGATGTACCACAACCATATGAAGTTACCAAGGATGGAGTTACTGCATAAAAAACAGTGTTTTATTTTAGCTTTTTACATGATTCTTTTACAAATAAAGCTAATTACAATTTAAAAGATGGCGTTGCTTTATTTCGGAGTGAACCGTTACATACCATCGTGCCCAAGTAATGAAATTAAACTCTTTTAAAACTTCATAAAACTACACGTCATTGCAATCAATGTTGATATCTGATAATATGACTTAATAAACTTTATCGATTCTTATAAAAATAAAACAAAACTAAAAATCATTTCAATAAAATTCGCACAGACGAGCCTGTTTTTTAATAAGCACAGCATTTGACAAAATATGTCATTTTTCGATTTATTTGCTTTACAATGCCAAAGACCCCTGTAAACACTAAAATGACCGAGGGTCATTAGACTGTTTTGTTGGGTTTTCAATCCGGGCTGTGAAGTCAAATGATTTATCAGCAATAAGGGTCACTTTTTCAAATAATGTCATAATTTATGTAGATATTCTGATTTTTATTGTCACTTATTTAAATTTGTCTGTCCTGTTCGTCAAGAGAGCATGAAGGCAAGAAATTTCATTCCCAATATGAGCCGGTTCATGATAATTCGTCTTGAGTTATTTGTAGATTTACCACAGGCAGCAGGTATTTATTAATTTAATCATGAATTTTGCTTTGTGAGCCGGGCGTAACCTCGATAACAAGACCCTGTAAAACAATAAAATAACTCAAATGGACAACAGAATACACAAACGGTAATTCAAATTCTATTAAGCCCTGTCACAAGAACTTCTCGTGCGACTTACAACGGATGGAATCTCTTTTCTTGACCTTCTTTCGTGTTTTTGACATATTTAGTAGTAAACGTCTTTACTGGGGGAATTACAAAAATAAAATGAAATAAAAAACAATGCAAAATACCGGGCATAATAGCTAACGTCATTACGCCAGCATTGAGTTGTAAGCTACTTGCCCTGGCCAGGGAAGACCTGTGAGACAATCCTAAAGGAAACTTAAAACGGTGGAACCTTGCGACACCCACGTGACTAAGTTGCCTTGTTTGAGCGTGACTTCAGTGGGATACCGACTGCCGCTGACCTCAAGCTCTTGCAGAAATATGTCACCTGAGGTGGACAAAATTTCAAACTTCTTTGTCTCTCGGTCGTTTTTCTGGATTAAGACGCATTCCAAAGTCCCTATGGCGAAAGGAGTATAGAAAGGAACCTTGTATGGACAAGAAAACTTGGGGTCAAATGAAAGTGTGGCATTTGGCGCCGAGAAGGACTGGCCCGAGAGAGCAAAAGGAATATGCCACAGCACCATGTGAAAAGCATAGTGCGAGGTGCACCATGGGAGGCCATCAAGTCCGTACCCAGTCCCCGAGTAAAGTCCGTGAAAATTCCATTCGTCGTTGAGGCCAGAACGCACGTGCTCGATGGCTTTCTCTGTTTGCATCAAGGCGTCTTGGGGGTCATAACCTAAAAAAAATATTACATAAAAGGCAAGGTTTTATAAACGTCTTGCATAAAAAATGTGTTTTGCAAAAGACGACTGTAAGCATGGCAAATACAGTATATTTTGTTTGCGTCTTTCCATCTGTACTCACTACGACTTGAAGTGATCTGAAGCGGCAGTATTTTTGTTTTTAAATTTTCAGCGGGTTTTAAATCACTCCCGTCTATTGTTTTCCTGCCAAACCTTACATATTTGTAATGTTTTTAGTAAGCTATATAGCTATATCAGCCAGCTTACCCAAATGAAGCTGCAGGGCTGTCCAGTCAGGACTGCCACCCATCCAAATTGACTCGTGTTTAGCCACCAGCGCTTCTAACTTGCTGGTATTGATATCCTCGGGACATGAGCCTACGCTCTTGTTAGTAGGGGGGTCAGTAGCCATCACTCGTAGACCATACGGGGTATCGTTAATTTCAAGTTCCTTCGACAAATGTGATTTTATCCTTGATGGGATAATAACATCTTGTTAAATGCATAATAAATTTATTGAACACGTGCATATCAACATCTTAAGCGAAGTTCAGAGTTTATAACGCTAAAAGTTCTGTATAGATGGTTTTCACTCACGTGACCTTCAGTCCTGTGGGACTCAAATGACAAAGACCATGGCGGCCATGTTGGTGCACGGCATAACAAAGAAGTTCATTAAAATTCTTTTGTAGGTGTGCACCAACATGGCCGCCGTGACGTAACGTGAAAACCACCTAAAGAGCGTTTTCACTCAGTCCCGTGGGACTCAAATGACAAGGGCCATGGCAGCCATGTTTGTGTTCCTAACAAAAGAAGTTTATAAAAATTCTTTTGTACGGGAACACCAATATGGCGGCTATGACGTCAAGTGAAAACGCGATATAGAAGTGAATACCAAATGAAAATGTCCCCTTGTTAACATCCAGTGTCGTTCAAACCCCAAGCCGTACGGCCAGAACCGTTAGAAAAATGAATAGCAGGTGAAGCATCCAGAAGTTATCCTTAAGATAACTGAATGGTCTGAATAACAAACCCTCCCCACCTAAGACTCCAAGCAAGAGAGGATCTTCATTATTTTCTTGTCTACTTTTCGGGGCGTTAAAAACTACGGTATATTGGAAAGATAACTTCGCTTTCAACATGATATGCTACCTAAACACAGTAAGTTTAAATTAGATTTAAGTGTCGCATCACGCAGCGGATGGCAATTCAATGGCGGATCAAGAGGAGGGTTCGGACCCCCCACCCCACCCCACCCCCAATCACCTTCCACCTTCCCCACCCCCATCACCTTCCAAGAAAATAAGGCCAGAAGCGACGGAGAGTTTTTCAGTTTCTAACATTTTCACCCTGGCCTCCCACCCCCTCTCACGCCCTTATTCACCTCCCCACCTATTTACGATGGAGTCTGCATCCGCCACTGTAATTTATAAGGAACTCAGTACAGCAAACTGTTTAAATAGTTATCATTTTGTGCAATCCTCACCTGCCTGGATCATCCAACTCTCCTAACCCCAGTGTGTAGGCCCACACCTGCGCATACAGCGAATCACTCATAAGCCAAGATGGGGAACCTCTCTGTTCATCCCACCAAGCGTGATAGTACCCGTCTTCTTCGCTCCACAGTTCTTTGAAGATACGGTAACTGGCGTACTCCTTCGCGATGTTAACCTCCTTTAACAAATCTGAGTCATCCATAATCTTACACAGCTCCTGAGCTACGCGTAGAGCAAGTACATACATGAAACTGTTAAAAGTGGTATGATCGTAGATATTGAGATCAAGGATATCATACGTGCACTGTTGTCTGTGCGGTAAACCAGTTCCATTCGTCCCCACGTTAATCAACCAATCAACTGCGTTAACCACGTGCGGCCACATATCTTTCAAGAAGTCGCTGTTATTGGTCCACAGGTAAATGTGGTACGTTTCTATAACGAACACTGTGGTTACGTCACCCATTATGCGCTGATTTGGCGGGTCACTGTGAAGAAAACAAAATTCATCATTACATGTACTGTTAACTCTTTTAAGACGCACACCTCTGTCAGGCGGACACCTCTATAAGACGGACATCAATTACTGGCCAGTTCTGGCCTAATTTCACTTGTTTTTCTGTAACTGAACTCTCTATAGGGGAATTTTTGTTTACCGTTTTTGCCTCATTAGCATATGCGCCTCGTTCTCTAACCTACCTACAAAAAAATCAACTCTGAATATTGAAAGGGCATAGCACAATTAGTTTTCTCTGAAAATTCGAGACCGATATACTAGATACACTTCATGCAATGCTGTATTAAAAATTTAAAATTTTACAAAGAATGTATGGCTCATTAACGCTTTTGCCACCCGACAATTTTGCAGTTTTTGATAGCAGATATTTCCTTAAATATTGCATGAAAAAAGCTGAAAATTGCATGGATTACTAAATTTTACAAGCTCTTTCAACTTTTGAAGTCAATTCGTATTTAGCATGATGCCTTCTCTATGCAGATTAGTATGCTAATAAAGCAAAATGAAAACAGAACTCCAGTAAATTACAATTAAAAGTTAGTTTTATAAAAAGAGTTGCTCAATACCGTGAATAGATCGAGGATATATTTTTCTCGAAGCTGAATATCAGATGATAACAAAAATACCCATTTATAATAAAATTTTCCTTTCAACGTCACAAAAATAAAAATGTTAAAATTGATACCATTTTACTAGTTTCAAAAATCAAAGAACTTGAGGGTATGTTCATTATGGCATGTCATAGGCAAGAAGACGGTAGAGTATCAAAAGTCGCTTGGCTGAACAGTCATCTCCCTCAGGGGGTTGGGGGAAGGGGAAAGGAGGAAGGGGCGAGAGCTTGCAGCCATGTCTCACGAATTTGAATGCCTTCCCCAATACTCCCCCGTCCCCCGTCCCCGGTCCCCCTCCCCGTCCCCCAACCCCCCGCCCCTGAGCCCGAAAACTTGCTCGCAGGCTATTTTGACATGTCAAGTAGATCCGGCTAAACTCCAAGCCATAACTTCACCTTTCTCTAAGTGTCCGTTTTTACAGCAAGTTTACTGTTTTTATTAAATCTCGCATAAACTTGGACCTAATCTCGTACCCAGATCTCCCACGGTCAGGCGAAAGGGTAGTACACTTCGAGAACGAGTTTGATCTGGGTACGAGATTAACTCGGACTTACCTGTCCATTTTCCTTGTGGGTGAATAACACCCGGTAACCAGTGCTTCCCTAATTTGACCGTTGTAATCCTGGTACTTGGCCCAGGCTCGCATAACATTCTCAACCAAGTCAGGATAAAACAAAACATAAGGAATCTCTCGCTGAAAGTCATTGTGAACCGAATCAATATCAATGCAGTCTAGAGCCTCAAACTGGCGCCATCTTCCGTCACGGAGGTAGAGCCCGCTGCGCCAGAAACTTAACCCATTCACCAGGACATCCTGCAACCACACCGGGGGGGTCTGGACCAACGCACTATTGCTGTCGATTATCATTGAAGCGTGCCACGCAGAAATGGCTTCCACAGCTGACGGCAGGTCCGCTAAAAAATACAAGGCTACATCCTCGCTGGATTTGAAGAAGTTACTGTAGTAATTACCAACAATCTCCGCTGAATAAAGAAAACGTACAAAATACGTAAGTGTTTGTAATCTTTAAATAGATATGCGGTGAGAAAATAATAAACACATGATTCGAGAAAGATGTATTATTCAACGTGTCAGGAGCGTGAGAAAACGAGAAGAAATCCGAGTTCCGGAGAGGAATCGAACCCATGACCTTCCATACATGCAGCTCTTAGCAAGACCTTCCAAACATGCGGCTCTAACCATGACCTTCCAAACATGCAGCTCTAACCATGACCTTCCATACATGCGGCTCTAACCATGACCTTCCAAACATGCGGCTCTAACCATGACCTTCCATACACGTGGCTCTAACCATGAACTTCCCTACATGCGGCTCTAACCATGACCTTCCATACATGCGGCTCTAACCATGACCACTATACATGCGGCTCTAACCATGACCTTCCATACATGCGGCTCTAACCATGACCACTATACATGCGGCTCTAACCATGACCTTCCATACATGCGGCTCTAACCATGACCTTCCATACATGCGGCTCTAACCATGACCTTCCAAACATGCGGCTCTAACCATGACCTTCCATACATGCGGCTCTAACCACGACTTTCCATACATGCGGCTCTAACCATGACCACTATACATGCGGCTCTAACCATGACCTTCCATACATGCGGCTCTAACCATGACCTTCCATACATGCGGCTCTAACCATGACCACTATACATGCGGCTCTAACCATGACCACTATACATGCGGCTCTAACCATGACCTTCCATACATGCGGCTCTAACCATGACCACTATACATGCGGCTCTAACCATGACCACTATACATGCGGCTCTAACCATGACCACTATACATACGGCTCTAACCATGACCACTATACATACGGCTCTAACCATGACCACTATACATGCGGCTCTAACCATGACCTTCCATACATGCGGCTCTAACCATGACCACTATACATGCGGCTCTAACCATGACCACTATACATACGGCTCTAACCATGACCACTATACATACGGCTCTAACCATGACCTTCCATACATGCGGCTCTAACCATGACCACTATACATGCGGCTCTAACCATGACCACTATACATACGGCTCTAACCATGACCACTATACATGCGGCTCTAACCATGACCTTCCATACATGCGGCTCTAACCATGACCTTCCATACATGCGGCTCTAACCACGACTTTCCATACATGCGGCTCTAACCATGACCACTATACATACGGCTCTAACCATGACCTTCCATACATGCGGCTCTAACCATGACCTTCCATACATGCGGCTCTAACCATGACCTTCCATACATGCAGCTCTAACCATGACCACTATACATGCGGCTCTAACCATGACCTTCCCTACATGCGGCTCTAACCATGACCACTATACATACGGCTCTAACCATGACCACTATACATGCGGCTCTAACCATGACCTTCCATACATGCGGCTCTAACCATGACCACTATACATGCGGCTCTAACCATGACCACTATACATGCGGCTCTAACCATGACCTTCCATACAAGCGGCTCTAACCATGACCACTATACATACGGCTCTAACCATGACCACTATACATGCGGCTCTAACCATGACCTTCCATACATGCGGCTCTAACCATGACCACTATACATACGGCTCTAACCATGACCTTCCATACATGCGGCTCTAACCATGACCACTATACATGCGGCTCTAACCATGACCACTATACATGCGGCTCTAACCATGACCACTATACATACGGCTCTAACCATGACCACTATACATACGGCTCTAACCATGACCACTATACATGCGGCTCTAACCATGACCTTCCATACATGCGGCTCTAACCATGACCTTCCATACATGCGGCTCTAACCATGACCTTCCCTACATGCGGCTCTAACCATGAACACTATACATACGGCTCTAACCATGACCACTATACATGCGGCTCTAACCATGACCTTCCATACATGCGGCTCTAACCATGACCACTATACATGCGGCTCTAACCATGACCACTATACATGCGGCTCTAACCATGACCTTCCATACATGCGGCTCTAACCATGACCACTATACATACGGCTCTAACCATGACCACTATACGTGCGGCTCTAACCATGACCACTATACATACGGCTCTAACCATGACCACTATAGATGCGGCTCTAACCATGACCTTCCATACATGCGGCTCTAACCATGACCACTATACATACGGCTCTAACCATGACCTTCCATACATGCGGCTCTAACCATGACCACTATACATGCGGCTCTAACCATGACCACTATACATGCGGCTCTAACCATGACCACTATACATACGGCTCTAACCATGACCACTATACATACGGCTCTAACCATGACCACTATACATGCGGCTCTAACCATGACCTTCCATACATGCGGCTCTAACCATGACCTTCCATACATGCGGCTCTAACCATGACCACTATACATGCGGCTCTAACCATGACCACTATACATACGGCTCTAACCATGACCACTATACATACGGCTCTAACCATGACCTTCCATACATGCGGCTCTAACCATGACCACTATACATACGGCTCTAACCATGACCACTATACATACGGCTCTAACCATGACCTTCCATACATGCGGCTCTAACCATGACCACTATACATACGGCTCTAACCATGACCACTATACATGCGGCTCTAACCATGACCACTATACATGCGGCTCTAACCATGACCACTATACATACGGCTCTAACCATGACCACTATACATACGGCTCTAACCATGACCTTCCATACATGCGGCTCTAACCATGACCACTATACATACGGCTCTAACCATGACCTTCCATACATGCGGCTCTAACCATAACCACTATACATGCGGCTCTAACCATGACCACTATACATACGGCTCTAACCATGACCACTATACATACGGCTCTAACCATGACCTTCCATACATGCGGCTCTAACCATGACCACTATACATACGGCTCTAACCATGACCACTATACATGCGGCTCTAACCATGACCTTCCATACATGCGGCTCTAACCATGACTTTCCATACATGCGGCTCTAACCATGACCACTATACATGCGGCTCTAACCATGACCTTCCCTACATGCGGGTCTAACCATGACCTTCCATACATGCGGCTCTAACCATGACCACTATAAATACGGCTCTAACCATGACCACTATACATGCGGCTCTAACCATGACCACTATACATGCGGCTCTAACCATGACCTTCCATACATGCGGCTCTAACCATGACCTTCCATACATGCGGCTCTAACCATGACCACTATACATGCGGCTCTAACCATGACCACTATACATGCGGCTCTAACCATGACCTTCCATACATGCGGCTCTAACCATGACCACTATACATGCGGCTCTAACCATGACCACTATACATGCGGCTCTAACCATGACCACTATACATACGGCTCTAACCATGACCACTATACATACGGCTCTAACCATGACCACTATACATGCGGCTCTAACCATGACCTTCCATACATGCGGCTCTAACCATGACCACTATACATGCGGCTCTAACCATGACCACTATACATACGGCTCTAACCATGACCACTATACATACGGCTCTAACCATGACCTTCCATACATGCGGCTCTAACCATGACCACTATACATGCGGCTCTAACCATGACCTTCCATACATGCGGCTCTAACCACGACTTTCCATACATGCGGCTCTAACCATGACCACTATACATACGGCTCTAACCATGACCTTCCATACATGCGGCTCTAACCATGACCTTCCATACATGCGGCTCTAACCATGACCACTATACATGCGGCTCTAACCATGACCTTCCATACATGCGGCTCTAACCACGACTTTCCATACATGCGGCTCTAACCACGACTTTCCATACATACGGCTCTAACCATGACCACTATACATACGGCTCTAACCATGACCTTCCATACATGCGGCTCTAACCATGACCACTATACATACGGCTCTAACCATGACCTTCCATACATGCGGCTCTAACCATGACCTTCCATACATACGGCTCTAACCATGACCTTCCATACATGCGGCTCTAACCATGACCACTATACATGCGGCTCTAACCATGACCACTATACAAACACATTTATCGCAAGGCATTTCAACTTACCTGGTCATTCAATAGAAGATATCAGGATACAACCTATTGAGCACATCACACAGAGACCTGGTGAGACCGAGCAGGATGTTACAATTAGACGCTTAGATCGCGAACGCTTTTGGATGTTAGAACTCGCCACTGTGTATCCTTATGGACTCAATGATCGATTACAACATGTTGGAAACATTTCAAATTCAAATTTTCTATCCGGTATTAATGTTTTTAATCTTTTCAATCGTCGTAAACGCCGTAAAAGAAGCCACGGACGACGTCATAATTCAAGACGTCCTTGCGAGTTAACATTAGACCAACTTCGCAATTTGTACAACGGAGGTCACGGTGGCCTGCATCGTCTCCTTACAACTCTCTATAGCACCCGATTACCAAACTTACATAAACTTTTCAATGAATGTCAGCAGCTTATAGCAGCCAATCGGGATCAACGTTTTAGGAGAATTGTTTTAGATGTCTGCTGCAAAAGGTTATTTTTTCCAGTACGTACAGGTTATAACTCCAGCGCTAAACCTCAGCGGCGCTTTATTAAGATATATTTTCACAATAAAGGGATAGACAAAGTTAACCTAACTAACATTTTACATAACAAACTAGTTAAATCTAAAGTACCTATCTATTTTCAAGAACAGGATCCACCACTTATAAGTTATAAATACACGAACACCATTTCTAGGAGCATCTTTAATTATAATCAAACCCTCAATAACGTTAATATCAATGATTATAGTAATACATCTTCATCTTGTGACTGCGCGTCTTCGACCTTTCGTTATGAGCCTCATGGCCATGTCATTACTGGAGATCTACGCATTGTTAAGAATAGAAAACTAAGACGTCTATTGGAGAAAGGTCCGAAGTATAGGGAGCAGAATACCGTCGATTGGAATCTAAACAAGAAGATATTGACGAAGGCTGTAGATGATTACACCAAGAACTGGAGTAAACGTGAAGGTTGCCATGTGTCAGCACTGGAAAAATGGTCGGAGACAGTAAAGCTGATCATCCAGAATAGAATCAACAACCTACAGCGTCGTAATTTTAGACCCAGCCATAAACCCTTAGAAGACAAACATGTCATGGCACACTTGAAAGAACTACAAGAAAAGTACGTACTAGTGCCTGCGGACAAAGCTGGCAATAACATCATTTTTGTTTGCAAGTATTACTACATACATACCCTGATGGAAGAACTTGGCATTAACTCCGGCAGTACTATTAATTCTACATATGAAAAACAAGATGTTACAGTTGATGAGATTATACGGACCCACACCACGACCTTAGAACATGCATTCCACATCACCTTGCAACAGAAGGAGAAAAATTTGCCCAAAATATATTGGATACCAAAACTTCACAAGACACCATACAAAGCACGTTTTATTGCAGGTTCAAGTTCCTGCACTACTACTAAGATCTCTAAATTGATAACTGAGTGCCTTAAACTGGTCAAGAGTCACTGTACTTCATACTGCAAGACTATTTTAGAACGAACAGGAGTTAATTGCATGTGGGTCATCAACAATTCGTTGGATGTTATTCACACATTGCAGGACAAACAACTTTCGCTTAATCATGTGAGTACTTGGGACTTTTCCACTCTTTATACTAGCCTTCCACACGCCAAACTTAAACATCAACTCCATGATCTACTTGAAAGGGTTTTTAACACCAGAGGAAAAAATTTCATAGCAACCAATAATTTCCACACATTCTGGGCTAATGATAGGAAATCTACGAAGTACACTTACTTCTCCTGTAGGGAACTGTGCCTCGCTATTGACTTTCTTATCGACAATATCTACGTCCGCTTCGGAAACACAGTTTTTCGGCAAATTATTGGCATACCTATGGGCACTAACAGCGCACCTTTGTTGGCTGATCTGTTCCTCCACACCTTCGAGTATGATTTCATGCTAAGAACAATGAAGCAAGATATGACCAAAGCTGTCCAATTTAGCAACACCTTTCGTTATATCGACGATTTATTGAGCGTTAACAATGAAAATTTTGGAAATTACATCAGCGACATTTATCCGTCGGACCTGGAACTAAGGAACACTACCTTAACATCAAATGAGGTGTGTTATCTGGACACGAGAATCAAGAATGGTGACAGCAACACACCTTTCCATCTCAGTGTCTACGACAAGAGGGATGACTTCTCATTTCGGATTGTCAATTTCCCTCATATGGACAGCAACATTCCAGCCAATCCGGCTTATGGTGTTTATATATCTCAATTGGTAAGATATGCTAGAATTTGCACATCGAAGTTGGATTTTATGCATAGACTTCGCTGACTTTCATCACGTCTCCTTCACCAAGGGTTCAAATCTTCACTCCTTCGTAAATCATTTACTAAATTCTTCAAACGCCACAGTGCTATCATTGAGAAATATGGCACTACACTACGAGAAATTAAACTAGCAATCCAGAATTGAGAAACACCGCCGTATCCTTTGTTATTTTAGATCCTTTATATTATTCTAGCGCCCCTATTTAATTTCTATATTGCTTCTATTCAGGTTAATGCAGGTGCGCGCGCGCGCAATTTTCCTTGAGTCGTGCGCGTGCTTAGCTTATTTAGTTGACGTGTGTGCTTAGTTCGTTATTTAACGTACTACATTTATTTTGCGTTGTTTTCCTTACTAATATGTCTTGTCAGTAACTGTGCTCACACTGTGGGTGGCTCCTCCTAAAATGTTCTGCAATTGGTATAGGATTTAATGGAGCCGAAACCAATTGTGGAATTGCACGCATTTTGGGCATCCTACTGATGAACAGTTACGAAATTCAGATATATTTAGTAGCCACATTTATTTGCGGTCTGTCCCCTTTGAATACATGCGGCTCTAACCATGACCACTATAAATACGGCTCTAACCATGACCTTCCATACATGCGGCTCTAACCATGACCACTATACATGCGGCTCTAACCATGACCACTATACATGCGGCTCTAACCATGACCACTATACATACGGCTCTAACCATGACCACTATACATACGGCTCTAACCATGACCACTATACATGCGGCTCTAACCATGACCACTATACATGCGGCTCTAACCATGACCACTATACATACGGCTCTAACCATGACTTTCCATACATGCGGCTCTAACCATGACCACTATACATACGGCTCTAACCATGACCACTATACATGCGGCTCTAACCAGGACTTTCCATACATGCGGCTCTAACCATGACCACTATACATGCGGCTCTAACCATGACCTTCCATACATGCGGCTCTAACCATGACCACTATACATGCGGCTCTAACCATGACCACTATACATGCGGCTCTAACCATGACCTTCCATACATGCGGCTCTAACCACTGAGCTACGAGCGACTCATGGCGAGCTAAGCGTTGAACATTTGAAAAATACATCTTCCCCATTTCATTACCAAGCTTAACATTTACCTTCTTTATTCCGTTTATCAAGACATTATTTGTTCAAATCACTGACGTACCTGTAAAATCTCGGTTGGGATAAAACCAACCCAAAACTAAAATCAGAACTTCTTCTTCCCAAGGTCCCACGGTAACGTTGACAGCTGCAGCGCCATGGAAACCACTCCCAAATGATTTGGACGAAGGCACCAGGTAACCGTATTCCTCAAATTGTTTCCAGATTTGTTCAAAACTGTTGCTGACCATGAATGAGGAATTGGTTTCCTTGTCAGTCACAATAGTGGTGTTGCCGCTTTGAGAGTAGTTTCCAGGCCTGTTGAGTGTCAGCATCGAGTCATGAGCTGTCCACGCGACCCTTTGTCCGGAAATGGACCCCGGATGCCAAGCATGAAGGGGTACTTGATAGAACAACATACATGTTTTATTTTGTGTTTCCATTTGCCATGACATGCATTTCTGGTCATTATCACAGGCCATTGAACACTGAGTAACATTTATATTTTGAAAGCATTTGTCTGCTTCCCCAAGTCTTCTAGTGTCAGGCTGAATTCCCAGTGGCAAGTTGAGCATGAAAGAAACTTGTATGGGTTCCTTGGTTGGGTTTTCGATGCGTAACGCAAAACCAATGGCCGGAGTAGTGGAAGTTTTAGAATCACGTGGTTTCAGGGGAGACAAGCCAAAAAGATCTAGCATGATGTCGCCGAATTGTTTGTCTGTTATGGTAAACTTAGAGACTGGGTAGGAGCCAGAATAACCCATTGAATCAACACCTGTTTAAATACAAAAAAAGTTCAGTTGTTTCAGGGCAGTTTCAATGCAATTAATGCAGGTAACATGCTCTGTTAATGAAGTTTATCATAATTATTATAAACTCTATTTGCAGGTTTTCTCCAGCTTTCAGAGCCAGAAGCGATGGATGAGCGCAAAAAATGCCTGCCGCGCGCGCAGAACTTGACGCGCGTGAGGTACTATTCGCATTCACACCTGTGTTTCTTTTTCTCGTTTGAGTTTACTAACCCTGAGAGAAAGAAAAAAGAATGATAATGGAAAAATTATTGGTAGTACAAACGCTTTGCTAGAAATTAACTTAAAAGAAATCTACATCGATGGTGTGCTTCCCTAAAAATGTTTTTAAAAGATGCATTACCGATGAAATTGTGAACTAACATACACAGTACTAAGTAAGAATGTTCTTAATGTTCTTGAAGTGTCAATACTTAAATATACAAACGTTTCGGGTTTTAACCCTTCTTCAGTGTAACTTGAAAACCGTATTTATAAAATCCAAAAAAGTAGTATTTATGCTGAGAAAGAAAGAAAAAAGAGTTTGGTTGTTATAAATCTTTCATACCTTGTTTCTGTTTTGCAAAAGGCCTTCAATACATTCAATTACCTGGATATCCTTTGGGAGGGTGGGTGCGCAGTAGTTTTGCTATGCTTGTGGCCCCACTCTGCACACGGACACCGAACACGGCTTGATCCAGTGCTGCGTAGTTAAGTTTGGCCGAGCCTGCGGGAGACTGGTTCTCAATAGTCCACTCGTGAATTGAACCATCTGCACGGAGCTCAAACGATCCTGTGCCTAAAAACAGAAGAAGCTCGGTTACTTTGCTGACGTGATATCGTTTAAGAGAAAAATATTCACTGATATGAATCAAACTAGTATATTCAAAACGTTTGACTAATTATATAAAAAGTGCGGGCTTACCAAGACCACCTAAGGGCACAGCACTGCGCATGCCTATTGGAGGTGACTGCTGCTTCTTGGGATCACCTGTGTTCTCAAACAAATAGCTTCCAATATTGAGAGTATCCCAGCCATAGCGGATAGTGGAAACATTCTCAGGCTCAGTGTAGAGAACACAAAACTGCTGCCAACCAAAGGTTTGATCTGCGTACACAAACGAAGGACCATTGCGAAACTGAAGGTCATCGAGATACGGGATCAGATCGCGTGTTTTTCCTGTTTAAAAGCAAACAAAATGAAATAAAAAAGAAGAGCGCCTTAGCAAATTCGTTCTTTAACATGTAAAAGTTTTCGATCGGTCTGATCGGCTCAGTTCCTATACAGTTTCATTTCAATCTCTTTACATTCTGTCAGTTTTGTCTAAACATTTTCTGATTTATAAATTAGTTCTCGATGACAATATCAATACATGCAGTAGAGGATTAGTGTACATAAGTGAGATAAAAAAATACAACAATTAAAATGTCTTAGGCGCTTTCCATTCAGCCAAAATGTCCGGTTCAAATTTTTCGGAATTTTCGCTGGTCCGTTCCATTCGACCAGCGAAATACTTAGAAATCACGTGGTCTGTTTCTACGGACATGCCGGGCTTTTCACGAGCTTTCAGCCTATCACCCCGAGAGACTGGCCCCGAGATAAATCTTCAATGGAACACAAAACTTTAGGTAATTCCCGAAATTCCATCAAAAAAGATAAGCTCAAACCGTAGTCCTAAAATTTCGGACTTTTTTCCCGAAACTCAATTTTCCGCTCCGTTGGATTTCTGTCTGGAAATCTCGGAAATTTTGCTTCAATGGAAAGCGCCCTTTTTTTCGACACTTATCTGTTTTGCATTTGGCTGTCTCACACAATGAAACTACAGTCTACTCCCGATAACTCGAGCCCTCGTTAACTCGAACCTCGCGCTAACTCGACCCAAAATCGATTTCCCCTGGATTTCCGTCATACATTTACTATAATTTTACCCTCGGTAACTTGAACCTCGATAACTCGAACCTCATGCTAACTCGAAGTAATTTTCGTTTCCCTTCAGGTCATTTTCTATATAATTCCACCCTGGATAACTCGAAACACGTTTGTCAAGACGTGACAAGTAAAAAAAACAGTACTGTAGTCCACAACATTAAATTTATTTTGAAGCAGCCGTGTATTCTGTCTTTTTTTTGCATTACAAAAAATGTGTCAGTCCAGTTCAGTTCAGTCTATCGACGTGCTACAGATGTTGAGTTTGTTTGTAGATGAAATATCGATTCTTTCAAATCCAACGTTAGAAACATTTCAAGGATAATCGATAGTAATAGATCAGTTGACAAGCGTCAGGGCGTATTATTTCTCGAAAAAGTAAATCGCATGAACTCTGTAGCAGTAGCCCGACGTTGTTCGCATTATAGTACCCAGTCTTTTCCTTCCTCTAGTCTTTTTTTGCTTTGTTTTGTTTCACGTTACGTTCTGATTGTATAATATTTAGAAATATTGTTCCATTCCATGCAGTAATAAAATCTGATTTAAATGTACACTGTTGTATGAACAGAAATACACAGTAAACACCGTTTTTTTGCTTTTTTCCGGTCATTTGTTCTCAACTCCCGATAACTCGAACCTTTTTCTATTTCCCTTGAAGGTTCGAGCTATCGGGATTCTTCTGTACACTGGGTAAAAACCTACATATAAATGAAGAACCTGCATGTCTACAAGTCAGCCTAAAAAGATTGCGATAATTGTATCCCAATTCTAGGTTTCAACTTCTTGTCGTCCCTATAGGATAATCCTCTGTCCTCGGTTTAACTTTCACTGGTGATAAGAAAGGGATACAATTCCCCCCCCCCCCCCCCCCCCCCCCCGTACAAGTTTTTATTACATGGTAAACAGCCTGTGAACAGGCTTCTTTTGGGGAAATTGGGTTAGGTTATATTCGGCGAGCGAAGCGAGCCGAGTGCGGACTGGGGAGAAAGGAGGCGCCGTCCCCTCCCTCCTCCCCAGTCCGCGCTAGGCTCGCTTCACTCGCCGAATATTACCTAACCCAATTCCCCCAAAAGAAGCCTGTTCACGGGCTACATGGTAAAAGGGATAACATTTTGATAAAAGTTGGAACGTGAAAGGGCAAGGAGTTGAACCTACGGCCAGAGCCTCTCCGTACGTAATTTTCAGGTTGAGTCCCCCCCCTACTCCCACTCCCCGATTGCATGGGAGCACCGTGCACAAAGTTTGAATCAAAGTAGACTACAAGCAGTCCCTCTTTTCCAGCTTAGTCCGTCTAGCGAGAAACGAAAAACACATTGGCGAGCGGAAAATGTCCGCACGAAAACTGGGGGCGAGATGGGCGCGCGGGAAAAGAGAGACTACAGTCTAAGCCCAGACGAATGCGTTGCCCTCACAATCCAAAAATCTGATTGGCTCTTGATTGAAGATCTGTCAACAAGCGGCAGCGCCGCAGTGACGAGATGTCAACACTCGAGATAATGGCTGACAAGCTCTAGGACAGAGCATATCGAAGCGCTTGAAGCTCTTTTCCCGCGCCCGCCTCATCCCGGTTTTCGCGCGGCCACTTTCCGTTCGCCAATGTTTTTTCGTTTCTTGCTCGACGGACTAAGCTGGGAAAGGGGGACTGCTCGTAGTCTAGAATCAAAGTACAAAGCAAGGCTGATACTACGTAGAACATTAAACGCGACAACGACATGATAGAGCCCAAACTGAAAGCCAAAATGCAACCGTGGACAGCTGTTTCGACCTGGTTGGGTCTCGTCAGCACGGTGTAGCAGCAAAAAGACGGAAAAACTAGCGCGAACGCCAATTCTCTACCAAATCGCACATGGTGATGACCACAGATGAGCTCGAATTCAAACGTTTGCGAATTGACCCACGTCACAGCGGCGCGAGACCATGAGTAATAGGCAAAGAATTTGAAATATCATGTCGTTGTCGCGATAAAGAAAATGAGGATAGACAAAACCATCCCCAGGTGAATACATGGCCAATACCATGTAAAAATTAAAATAAGCAGCATCTCGGATCTGAAAGATCTACGGTCCCAAAATAAAACAAGCAAATAAGAAGCAAAGGACCGCGAACGAAAATGCTGCTGGTGTACGTAGGATCTGGAGAGATCACAGGGAACCCAAACGCTGTATTAGCTATTAAATCGAGATTCTCCCCCGCGGATAGTTTTAAAATATTTTTAAAATAGTTAATGGTAATGGGAACTTGAGTTAATAATAATAGGCGCGACGAATTTACGTACGAAGCGGCAGACAAGAATTATTTGAAACGTGCAAGGTCAACAGTCTTCGCTCTGAATCAAATCGCTTCCAAAACGACTCAAAAAGACACAGGGAAATAACAATATTTAAAAAAAAATGATTGTTGTACATGTAGCTAATAAAGCGTTTGGGTTCCCTGTGGGAGAGACCTAGTCAGCCAAAAATAGAGATAAAATCAAAGTACAAAGAAAGGCTGATACCACGTAGAACATTTTTAAAACGAAACAGCTGTCCACGGTTGCATTTTGGCTTTCATTTTGGGCTCTATCATGTCGTTGTCGCGTTAAATGTTCTACGTAGTATTAGCCTTGCTTTGTACTTTAATTGATTTTATCTCTATTTTCGGCTGGCTAGATCTCTCCAGATCCTACGTACACCAGCAGCATTTTCGTTCGCGGTCTTTTGCTTCTCATTTATGTTATTTACAAGGTTTAACTCGCTACAGCCTGTGTACAGTCGCCCCCTCCCGTCGAGAAAAATGTTCACTTCTTGGTAAGCTTTTCATTGATGCTCTTCTGGGAAGATTCGTTTTCGAAGCAACCAAGCTAAAGCAACACAGAGATGTTTGGAGGACAGGCTATTTTACAGTGCGCGAAGGCCATGCACGCGGAAAGTTCGCATCATCCCTGTCACGCGCGTACACCTCGCACCACGCACAACGCAGGCCGTCACGCAACTCTGTGACGCCAAATAATTATATCCCTTATATCTGCGGGGTAGGAGACTACTGAGACTACTTGCTTACAGACCATTGTAGATAAGAAAATCATCACATTTGATTCCTTTTTCATTCATCGCTAGTTTAAATACAGTCCTTTATAAAACAGTCATAACTACTGACAAAACAGTGCGTGTTGTATAAGACATAAACAGACGGTCATTTTATCAGTTCCGGCTTTTTTTGGCCGTGAAAGTGAAATGGAGTGATCTGGAGTGGTTGAGCCGGTTCAGTTTCCTTTGCATTTGTGTACAAAAAACAAAGGAATCTACCTGCCTTGCTTGTGAAGAACGAGGACAGGTTAGGCAGGTACTTTAAACATTGACTGGTTCTTTCTGTTACAAATATTGTGACAAAATATGCTACGATATACAACTGAAAACTTAACAAGAGCTTGAAATCACGATTTCACGGCTCAGTTAAAACAATGCAAAGATTTTTACCATACCTGCTAAGGCTAATACAACATGGCATAACAGGGCAGCGAGAAGTATCGACATTTTCGTCGCTTATGCTAAATTTCCTGGCCGTCGCTGTCGTGCCTTCGCTCAGATCACGCGCTTGAATTGTGATCCCGAAACTGTCATCGAGCAAGCGGGGAGATAGGATGAGGGTAGAATTACCGGTAATCCACGAAATGCGGAATGTTTATATAAACGACCCTGTCAGTTTAGATCATGTCCTATAAATATAACTATTTTCGCGTTCCAACCAACAGAATTAGAGTTAATTTAATTTTAAGGTAAACAAAAATTGATCGAAACAGAAATCAGTTTTTTGACATCACAGGGAGCCCAGGCTTGCAACAGGAATCCTCAAGGACAAAATATAATGATTTGTATGTGATTTTATCGTTACTTTTGATTAAATACAGTTGAGCCTGCCGTAATGCGACCACACAAAATGCGGCAAAGCCAAGTGGTCGCTTTACGTTTGATGAAATACAGTTGAACCTATGGCGCGCCATCTGTAGCAAAATTACGTTTCGAAAGTGCTAGTCATAACATTTTTGTGATATACGAAATAATGAAGGTCGGCTTCGGCTGAGAACAGTTACCTTGACCTTCATTATTCCGGATATCCCAAAAACCCGGGCAAAAACCTCATCCAATAATTAGTCGGGCGCTTGGCTACAAGCTAAGCTGCATGACTTATAATATAAGCTGTGATTCATGGTCGCAAATGGACACCCCAGGTAGGGGGTGGGGGGGAGTAACTCACATATAAAAATGACGAGGGTGCTCGTCGGAATTTTTCGAAAAAAACACCCTAAAAGGTTCTTGTATCTCGACGAACACTTCTGTCATTTTTATATGGGAGTCCCCCTCCGGAATTTTGAAGTGTTTGAAAGATTTGAGAGTAGATAAATTAATGCAGGAGTCAATGTTAACCCCCCTCTCCCCGGACCAGGTGGGGATTTAAAAACAACCTCGGTGTCAAATGTTGACAAATTCCCCTGACCCAGGGGACATCGTCCGCCTACCAAAGTCATCAAATACTCCTACCACCTGGGGGAGTTGTTTTTGCTGCTGAAGAAACTTTCAAGAAAAGCGGGCCGGGAGAGGGAAATTATACTCAAAAGAAAATAGTATTTGCTGCACCATCTTGACAGCAAAATGTTTAGAGATTTCCTGTGCATTATAGAAATAACAGAAAAAGGGCAAAAAAATTATGGGAAATGAAACGCGAGATTGTTTTTTCCGGTAGCTATCCCTGGTCGGCTTTCGATTTCCGTTCGTGTTCATGACCTGATCGAGTCACGGTAACGTGGAAAGAATATCAAAGCCAAGATGAAGCAGATTTCTCTGCGAAGCATTACCGCAAATCCACGCACAACGTTTTCAAAACGAACTTTTTTACTACGGTTTTACTACCAGAAGTCGGAGAATCGTTACATTGATTTTAAATTTTAAATAATGCCGACGCAACCAAAGGAGAAATACTACGGTTCATTGAACATGCAAACAAACATCCGAAACAGAAATATGCTTCTTGGACACTAACGTTTACAAAGGCGAGAGATTCATAGCTGAATCGGTGCTCGATGTACGCACCCATTTCAAAGCAACTGAAACTTTTCAGTACACCCATCATTCTACATGCCACCCATTTGGAGTCAAAAAAGGCTTCATCAAAGGAGAAGCTCTCAGACTTCTCAGAACTAACTCTTCAAAAACATTATTTCAAGAGAACATAAATAACTTCAAACTGAACACATCTACTTGAAAGAGGTTACCCAGAGAATTTTGTTCAAAGGGTCCTCTCAGAAGTGATTTTTGAAGACAGAAATAAAGTGCTCCAGAAAAAACAAAAAGAAGACAAGAAGGATCATGGCACCCGTCGACCGACCATCGACCGTCACTATCGGCCGAGTATCGGTCGACATATCGCCGATACTCGGCCGACATATTGGCCGACACTCGGTCGATATGTCGACCGAGTATCGGCCGATAGTGACAGCCGACATTGGTCGGCCGAGTGTCGGTCGACATATCGACCATCATGTCGACCGAGACCCGGCCGATATGTCGGCCGATACTCGGCCTACATGTGACGGTCGGTATGTTGACTTGGATGAGAAATGGATGAGAAATGGACCTACTGGATGAGAAATGGAATTGGAAGATGCATATCATTAGCCTCTTACAAAAACTAGGGCATCGCCTTTCAGTGTTTAACCGAATTTATCATATGCTCGATAAGAGAAGTCGCATGACATACTTTAATGGCTTAATGGCTTTGTCCTACCACACCTGGATTATGCAGATGTTGTCTGGGGAGATCAGCTAGGTCTTTCGACTTTCCAAAATCGCTTTGCAAAGAAGATTGTAAAAGCAAAAGTGACATCAGCTGAGGCCCTGACATTGTTGCGGTGGGCCCCATTGCATGCGAGGCGTTTCGGTCATCGATGCTGTCTTGTGCAAGATGCATTGAAGGGAAAGATCCCCGAACATTTCGAGATGTTCAGTTCTACAATGAGCCAACATCACGGTTATAATACCCGAAATAGTTACATGCCCAAAGTCAATAGGCCAAGAACGGAGTGGGGCAGAAACAAAACATATTATAAAGCAATTAACGATTGGGCCTTCCTGCCGAGTGAGCTCAAGAGACTGACGCCAAAAACGATTTTTAAACGCAAACTGAAACAGTTTTTATTAAATCATTTTGAATTGTGATTTAGTATTTTAATCTTAGTTTATAGTTTTAACCATAGTTAGTCTTAGAAGACCCTCCTGAAAACCACCTTTAGGTGATTGGAGGCCTCCTCTTAAAATATTATTTTTATTTTTTATTTTTTACTCGGTCGACATATCGATCGATAAGCCACCGACATTCGGCCGATACTCTACCGACACTCGGCCGATACTCTACCGTTACTTGGTCAACTCTTGTTACTGAGTGTTATTTTTTCTCTCTACTCAAGTGTCTCTTGTTTGCGTTGCCCACGCAACTATTTTTAAGGGACTTTCGGCGGCTTTAACCAGCCTACAGAGTATGGCAAGTGCACGCGCGAGTTTTTTGTTTAAACGTTTACTCCGCACGCCAAATTGGTAGCATTGCATGCTGCACCACTGTGCCTAATCAAAATTTGCCCCTTTACTTGATGGAGGAAGCATGGAGGGCGAGAGGAGACGACGCTGATTCGCAGTCAGATGTTTGGAAATGGATGTTTGTAAGCATCGCTGATTTTTTAGTCCAAACGTTATTTTTGTATATACCTAGTTTTTAAGTTTTTAGTTAATTGTAAACGACCCCACAAGCTCATACAGCTTTATTAGGGACTGTGCAATAATTATCAGGAGGGGGGGGGGGGGGGGGGGGGGGGGGTTGGAAAATGGGCTTCAAGTACGAAAATATTAGGTAATACCCCCCCTTCTAGAGGACTGAATTTAGTTATTGCCCCCCCCCCCTCTCTGATCAGTCAGAAATTTTGTATAACCCCCCTCCCCCCCCCCCCCCCCCCCCCCCCCCCCCCCCCCCCCCCCCCTTCACACTCCTTTTATATACAAATAACCAGCATTTTCTTAATATACACCCACCTGTTATTGCTACGACGTAATGTTTGTTCCAGACGTGGAAATACAGCAATACTACATTAACTTGTTGGACATCCGTATCTGGAACAAACATGACCTCGAAGCAGTGTTCAACAAAGCCATCCGATTCCACTTCTGAATCACTTCATTGCGAATCCGAGTTGCTTGCACTGGAACTCATTTCCTCGTTAACGTTCTCTTGGGTTTCTCGTGGGATGCAAGAATGATCACCACGAGCGTACTGTAGAACTCGTGCAACCAGTGCCACTTTACCTCCACTGATCTTAAGACCATGCCGGTTGAAGTACATCTTCAATTTGTTTCAATACGATTATCTACATTGTAGTGAAATTATGATTTTGGTGCAATTTTGTCTGCACTGGTTAAAAATATTTGCACTGGTGTATAACTATATTCTACTGTTCAAATGTTGTTGACAATAGCCCAATTTCGATATATTAAAATTCAACTTGAAGCAAAAGACAACACTACGAGGTTTAAGGAAAAACCATATAAATCCTTATTATCATTCCCCTAAGCCTCGCAGTGATGTCTTTTGTTTCAAGTTGAATTTTAATATATCGAAATTGGGCTATTCAAATTTAAAAAGCCAGAAACGCTTTATCACAATATTCGTCTCTCTATTATAGAGATAGAGAAGAATAGTTAATCGTATTGCAACAGATTGAAATTGCAGTTCAGCCACAGAACAGATACAGAACAGATCATCAAGCCTTTCAGTGAGAACTATAAACACTTGAAATAAAATCATAAGCCCATCCTCCTCTTGAGTGACTTATTTTACTTTGAGCCCCCCCTATCTATGCTTTGATTTTACTTTATGCCCCCCCCCCCTCTGGTTTTCCAACCCCCCCTGCTCGATTATTATTGCACAGTCCCTAATACTTATCGTATTAAAATAAAGGCCATCCATCCATCCATCCATCCATCCATCCATCCATCCATCCATCCATCCATCCATCCATCCATCCATCCATCCATCCATCCATCCATGGCTTTGTTGAACGTTGCTATGGCCTAATGTTTGTTATAGACGCCAATGTCGAACAAGTAAACGTACAATAGCACGAAGAGTGACATTTCGGCAAACTAAGATGTTTTACAAAACACAATACTGGCAGTCGACCAATATGCCACCGACAGTCGACCGACATACCAGCGACTGTCAACCGATATGCCGCCGACAGTTCATCGTAATGTAACACTTGAGGCCGGTATTGACCAACTGTCGACCGCGCATCGGTCGACATGTCGGTCGACATATCAATCGAGTATCGGCCGATATGTCGACCGACGCTCGGTCGATATGTCGGCCGATACACCGGTCAACATGACGACCGAATATCGTTCGACATATCGGCCGATACGCAACCGACATGTCGACTGACAGTCGATCGTATGTCGACCGAGTATCGGCCGATGTCGACCGATATGTCGACCGATACTCGGCCGATACTCGGCCGATAGTGACGGTCGACAGTCGGCCGACGGGTGCCTTAAGTACTCATGATCCGAAAATCCTGCCTTTTGTAACGAAATATCATCCATCGGTGCCTCATGAAACACTGGCATCTTATAAAACAGCAGCCATTTCTTAACGAAATATACGAAAAACCGCCTTTTATATCATACAAAAGGGAACGTTCTCGAATAGATAGCTGACCTTCTTAAGGGCTAAAACACGCGCGTGGTAGTCGCGTAGGCATGCCACTCTTTATTACACTACGAAAAAAAAAAACGTTTTCCAGTCCATGGTCTGTAGAGTGTGTAAAACATTTTAGGATTTTATAAGCTTTGAGTCACAATTACTATCCACTGAAAGACGCATTTAGCTAGGATTTATATTTAACGATAGGCCGTACAAGAATGTGAAATTCTCTCGCTTGACAAGCGATCGTGCCGAAGGCACGATCCTTCTAGGGGCATGCCCTCGCAGGAAATTTTGAAAATTGAAGGCCTCTTAGACGTGCTTTCCGCGATTCTGGGAAGCAAACAGATCGTTTTAAAGCAGCTATTTAGTCCACGGTTTCCCTTGTAGCAGATGTCAAGTAGTATTATCTTAAAGGAGAATACTCCACGTGGTGTGCAAAAGAAGATGTCGCACGTTGATGTATCGGAATTGCGGAGAGTACGTTCACGAAATCGGGAATTTCAAGACAATGATCGAACTGCATTATGGTCTAGCAAACACAAGCGAAAAGCGATTTTTGTTTCATAGCTCAGAAGATTATTTGATTATCCACTTATGCTCAGAAGACAACAGACTTCGACCGTCTACGATTTGCGTCTACGATATGCACGTGCACGTCTTATATAGCGATCAAAGTTCACACTTTATGTACATCACGCTCTGTAAGGGCGCGAATATTTGCAGCATGGCCGTGACGGTACATTGACTCCTACATAATAGGTGCGTGGCAGATATAAATGGGGATCATGGCTGTCATTGATTCTTGCTGCGTAGGCTAATAAATTGGTTGAAAGGTTGTTTATGTAAAGGGTATTTGCTGTTTATAATAATTTGATGGAATCATGAAATAATTTTTGAATTGATTAAGGGTTCTTGGCTTGCTTTTTATTGAACAAGAAGCTGTACACAGCTTGAATCGTACATTGCTTTAACCCATTGCAGTATTGATTCCCGAGTGTTTTGAGTGCTTTTACGGAGAAACATAAAATTATGTCTGAAAAGTAACACTACATTCAGTAGCCAACACGATCGCTATTAAACTGAAATGCAAAGTCAGTTATATAAAACACAGATCGTGTAAATCAAACCTATGTGCGATTCAAGTCACGTAATGACCTAATGCATGAAATTTCCGGTTGACCTTTACAGTCTCGCGGATTGCAGTCAGAAGAATGTTCTGTTTTCAAACTCGTATTTTCAAACGCGCATGGTTCACCATTTAAATCCTTTCAATAAGAAAAATTTCTTTCCATCATACAATTTAAAACAAGTAAGGCCCGGGACAAACGTCGAACTTTTCATGAGTCGAACTAAATTCAACGAATTAAGTTCATGAGAAGTTCGACGTTTGTCTCAATTAAATTCGACGGACTCATTTGGATCGACCAACACGTTCTATCCGTCTGGAGCAGACGGATAGAACGTGTTGAATTTGGTTCGTCTGAATTAAGTTCGACGTTTGACCCAACAGACGAAAATAATTAATTTGGGTCGACCCAAACTGCAATTTAGTTCGACTCATGAAAAGTTTGACGTTTGTCCCGGGCCTAATAAAACAGGTTCAGAAGAATCGGTGATGAAATAAGTAAGATAACAAATTAAACCTTGAATGCTATTTTCGGAATACAATACAAAATACAATTTTATCAGCTCTACCTATATATTGAAACCACTTAAAACTAGGAGTTTCAATGTGAAAGTGAGTGCTGGAGTTGGAAATAAATAAGATATAAATGAAATTATATGCGGGCTATAACTTCACGAGAAATGAAAGTGCATAAGGGGTAGACAGCAGACTTTCGTTGAGGCAAAATATTCGACCGCCGAGTTAAAATTTTTTCTCCCTGTTGAGGTAAAATGCTGGTTCTGAGCTATTTTTTCTTTGTGGAGGCAAAGGAAAAGTATAAGCTTAAGTGCATTAACACAATACGGTTCCCGTACGTTTAAGCGATTACGCTCGTCAAAAAATAATATTAAAATAGTTGGCGCGTCCAAATAAATACCACAGCGAGTTGGATCTTCATCGAAAGAACATTTTCTTGTGCCATGTAGAACCAGAGATATAATTCTTACGCTTTAAACAGCGAGCGGCGAGATCAAGCTTATACTTTCGCCCCGCTACTGGAGTGACATTACGCGTCGCTGAATTGAAATCTTTAAAGTTTCACTCGACAAAAAATAATCTTAAAATAGTTGACGCTTCGAAATAAATGCCATTACGATTTGGACCTTCATCGAAACAACATTTTGCCGTTTTAAGCACTTTCTGGTGCCTTGTAGAATTAGACGCTTTTCAAGTTTATTATCTTGAAAGAAAGCGACTTTTACTTATTAATCTCCTGCCTTCCTCGCTGGAAATCTACTCGAAATCTGGAAATCTACTCGAACTTTCGTAAAGTCATCGCCGGGGTGGATACCCCGGATAAAAGAAAACCAATCGACTGCGCATGCTTATGATCTTACATCCGACAAAATTTTGGATTTTTCCCGCTATTCTAAAGAATAGGCGGCTGCCTCGTCAAGGCTCGCCAGCAATAAGAAGCTGTACACAGCTTGAACTCGTGGCGTCTTTATTAACCCAGTGCATGATTTAGCTTAAAAGTAAGACTACATTCAGTAGCCGACACCACGATCGCTTCCATCCTTCAAACTACACCCTGCCTTACAGAATCTACGACACTTTCACTCTCTTACGTAATCCTTGTCTATTCTTTCACGCAGCAAAATAACACATTGCACAATAATTTAACTAATCAACCTCTCAAACATTTTCTTTTAGAGCGGTCTAAAATGCTCAACACTGAGCGACAGACCTATGCGGTAAATAAATATTCAGGTCTGGTTGGATTTTCATGTTCTGGTGTGTTAATGTTAGCTAAGCTAATTAAGATAGGAGATCGAGCGTCGAATGTTTTTTTTTAGGGCAGTCTGGAAAACTTCAATTTTAATTAAATGAGAAATAGAACATGATCTTTATGTCAACAATCACTTTGATAACTTGAACATAGTATCTAAAGGCAAGGCTGATCAGACCACGCTTTAACGCTTTATACAGGACAGTTAATTTATTAAAGTAGTGGTGTGGAGAGCGAATCATAATTTTTAACCTAAAATCTAGGCAGGTCAAAAGGCCACAATTGTTGATACTAATAAATGGGAGAAAGCTACAATTTATCTGAGAATTATAAACCCTAAACAGCCCGACTATAATACTCGAAGAGTTCTAGTTGTTTATAATTTCCCTACCGTACAATCAGTCTTGCTTTTTCATCAATCGTTTCATTATTTTATATAGTCGTGGTTAGATCCTTTACTACAGGTTCCGGTACTTCTACTACTATGGAAGTTAGCCAATTTTTCCCCCCGCATTCATATCCATTATTATCATAAATGGAGACATTATTTTTTGGGTCATTCGAGCCTTTTTTTTTTGCAAGATAAGGGGGGTGGGCTGGGGGTGGGCTGGGGTCCCCTAGATACCCCACTGAAAAGTGTTAACTTTAAAATTTTATGCCAGCACTGACTGCTGTACATCCTTTTCAGAAGGGTTCATATTAGAGCTGGGTATTCCCAACGTATCTCTAATCATCCGTTTAACCCTACGTACCCGGCTACCGCCACTAGTATCCAGGCTTTCTCTATCGCTCACTTACTTTTGCGTTCAATTGAATTTTTAACGTCACTCGCGACTGATACAGACTCTGATGCACTTCACGCCAATCCGGTATCTGAGAAGAAAAAGGAAGCTGGGAACTACACTGCAGCTACTGATAACGCAACCTGATCTCAGACTCTAACGTGCACTTCACGCCAACCCGGAATACTGAGAAGATAATTGAAGCTACAACAGACATTTAATATCAAGACAGTAACATTACATAAAGTCAAGTTAGTATGTTGTTTCTTGAAGACATGTGATTAAGTTCTTAGTTCAAACAACACAGCGGTTCTCTTTAGGACAGTCCTTTGTGTCCAGTTACATCATTCATCCACCACTGATCTGGTCATTCAATAGTCATCATTGCCATCATCTGGGTGGACTTCGTTTGGCGCACAAGCAAACAAAAAATAACAGACGTTCAACAGGACGATGGCAATGTTAAACAGCAGTGAAAACAACTGTATCAACATGATACTCTCCTCAGAAAGCGTCATGTTCATCGTAGAACAGTACACTCTTCAAGGGAAAAAAGACATAATATAAATAAGTAAAAATACAAATAAATGAAATAATTAATAAATATGAATTTCACTGGAATCCACGAGGTGACTCTTACTTCTTCTGTCACCGGATCGAATTGGAATTTAAAAAATGTTAGTTTTTGTTGGAGAAGTAAAACCGGAGTACCCGGAGAAAAACCGTGGGAGCAAAGATGGCAGCCAACCCATATATGACGTCACCTCCGGGAACCGAACCCGGGCCACATTGGTGAGAGGCCAGTGCTCTGACACTGCGCTATTCCTGCTCCCATAACGTTAGGTCTCAGAAGTAATTTGAAATATGCCTACTCTTACTGGCTAATGCCTTCTATTTTCGCGGGGTTAAGAATTCGTGAAAATCGCCCAAAATTGGCCGGCTAAACTTCGCGGATAAAATTTTCGCTGTATTCGATGAGTCAAGTACAAAAGGAAGTCATCGTCAATTAATGAACAAATGTTGAGAATTCTAAACAGTTGTTGATAACGGAATCCCTCCTGACGACCTTTTGTTTGTACATAGTTTGTACTTTGATGCGCGTCATAAATGTTAGTGTTTCTAGTTATCAAAATCATGTCAATTTTAAATCTTCCTGTTTGGAATTGCTATAAAACGATAGCATTGTGTTTGACTATTAAGAAAAAATGACCGTTAATAGGATACGTAGGTTATATGGTATCGGCCCTACATCATGTTTATGTTGGGGCATACAAGTGGTCTTCCGTTGATAAATTGTTTGACGAAGCTCGAAAACAACGAAATTCTGAAAACCCGCGCGAAAATTAAGGACATTAGGTTAATTCTCATTAATTTTCGCGTGTAAATGACATGCAATTTAGTGAAATCGACTGACATATGTAATACGCGATCTCAGATTACAAAGGCCTTTGTCAAAATATGACAAAAATAATTTATTTTTACTCCTTTTCTACATCGCAAAAATTTTGACTACAGAATGTAAGTGAAAACATGCATGCTGTTTTCAGAAGAATAAACATCACAGATACTTGTCAAAAACAGTTCAGTGGAAAATTAGTTCTTGATAACTTTCATTTAAATGAGCGACTAGTTCATTCATTTCAGTTACTGATTATGTACTTGTATATACCTGGAAAAATGTCATTTTGTAAAAATTGCGAATTCAAACAGATCACGACTAAACGGTTTTTGTGACAGAATTCTTTTTCCTGATGAGATACTGATATAAAATATCTAAATCTTCTCCTGATCAGCCTGGTTTAGGGACATCGTGTTTATTAATTAGTAAGATCAATCTTTTGTCCCGTCGCGAAATGAAGGCGATAAAGTACAAAAAATTGATCGGTTCATAGTTAATTAGATGAATCGTATTTATTAACGTCAGATAAAATGAAGGTCCTGTTTGATTAACTGTAAATGTCAACTGTAAAATATTTTCCTTCACACATAGCCAGCTAGGGCCATTTTTTGTTCGACTTGAGGCAAGTCAATGCGTTTGCCGTCCCCAATTACAGCGTTTCCTCTTAACCAGCAACAATAAAAGGCGAAATCAGATTAGGCCGTAACCCGTAACGCATAACAAAATATTTACCGAAAATGCCCGTTAAAATACTTTGACGTAAGATTAAATTTAAATGTGCTTACTTTATGATCTAAATTAAATTGACTCATACTTGCCTTGGTATTTCAGATCCCTCGATGCTTGACCGTCCCATTTATACGTTTTGGAATTTTCTGGAATTAAACGATGGAAAACTGACGTCAAGCGCTGTTTTATAATCACCAGAGCTTAATATTCCGTCTGTTTATCTCTGTACGCGATGGCTCCGAAACTAGAGAACTCTGAAGTCAAGAAAGATACAGCCGCCACTGACAAAACACTCACAAAAAATCATTAATATGCAGAATGTTCATTTTCTGCGTCACAACAAGGAAGAAACATGCAAATTTACAAAAAAACTGACAGAACACTCTTTGTTGCCATAGGAAAGAAAACTCTATGGTGAGTAACACAATTCGTCTCCTTTTTTATTCTACCTCGGGATATTTTTTTACACAAAAGGTACAATATAACTGATTTATTCAAACTTTCAACAAAACACACAAGGAACCTATATATGTTTATTTGACGCGTGCATTTTGAAGCAGGTTCATTTGTTTCATGGGCGCAAGAAATTCTTCCTGAATTAAAAAAATTGAAGGTACTGAGAAGTAGAAATATTTATAGTAGAAGCAGTAAAAATAAATAATGTTATGTTTTGTTGTATGTCTTTTATGGACTATATAATTAGGTGGGTGGCTCAAACAAAATAAAATACAGAAAATGGAAAATAAAGGAAATAGAACACAAAATCAGACAGCTGCGATTAGCTGTGATCAACAGAAAAACGCAGCTGGAGTGTGTTGGGAACGAGGAGACGATGAAAATAATGAAACACAGGGAAGGAAATTAGTTGGAAAAAAATAATCGGAAAAAAAATGAACGACAAAATATATCTGACTAGGAGGTCATTTTTTAAAGAGGGCCTAAGAAATATAAAAGCATATTGAGTGGGAACTGAAAGTATTTTATACCACACATTTTATTTTCAAAGTCAATCAACATCGGTTATGGTTTAAATATTATGTTTATCTTAATTTATCATAAAAGTTGAACGGTGGAATTTTATAACGCAAAGGATAATGCATTTCCAGTCTACCGACTGATTAAGAAAGATGTCTGGGCAAATGATACTATTTTCTACTCAGTTATACCTAGCAAGCGATGAGATGCGGCCATATTCGCAGGCTATCTTATACCTAACGTCAATACAGATACTTAGAACTGTGTTCGGCTGTGTCTAGTCTCGATTACTGCCACTCACTAGGGTCCGGTTATGCCTCAGTTAATTTCGGGGAGGGGGTGGGTATAATTTCTACGTATTAGAATGAATGCAAGGCTGGCTCTACGGCAATGGGCTGATATATTTAACGGACAATATTTCGGCTAACAAAATTAGCCTTCCTCAGGGACAGGGCCAACCTCGTTCCCAGGGTCCTCCTCTTCTCGCCCCCTGGGGACGGGAAGAAGAGAGACCCTGGGGACGAGGTTGGGCCAGGGCTATACTGAAGAAAAATACTAGTAGCGGCTCCTTAAATTTGAATTTAAAAAATATACGAGTGGTTAATGATTGACTAATACAACTGAAATATAAACATAAGATAACATGATATATTCATGGTTTTCACTTACGTCATCAAAATTCAAGAGCATTAAAAAACAATTCCAAAATGTTTATGGATTTGTAGAGAGTTTAAAACTACAAATCTGGGTCAAATTTTTAAGTGCAAGAGCTTTTCCTTCAATAGTTATAGGCGAACGAGTGTTGGTCATTTTTAGTAAAAATATATGGAGCGGCCATCTTTGTGTCCCACTTAGGGACACAAACATGGCGGCCAAAACTTCAAAGTCTTAATTACACCAAAAATCTCATCACAAAAGATTGGATTCAATAAAAGTTCCATAAAATCAGCTTATAAGCATCTATAATGCAAAAATAACTTTCAAATGGTTCAATTTTGTTTATTTTCACCGCTTATCAGATAAAGCGTGACGACTGAATTGCGTGACACATTTAAAACCTTTACAAATCGGAAGCAAAATATCGTTAAAACCTGAAACATTTTGTGAACGATTGTAACACTGTTATCTACATACCATGTTAGGAACAGCTTTGTAGGATGTATAGTTTAGATTTTTGAATTTTTATGACGTCATTATGACGTCATATGAAAGCCAAGAATAGGTATGCAAGGGCGTAGCCAGCAATTTTTCACTGAGAGGTATGCACAATCACTGTTTTCAAACACTCCCCCTACCTTTTCCCCCCACCCTCAAGTCCCAAATCTTTCCTTTTTCCGACTTTTTCAGGTACGCACGTGCGTACGTGCGTACGTGCGTACAGGTAGCTACGCCCCTGGTATGCATATTAACAATTAAGGCAATATACAGAAATCCAGTCGCAAAGCAAAAGAAGCATACCCCATATATTGAGTTAAAACTTTATCACCAGACGGCATAAACCGACGAAATGAACATTGATTTAATAAACTCGCTAAAACTCAGATTACGGTTGATTATCTCCGAAAATTCACGTGATATCTTCCTCTTATTGTTCTAAATTCACGTGATATCTTCCTCTTATTGTTCTAAATTCACGTGATATCTTCCTCTTATTGTTCTATAAGCATTTCGTATATAACAAACTGGGGGTACTTGGTTTTAAATTGGGGCAATCTTGACCTCAAAACGTCAAAATCACCATGATTTAACTCCTTTAATAGCTAGTGATCACGTTTTGGATTTAAAATTGTATTTTGGTTCAAAGTTCTATTTAAGTCGTTGAATTATGATGTCATTTCACGAAATCTTAAACTGGTGACTAAAGCTTGTTTCAAAGATCCTTTACTTTGTCACTTTGTGAAGCGCAACGTCCATCTATTCTAACTCATTTTATGAAATTCTTTCATGCGCAGATGATCGATCTCTCCGTTAGTAGTGGGCAGCATGAAGCTCTGCAACTCGCTCCAACATGAAGATATGATTGGCGTATAACTTGAGCTGACCGCTGACCTCCTGCCATTGGACACCGCAGGCGTCATCACCAGCCTTACGTAAGAGGAAAAGAAACAAATGAAAGAAAAAAACCCACAAAGTTAAACATGTTTGATGCCCTGGAAGATAAATCAACCGAAAAGCAACGTTAAGGGCTTGCAAATACTGAGCCAATATTGTCCATAATATGGTATAAAACGGTCTGAGCCCGGGAGGTTGGGGGATACTCATATATAAGCTATATGGGGTATAGGGATCAGGGCGTGCGTTTCTCGAAAGTCCCGAAAACTTTTCGGACCCGAAAAGCTGTAACGTGCAGAATGTTTACCAATAAATATTTGGTTTTTGTTGTTTTTGGAAGCTAAACAATAAAATCTTACGTTTACTATACAACTTTAGCTGATTTGTGGGCTAAAAACGTCAACGCCTTTCGTTAGAAACTACATTTAAAAAATAGCTTTCGGGCCCGAAAAGTCTACGGGAGTTTCGAGAAACGCATGCCAGGGAGTTTTGGTCTAGAACAGGGTAACATTTTCCGGGAAACTGATCAGCGGCAATTATGAAAACAAAGTTTCTGGAAAATAGCGAGTCTGGGGTAGGGTAGGGATCTTTGGCGTCTAGGCGAAATGCAGCTGAATATAATTTGGTATAGGGTAAAGGTTTCAGTTCCAGCGACACACCCCCACCCAAAAATGGTCAGAGGTCACGCCTACCCCCGAGGTGTGAGTGACAATTTGGACCTTGAAATCTAAGCTTGCTCCAAATGGGAAATTAATACAGAACTAAAACTCTTAGTACCCAGTCTTTATATGCACCCTATGTTTTGGCATAGAAGACTTACCCCGTTACTTTTCCCAAATCACAAGCAACGATGTAAAAGAGGACCTAATGCTTGGTCGATTGATTTTGTTTCGGCTCAAAGAGAAAACAAAAGAAACGATTCAAGCTTCGCTTGAGTTGTTAAGTTTTTGGTAAAAAGTAATAAGGCAATTCTTTGAAATTAGGCCAGTATGAAACTACGTCTCTTACACGATTACCAATCGCTATGCCAAAAAGAGCTATTCGGAGCAATTAAGATTTCAAGCCAAATCGTCACTTACACCTCTTTCGCAATTTTGCAGTGAATCCTTCATATATTTAAGGCTTCTGTGGATATTCATACTTTTAACTGAATGTCGTCAAGAATTATCCCAGTGTCATCGTGAAAATTCATGGCCACAGTTTCAATCCATGCGTTGTCCGTGTTGCGAGGGTCGTCAACATATCCTTTGTAGACCTGAAAAAGCGTCCAAGATAAACAAAACAACAGGAAAGAAAGAGTCAAATCTAAATGGGTAATTTGTAAGAAGCAACCGAACGTTATTTTGGCCGGGGGCAAAAAAACGATGCCGTTGTCGGTAGGAGACCGTAATTTACTTTGGGGATGACCTTCTCATACTGATCCATTCTAGTAACAAAAGCGCGCTTTGCCCTTGGACTGGGTGCATCTTTGTAGTTCAAGCGATCGTTTGTAAGGGTCCTTATGCCGGACGAACGATTGTAACGTATGCAAAGAGCGGTTTTCAATGGAAAGAATCGAAAGTAATTTCGCGATTGCTTTGCATTGGCTAAAAAAATCTCGTGCCACTTTATCAACCAATCAGAAGTAAAACCGATACAAATCGTGACTTACTCATACGCGTTTTCCCGCGCTTGGCGCCGGCCACATGTCTTGGCTTCGAACTCTGATTGGTTGATTGGATTGTCTGGATTTGTTTTGATTGGCGAGAGTGATTGCTTTAATTTTGGCTTTACGGCATTTAAGTGAAAATCGTTCTAAATAATTAAACAGCGTCATTGAGTGGTGACTTTAAGCCGGTGGCCTTGATGTCTGCATCTTATAATACTAAAACTACCAGGGGAACGAACCCACATCACTGTTTGAAAGGAGTACGGGACGCAGTCCACGGTGTTTTGGTCTGTCTTGCATGGATGGGTTGGAAACTGCACTATATAAATGCATTATCATTATTATTGTGCTCGCGAATCAGAGATAAAGCGAGTGCTTTGGCGGCAACGATATTCTCATTTTTATCTCGTAAATACGCGAAGCGTTGAACGAGATATAGTATACTTGGACAGATATATATATATATGCAAATTTTTACTTGTTCCATAATCTGTAAACTTGTTCAATTTCCCAGCGTATTACGTGTTAAAAGATGATTGCTGTACTAGTGTAGTAAACGTTTTTTAATTCCTCAGTGTAATTACGTCATCCAGTTGTCTAGATAGTTTCGTTTCAAACAATGCATATTTTTATTATAAATCTACCAGCGTTCTATCGCGAATGCTGTTCTCTTATTGGCTACGCTACGCTACGCTACTCACTATCTATTCTGTTGTAAAAAGTGGGTAGAGTTATCGGTCACTTCTTCGCGTTTTAGAAGTGCCTGTGAAGAGTATTTGTTGTTAAGTTTTGAATATCTAGTAGATTTATACTAAAACAATTAGATTATTCGCTCTTGATTTCTATCGCGTGATAGAAATCTCGAGCTCATAATCTAATTGTTAAATGTCACGCTAAGATGTTTTGGTCGTTTTTAATCTGTTTTACTCTTCAATTCTTTGACTTCAAAGTCAGTATGGAAAATTAAAACCGATCTGTGGACTTAACCTTACGTTGTTTCGTATTCACGAGATGGCTCTTAGAGCCCTTTGATTTTTACTTACCGCGATGCCGTTGGAGAAGAGTTGCTCAAGACGTTCAGACACAAGTTCTCTTTCTTCCTGAGTAGCGTTTTCAGAACACAAAGCTTCTTCACAGAATTCCTTTCGAAGGGTTTCGGAAATGGTGTCATCCACCTCAACCATTCCCTGTAAAATCAAATCATTTTAATACGTGCAAAATTATTCCAGTGTAAAATGTCAAGGTTTATTGTCAAGAAAAAAACTGAAGATTGTCCCTGATGTAATCTAGATAATCGACACGTGTGTATTACAAGTGCGTGAGACAATCGTTTACAGTGGAACCTCGATTTAACGAAGTGCCAAGCGCCAGCGGGCAATGTTATCCGCGCATGCGTATCATGCTCTCTCTCTCTCGCCCTCGTGTTCTCGGCCGCCATATTGTCGAGTTGTTGTTACTGTTGTTTAATAAACCGTTTGGAGTTACGTCAGGGCTCGAAATTAACACTCGCAAACTCGCAAAATGCGAGTGGTTTTTGGAAGATGCGAGTCAAAAAAATATCCTCTAGCAAACATTTGCGAGTAAGTATTTCTCTAATAAAATTTGGAGTGAACGTTCTTGGTGTTTAGCCACTTGCCAACGGCTTTACACGGAAGCTGTGCACACTTTATCTGTGCATTCACATTTTGTTGGAATCAGAAACGTGACAGAAGAGAATGAATTTCACGCTTTGTGAGTTGCTTTTGTTGTAGATGTCTAAAATAACCGCTTTTTTCAAGAGGCCCTCGACCTCTTAAGACTACCGGTGACCGACGCTGACAACGTCTTGCCCGATAACCCCGAGCCGCCAAAGAAACAACAAAACAACAGGACAACAGCAAGGAAGAGCACAAAATTAACAGTATACTATTTAAGTATTTTTATCTTATTTTCAGAGTCATCAAAGGCAAAAATGTCTGCAAAAAATAGCTAGTGACCTTACTAGTTTTGCTAGTAGAAAAAAATCTAACTAGCAAAACTTTGCTAGTGGACTAAAAAATTATGTTCGACCCCTGTACGTTCGCTGTATCGGGTTGTCCTTCCCTCATTACTGGCGTGGTGGCAGCGGTACATCGTATCCACGTCTCGAACGAAGAGAAAGCCAGGATAGTGGCGGATTTTTCACCCGAATTCCACACGAGGAGACAGCGAAGCAGCTTACTCTATAGCTGTTCAGTCCGGGCTCCAAGACTCAAAGCTAAGTAAACTTCGTTTATTCTTAACTTCAACGGAACACCATTATGAACACAAGAGCACCGAAACAATGGTCCCTGACCAAACACGAATCCATACCTTCCTTCGAAGCTTGGCGACAAAACCTTCAGTACATTCTTTCGCTCGATACCAATTTTGCATGTTTCCTAGCTGACAACGTGACATGGCTGAAGAAATCGCCCGCTACTCCCTCTCGCGGCTTTCAAGATGACGGTGAATCTGTACGTGCATCTGCCCGCAGAACTGCACAACAAAAGTGCACCCACCTCGAGCTAATGCTAGGTCAGATAGCAAACTATTGCCCCGTGATTTCTCGCAACACTATCGTTAAGAACTCGACCTCTATGAATTCTATCTGGCAAGCTATTCGTCTTCACTACGGTTTTCAATCAACCGGCGCTCACCTTCTGGACTTCAACAACATAAAGCTTGACCCAGATGAACGCCCCGAAGACTTGTATCAACGCCTGATGTCATTTATCGAAGACAACCTATTACTGGGAAACGGTCATATTTCACATCACGGCGAAACACCCACCACCGACGAGGAAATGTCACCGACCTTGGAAAACCTAATCGTACTAACTTGGCTAACGTTAGTCCACAACGAGCTACCAAACCTTGTAAAACAACGCTATGGCACCGAGCTCAGGTCGAGGTCCCTCGCATCCCTTAAACCGGAAATCTCCCAAGCTTTGGATTCGCTCCTCGAAGAAATCCGCACCTCGGCCGATGCCAAGATCCTCCGCGCATCTACATCAACATTCAGACCATCTACGAGAGCTCCTTACAATACACGCCCACAGCTCGTCACTAAGCGTCCCGTCAGGTCCTGCCCCTTGTGCAAGCAGGCCGGCCGCAACGATTACCACTTCCTGAGTAAATGTACCTACCTGCCAGCCGATGATCGCGCATTTCTCACTAAAGCACGTCTCATAAGCTCCCTTTACGAAGATGTTGAAACCGAAGACCCCGATTTATTCCATCCGCTCCAGGCAGAGGACACAGTGACTCCACCCTGCCCTTCAGCCAGGATCGTTTCACGCCGTGTGAGCACAAAACAATCTCCACATTTTAACGCCTTCTATCGTCAGCACCCGCTTAAGCTTACTCTAGACACTGGCGCCGAAACAAGCATGATAAAAGCTTCCGTCGCTCGTTCCATTGATGCTCCCATCGTCAAATCATCTCAACAGGCTCTACAAGCAGACGGAGTCACACCACTCGCTGTTGTCGGTGAAACTCACCTCACCCTCTCACGAGCTCATCTCACCCTCACACTCGATGCCCTTGTGGTGGAAGATTTGGACGTCGACATTTTGGCTTGAACACCGTTCATGATCGCTAATGACATATCTGTTCGCCCTGCCAAAAGGCAAGTTCTGATTCAAGGCTCCGAAGTTATCCTTTACAATGCGGATGCAAATATCAGCGCCCAGGCCCACGCGGTTCGCCGCACCCAATCTTACCTCCTGAACTCGTCAACGCCTACCACCGTTGTGTTTCCCGGTGAATTCTTCGAAATGGACGTACCCCCTGACTTTGGCCCTGACTGTACCTTGGCTATAGAGGCACGCACCGACGCTCCATCCAACCAGTGTTCCAAGGTTGCGCAACTCTGGCCTCAGCCTCACATTGTTGAAGCAGTAGCCCACAAAGTTCGCATAGTCAACAACACCAATGAGCCACGGACAATCCGACGACATGAGCACTTCTGCCAAGTACGTCACACCACCACCTTAGACTCAGCGTCTGCTCCTGTAGAACCCCCGTTACCTCCCTTCAACAACAGAGACACCCCACCTCAGCCCAGCTTTTTCTCAGACGCAGTTACCGTTGACCCTGATCATATCGTACCCGAAAGCGTTCGCAACCAATTCCGTCAAGTACTCCAGACCTACGATGATGTCTTTACCCCACAGTCGTAAGCTACAATGGTGCTGCTGGCCCCATCGAAGCTACCGTCAACATGGGTCCTGTACAACCCCCACAACGCAAGGGCCGTGTTCCCCAATACTCCCGCGACAAGCTTGTCGAGTTACAAGAGAAGTTCGATGAACTAGAACGTTGTGAAGTCTTCCGCCGTCCCGAGGACGTTGGAGTCACTGTCGAATACCTAAATCCATCCTTTCTTGTCAAAAAACCATCCGGTGGATTTCGTCTTGTGACGGCCTTTGCAGATGTAGGTCGGTACTCCAAACCTCAACCGTCGCTGATGCCGGACGTTGACTCTACTCTTCGCACCATTGCTCCATGGAAATACATCATTAAGTCTGACCTCACGCGTGCCTTCTACCAAATACCACTATCAAAGGCTTCAATGAAATATTGTGGCGTTGCAACCCCGTTTCGCGGCATCAGAGTGTACACCAGATCAGCCATGGGAATGCCTGGGTCTGAGACTTCGCTAGAAGAGTTAATGTGCCGTGTGCTCGGCGACTTCATTCAGGAAGGATTCGCAGCAAAACTAGCCGATGATCTTTACTGCGGAGGCGACACTCCACAAGAGCTCATCTCTAACTGGTCACGCATACTCGAGGCTCTCAGCCGCTGCAATCTTAGATTGTCTGCCGCCAAAACCGTCATCTGTCCCAAATCCACCACAGTCTTGGGTTGGATCTGGTCACAGGGCACACTCTCGGCGAGCCCTCATCGCATCGCCACACTCACCAACTGCCCACCCCCCACAACCGTAAAAGGGTTGCGTTCCTTCATCGGCGCCTATAAGGTTCTTAGCCGTGTTGTACCCCACTGCTCTCTACTCATAGACCCACTTGAGTCGTCAATATCCAGCCTCCAATCACATGATGTACTTCAGTGGGACGACCATCTCCGCCGGAAGTTTACCGCTGCTCAAGAAGCCCTTAACCTACACAAGTCTATCGTTCTCCCCCGTCCCTCCGACCAACTTTGGATCGTGACTGATGGTTCGGTTACCAAGCGTGGCCTTGGAGCTACTTTGTACGTTACTCGCAACGACCATCTGCACCTAGCGGGCTTCTACAGCGCAAAGTTACGCAAGCACCAAGTTACATGGTTACCCTGTGAAGTCGAAGCGCTGAGCATCGCAGCTGCCGTTAAGCATTATAGTCCTTTCATCATTCACTCCAAACACCGCGCCTGTGTCCTAACTGATAGCCAGCCTTGTGTCCAGGCAATCAACAAACTTTACAGAGGAGAATTCTCTGCAAGCCCACGCGTCACCTCCTTCCTGACTACCGTCAGCAGATATCAAGTTAGTCTCCAACACCTTGCCGGCAATGCCAATTTACCATCTGACTTTGCCAGCCGAAATGCTCCTGACTGCAACGAACACCATTGTCAAATCTGCTCCTTCATACACGAAACAGAGAATTCAGTTGTACGCGGTACCTCTGTTCAAGAAATCTTAGACAACGTCAAGCGCCTACCTTTTACTAGCAGATCTGCATGGTTCAACGTCCAGAACGAGTGCCCCGATCTACGTCGTGTTTGCGCACACTTGAAACAAGGCACCAGACCATCTAAGAAACTGACTAACATCAGAGATGTGAAGCGCTACCTGAATGTCACCTCTGTATCTAAAGATGGCCTGCTAGTCGTCCATCGTTCTCAACCGCTGACGCCCCCCACTGAGTTGATCGTTGTCCCTCGTCCCGTACTCGATGGTCTACTTACTGCCCTTCACGTCAAACTAGACCATCCCTCTAAGCACCAACTCCTAATGGTCGTGCAACGTCACTTTTTTGCTCTTGATATGAGCACTGCTATCACTCGCGTGTCTGATTCCTGGTGCCCTCGCCAGCCAGTCGTCAGATGATCCACCTGAAGTTGTGGGTTTATCATTTGCAGCTGATGTCATCAGGCGCTGTCGCCAACTCATCCTACTTTTGAGAGAAACTACAACTTCCTACACTGTGTCGTGCATAGTCCCTGATGAAAAGAGCGATACCCTTCGCAACGCCCTCACCCGATTAGTCGTGGGCCTGCACCCTTTAGATGGTCCCCAGGCTGTCATACGCGTTGATCCTGCCCCTGGATTTGTTTCACTGAGAAACACGAATGCCTTACAACACCTTGGCGTTTCTATTGAAGTCGGCCGCATCAAGAACATTAACAAAAACCCTGTCGCTGAAAAAGCAGTACAAGAGCTTGAAGAGGAACTCTTACGCCAAGAGCCAGGTGGAGGCCCTGTAACCGAGACAGGCCTCGCGGTCGCCACTGCTCGTTTAAACGCCCGACTCCGCAACCAAGGTCTCTCTTCCCGTGAGCTTTGGACACAACGTAATCAGTTCTCCAACGAACAAATCCCTCTGTCTGACCTAAAACACATAACGGAGAAGCACAGGGATCGCCAAATCAACCATCCGTTCAGTGAACAAGCAAAAGGCGGCCACGGCCCATCCCCTTCCATGACCCCCCTACAAGTTGGAGACCTCGTATACGTGAAAGCAGACCGAGATAAATCAAGGGCCCGCGACCGGTATATTATCGTGAGTATTGATGGAGAGTGGTGTTTCATTAAGAAGTTCTCTGGCTCCCAGCTGCGCGCTACGTCTTATAAAGTCAAGCTAGCGGAGTGCTACAGTGTACCACCCACCATCCCGACTGTGGTTCAACCGTTAATTTCTCCTGCTCATGATGATGACGCATGCGACAATTCCTCTGAACCATCCTTACCTTTTCAGCCACTCTCCGCTCCTCAGGACCTCCTACGCCCTCACAGCCCGCACCTGTCAGTTCCCTCCCCATGCCAATCTGACCACGCGGATGTTGGCACTTCAGATGATACAAGCCCCGTCTTAACGCAAGTTCCCACCTCTCCTCCGCTGCTCACACCGGATTTTCCCGACCCTGCTACCTCAGAGCCCAGACCTAAACGAACCTGCAGACCCCCAAAGCATCTCCAGGATTACATACTGGACTAGCGTGCCTTGCAAGATTGTTATGAACTGTGAAATTAGTTACTCTTTCACCTGGACACTCATTTCAGAGACATTGCTTTCATTATAGAACTGTTAATAATTATTGTTTCTAAATCACTATTCGCTTGCTGGCCGCAGCCATTGTAGACTTAGTTCTAGTTTTGTTAAAAAAAAAAAAAAGAAGAAGAGGTTGCGCCAGCGGGCAATGTTATCCGCGCATGCGTATCATGCTCTCTCTCTCTCGCCCTCGTGTTCTCGGTCGCCATATTGTCGAGTTGTTGTTACTGTTGTTTAATAAACCGTTTGGAGTTACGTTCGCTGTATCGGGTTGTCCTTCCCTCATTACTGGCGAAGGGACTGGAGAAATTGGTTCGTTATATCAAGGGTTCGTTAAATCGAAAACCCCGTTATTACGAATTTGCGGAAAAACAACCAAAATGTTCGTTATATCGAGGTATAGTTAATAATTGTTTTATAACGGTGTTACGTCGCACTGCCCAGCATTTCCGGATCTGAACAAATAACATTTGCGCTTTAATGCCTGTATGAAGCTACAGTATACTAAAACTATAACTACGGCACTGGAAAACTGTACACATGGGTTATATCTTTGTCCTATAGCATACACTGTACACATCTATCAATGATAATTAAGGGTTTCTCAGGACGCGAGTTCCAGTCTCTGCATAACAAAACGTAAAAAACAGACTACTACTGACTTGTTGCTAGAAAATTGAACATTGCTACAGTTCTGTGGATGCTTAACCAAAGAAATCTTCCAATATACTTTGCCTCTTGTTTTTGGCTTGCATCGCGTTTACTTTTATTCGTTATATCGGGATAGATTTTACGTTTGGGCTGCCGGATTGTGTTCGTTATAACAAGGATTTTGTTATATCGAGGTTCGTTATATCGAGGTTCTGTTCGATACATTTTACTTGTAATTTCGCCAGGCTAAAGAATATCGGTCGTTATACCGAGGACTTTGTTATGTAGAGGTTCGTTAAATCGAGGTTCCACTGTAATATTTAAAGTGTGTATTTGCCCGAAAATGGACATTCCATGAAATAAAAAGTGGACCAAACAAGGTATCACGCACCCCTGGCAACGCCCACTCCAGGCAGTCCCGTCTTTGGATTGCTACGAACTCCAGGACACTTTTTCCAAAACGTTCCACGATCGTTCCTTCTGGAGTTTTCTTCCATCTACCAAATACAAAAAAAGGCCACAATAATATTAACTACTAACTAACATAAACTACTTATTGCAGAGTTGTCTGTTTCCCAGGCACATTGGGCCAGAATGAAATTGCTGATGTGGAGAAATCAATTTTTACCTCGTTACAATAGGGTCAGCGGCATGGTTTGGTCCCCAACGACCCAGAAGCCCCCTTCCAGTAACTCCTGTTCGGCCCATTGGATTTCTAGGAAAGAAGAAGAATAACATTTCTACTAGTTCCAAGATACGTCCCAGTTCCTACTATAAATGGCGATAGACAAATGACCTTACTAGTTGAGTTGTGAACAGTCAAGTAAGCTCAACATTGATTGTCGAAAGTAGGTTGCATACCCAAAGACAGATGAGACTGCATTGCAGGACGTATTGTTTGTCAGCTGATCTTGTGTACCATTCAGGGGCCTAGCCAGGGAAGGGTTCCAGGGGTTCGAGAGCCCCCTCCCCCCCCCCCCCCCTTTCTCAGCAGATTAATGAGAGTTGAGAACAGAATTCTTACAAAAAATCGAGAAAGGAGTCCACTATTTCAATGTGAAAACGAGAAACTTGAACGATTTTAAAACCTCTTTATGTGTGAAAGATTATAATGAAACAATGATCATTTAAGTTTTTATAGCATTCTATTCTTACGCGTAATTTAGTTAAGTTTTATAGTTCAATTTTTAGTTTAATGTAGTTTGATAAATTGAAGAAACCTTGATCATAGTTTTCATTGTACTTTATCTTTCTTAGTTATTTTTATAAGTAGTTCTACAGGTAATGTACTCTAGTGTAAATTCACACGACTCCTAGGAAGACCATGTAAATATAATATGATTTCGTGTATAAGTAAAGATTGATGATGATGATGATGAAACAGGAAGTTGGCGATATTTTTGGTAGATGACACTTCACTTTAAGAATTTTTCCTTCCCGGACGTGACATGCTCATGCGTTTTGAATACCTGTGTAACTGAACTGTCTTGAGTGACTGATTTCGGACGAGATAGAACTCCCCATGGAAAAGGCTGAGTACGCCCCTGTCATTAGAATGAAAGTACAAGGGGAAGCTAAAAAAATTATACTGTAGTGCTGCGGCGGTGGAGAAACAGTAAAGAAATTCCAAAGCTGACTTTTCCAGCTCTATCGCTCTGACAAAGGACAACCGCTCAGCAATTGAACACCTTTACGGTGGCTTAACCAACAGCTTCAGTTGGGATATTGTAACGCCATATATGTCTCACATACCGTGGTATGCCGTTAACAACATCATAGATTCCCTGATAGCTTCTTCTGTCCACACCTTTGCCCACGTCGTTGAAATTCAGCTCGACTTGTTTATAAGCAGGTCTGAAATAAGAAAGATGTTTGGTAGCCTGAGCGCAAAAATCTCCATTTCCCGGAAAAGGGACGAATGAATGAAACAGGAGCCGTCTGCCTGTAGGCTAATCTTTGGCCATTAGAAGAAAGATTTATTCTAATAAAAGAGGGGAGCATTTATAAATTCAAGAATCTCGTATGTCACGCTATCAAACACAACGCGTTTAGTCAATCCGGTATCAAGGTCAAGGACGTTTAGGTAATACAGTCGAACCCCTCCTCGCGGACGCCTCCATATTACGGACACGGTGATACCTCTCTATGACGGATAGTTTTCTTGGTCCCGAAGTCCGTATTAAGAAGGTTTGACTGTATTTGCTATAGCTATATCATAATTTCTTATAACGGAAGATTTTGTAATACATTTTAGAATAAAAATGAGCGATATTACGTTCCGACGACGACAACATGTCGTCATTATCAAATGATAGTTATTGCGAGATAGGTGGCGATATATTTAAGGATTAACATGTGAAAATACATTGAAAAGTGCATAATCAAGTGAAAAGTTTCGCTGGAATGGAGTCTGTGTGAGTGTTTAAAGTAGGGTCTCGTTTTTATAGTTTTTTTTTTCTTTTTCAGGAGCATCTCGTAAATAAGGCACTCAAACGTTCCACGGCATTACTATAAGATGGCAAATTGCTCCAAGAGATTGGTCGGCTTTTGATTGTGTTTCTCCTTCAGATTTTTCCCGATCGCAGAGTATTTATGTTAGTCATATATCATAATTATCAGATAAAAACAACTCTTCGATGCGTTGTTATAGAACATAAATATCGGGACCCCGGTGCACTGCTGGGTATTTTCCCTGTTTTGTTGCTTCCAGGCTGGTGACTCGTTAGGTAGAAAGTCACAATGGAACCAAAGGGATAGACCCAAGTGCCGCATTATAGAGGTAGCGATTCCATGAATTTTGTTATCTTTGGGACCGAGAGAACTGTCCGTAATAGAGAACTGTCCGTATTATGGAGGTGTCCGTAAGGACAGGTTCGGTATGTTTACGTGTATGGAATGCTCGACGTCTACTTACTCCAAGAGATCAATGTCTGCCCAGTCAGGATTGCAAATCACTTCAAACGCGGTGTACACAGGAGGAGCGTAGCCTGGAAACGGCATCTAAAGAAATAAATCACGTGTTGATATGAAGTAAACTCGGCATCTTTTGTCTTTTAATAAATTCTTATTGTGTTTAGTCTTACTTTAAAAAAGGAACGATAACTCGTGCCTACTTCAGAAGAAGGAACGATGACTTGAGTCGAAGTCTTCCATTGCACCCTGAATTCTACATACCTTTCTTCCATTCCTCTGCCTTAATGTTTCCTCTTTCCTATAACGGGGAAACCAATAATAGCAAAACCACCACCCACAGCCATAACCAGGAACGGAACAGGGGTAAACGTGGGCTGTAACCCTTTAATTCCAAGATTGCCAAAAATCAAACTTGAAGAAAATCCCAAATTATGAAAAAACAAATGGCACCATGCAAAAGTAATGCCGAAGAGGTTTTATTTGAATGGTCATATCATAGGATTTCGTCCACAAACTCAAAAGTTATAACCATATTACATGTATTCATAACTGACTGTGAGGACTTTGCAAGGACTCTGTAAGGACTCGCACGTCACGTGACTAAGTATATTGTTATCGCTAGGCAAGCTAGAAAAAAACGTAAACGTAATTTATTTACCCACGTGACCCCTAAGAGCTCAAGAGCTCGTTACAACGTGTACGTGCGTTCCGGATCGAATTGAAATTGGACTTGGAAGTTGCTAGGGTCCCGAGTGCTTAGTTGATCCAAAGTGTCCTAGGAGTGTCATGACCTTATTAATCATACAGGGCTTATTTGCATGATCCGTTAGATAAAGCAAAAAGAACAACTTTGTCACCTGCCAGTCCACAAGGAAGTCTGGGACTGGGTATCGCTGCTGGTCGCTCTTTGGATAAGGAGATTGCCTCGCTCGTATGTGCAGTCCCAGTTCCCTGGCGGCCGCAAATGCGTCTCTGAACTGCATAATGCAAGGAAGTGTGTTGGAGCGCTTACGTCTAGAAGTGTTGGACTGACCTACGGATTTAGCTGACAATAAAATAATAAGAAAAATGACTATGAACTAACTCAGGCTAGAAACACATAACTACGTAGCTGCGTGGTGCGGGACGTTGAGAGCAGAAGAGGACAGGCTTTTACTTTCTTTCCACGACACCCCGCGCTTCCTGTTTCCCTGTGCTTCCGTCGCCGGCCTGGAGAGCTGGTTCAAATAAGCGATAAAACGACATAACAAAATAAAGAAAAATATCCGTTTTTATCTCGTGAATATGCGAAGCGTAAGCGAGATATACTTTTCAGGTACAGATATGCAAATTAGTCACTCCATGTCCCTCAGCTGTAAACTTTTTATCCAGGTTGAGGGGGATAATCCTTTATATTTCCTTATGTCATTATGTTTATGTCACTGTCGGGTCACTCTTATTGGTGACACAACATCGACAAAGTATAATATTTTTTTGCGTTTGCGCGACCATACGTAACACGTTACTGTGTCGCTGGTCTGAGAGGTGCTTAACTGTAACATGTTAAAATAACAAACCTTGAATCTGAGCTGCTCCTTCACTGTCTGATCGTTTTAGCGGCAGCTGCTTTGGAGGAAGCCGAGACAAAAGTCTGCTGTCTTCCGCTGACCGACCGTCTGGCTCATCAAGCGAAGGTAACGTGTTACTTCTTTTAAATTGGCGAATAGCTTTCTGAACGCTTTTGCGACGCCAGTTAGATTTGGAAACCTGCCGATACCATGAAGGGTAAGGGTTGCTATTGGGGAGTTTGTGCCTGAAGTACATCGGTGTAGAGCCCGAGCGAAGGCTAGAGGTGGAGCCAGCCTGCATTCTGTGCACATAAGCAGGAACGCTCATCATACGACTGAACAATCTTTGGGGGGCGCTCTTTTGTGCAAACTCCTCTTGACTCCCTGATTCAATATTCCACGCCTCACTATCAGCAGTGGGACCTTCTCGTTCCCCAGATGGGAAGGGGAGTGGTTCTTGAATGTTCGCGAGCATGTCTAATATTTGTAGTGTGTATTCTTCCATGCGTGACAAGCGATCCTCTATAGTGTTCACCTTTTTGGCGATTTGTTCCACTTTTGTCTCATTCTCTCGAGTGCTTTCCTTGAGATGAGTGTTGATGGATTCAACTCTGAGAGGGAAAGATTGATGGTAGGACTCATTACTGTTTCACTTGACACCTCCGGCGCTGTGGTGCATCCCATAAAGGACACCCCGTTATTACGTACAGTAGTTGAAGTCCGGGGGGAATAACATTTCCTGATAGTCCGAGGCGAAGGTGTCCGTTACAGTGGAAACTGACTGTATGTTAGTTTAAATTTTAAGCCGCTGGGTGCTATGTATTTCTGTGTTGTACGCATCGAAGCACGACAAGCTTCATTCATTTTTGCTATTCATGTACATAATATACAACTACCTTTCGTTCTCCGGTTTTCGACATAAATTGCGGCCAAAGTGTACTTTGACTAACTTCGTAAACATGGTGGATTTCTCTGCATCAAAAGGGGTGCCTTTGGACTCCGTGTTTACAAACGGAGGTCATCGTTTCACAAACTATCGCAGTAAGAAGTCATGGGGGCAGCAGTTGATCTTTTAATGCATGGTAATACTAAACAAATATGCCCTTAATTAAAGTAAGGCTCTGTGAAGTGATTTTAAGAAGAATGTTCGTTTTCATTCACGTGCACATAAACTCATTTGGCGGTAAAACGCCACTCAAGAATAGCCTTTGTACTCCGTTCACAGAAACTCTAGTAACGATAATAGAATTCAGCTTTTAACATGTAAGATAATAACCACAATCTGCGTAGCTATTTGCAAGCCAGACTATTGCTTTAAGTCTTCAATGCATCTGAACAAGGTAAAGCAAGAGTTAGTTATGGTTTGATATTGTTACCTAGATCCAATGGCTCGTACTCTTTCCTCTGGAGTGGCGTGAAACAGAGTGTCTTTCTGTTGGAGATAACTTTCAGTGCATTGTTCTTCGAATAACATCAGCTTGTGAACGTCTTGTCTCTCCAGGAAAAGCTCTGTACGTTAGAGAACAAAATAAGGCAGAAATTACCAAGGCGAGGAAAGGAAACCACTGTTTCATGACTTACATACAACGTAGGGTTTGACAGACTGAAGCATAGACTCAATCTGAATGTAATTATCACAGGGTATAACTGTGATTTTGGGAGAGCACTGAGTTTTCTATTTGGTTCGAGTTAGCGCGAGGTTCGAGTTAGCGAGGGTTCGAGTTATCGGATTTTGTGAAGAACACTGTCTAGTGTTCCAAGAAAATTTTCATGTTCTGTTCATTGGAAATGTAAAAAGTAGACTCAATCTGAATGTATTCATCACAGGGTGTAACTGTGATTTTGGGAGAGCACTGAGTTTTCTATTTCTCCCGTGTGTCAAGTCCTCGACAGAAAACTATCAAGCATCGAATTCTTCTTTCACAAAATAGCCACCAATGTGATTTATACACCTTGACATAACTGAAGCATCGATCAATAAGAAACTAGCTTAGTGTTTGATGAATAAGAAACTAACTTAGTTTTTTATCTGTCCTTCTCCGCTGTAGCTTGTTTCTCTTGGTACAGCATCGCCGTCTGCAATAGGCTTTGTAAATAAGATAGAGATGGTTGATGATAATGAACGGCGGTACGAGGAGAGGTCTGTGCGAATACTCCATAATGAGCTGGTACCGTTGGAATTTCCAGATCTGGTTTGAATTGGCTTGAACATTGGAGAATGTGTTGCTAAGGAAAGAAATTACAAGTAAATGACTACAAACGTAAGCGCTGTGCTTTGACTGGACCCTACTAAAGTGTGTTCCTTTCGGTGAATCCAAAAACGGATTTTCGACCCTAAAACGGATTTCGCGTTCCTTTCGGCAAATCCAAATCCGGATTTGTGATCTGGCGAATCCCTTTTGAAAAAGGATTCACTGGATTTGAAATCCAAAGAATCCAAATCCAGATTTACGGATTAGTGATCTATGCTGTTCCTTTCACAACGGATCTGAAATTAATCTAATGAACCAGCGGTATTTCCAGCCAGAGCACAGTCAGGTCGAGACTTTTCGGTGCCGCCATTTGTCAAACATGTGGGCAAACGTTCCAGGTACAGTAAAACATTCATATATTGACCATATGCTGTTAGAAATTGCTTAGAAACTCAATTAACGTATTAGTGTAATTTGCTATGTAAAAAGGCCTGACATTTAGCAGCTTGTTCAATTCGAGTTCGCATTTCGAACAGATTTGTACGGCTTAGCTTGTGTCAGTGAATTTAAGCTTATATGAAAATTGCGGTTTGTTTACAATAATAATCTGTAACTTTTAAGCCATTCACTTTGTGCAAATAAACGCGCTTTTTTACTCTCTTACTCTGTAACAATAAAGTTTTGATTTTACTTTTGTTTTTTATTTTACTTTGCGAAAGGTTACCAAGGTTACAGATCCAAAACCGGATTTCGCGTTCCTTTCGGCCGCGAAATCCGGCAAATCTCGGATCAAAAATCCGTTTTTGGATTCTCCGAAAGGAACACACCCTTAGATTACATGTCGGGCCTAATCACATGTTCCAGCTTTATTCTTTACATGTAGTTTGTAATGAACGATACCAGTTAAATAGAACTGAGCTTATAGAAGAAAAACGTAACCTAGTGTGGTCTCCTCCCTCTTCCTGTATTGTAACTGGGTCGATGCGCCTTCACAGAAAACTGAGTTAGAAACATGCAGCATGGAACGATGTTAACTGGTGTTCAAAAACGGGTGTTTCTGAACAAAAGTGTTTAAAATAGCCATTATGATGGTCCTTAACTCCACCTGCACTAATCGACCCATCATAAGGTTATTCGCCAGGATTTTGTTCGCCGACACCCATTTAAACACCAGGATGAAACGAGACACAAAACAAGGAAGAAAGGTTCATGTTTAAGAGCTTAACACCAAGGCAGACACCAGATTTCGAACCATCGACCTACGGTTCGAATTTTGTGACGCGTTACCTGAAAGATCACCTCAAATACGCTATCTGTAATTGATAACTAAGCGACAAAACTATTCGCAGTAGAGTAAAGAAACAATAGAAGTATGCGTTTGAAGGAGCTGTTTATTATTGACTTACTTGAAGATGGCGATGAGCAAATTAAGCAACAGAATATTGGCAACCAACAAAAATAGCGCCATGATGACGGTGACAAGTGTCCCACCAAATTCATCGTGAAGCGGGGTGTTGAAAGCTGTAGAAGTTTGGTTTTCTACAAGGAAAAATATTAGACATTCTGGTATCAATCTGTTCGTAAGTTTTTAAAAGAATTAAATAATTGTTGACGAAATGATGATTGTCTTACTAGAATAGCCATTATCCTCAATGAACAATTCTCCGTAGACTTGAAAGTAAGGTCTGAAAAACACCTTGGGGATAAGGTCCCAGGAACCAACTTCGTAAGGAAACAAGATCCCTTGCTGTGCTACTCCGTACGCCATCAGAAACACCACCATGATTAATAGAAAATACGCCATATCGATTGTCTGAAAACAACAAATGTTGTCAATCAAATGAAATCCCAGTACAGGGGGACAGGAGGAGCGATCCTTGCCTTCGCGCGCGCGTGTCCTCCTCTCCTTCCCCTTTCTAGCGTCTGCCACCCAGGTTAAAGAATCTGACCCACCCAGTTTGCATTGCGCGCCTACGTTGGTTCATCCGCCATTTTCAGGGCCCCCGAAAGTCCACATTGTATTGTAGATGAGAAATTCACTCGTGCAAGAGGTGATGTGCTTGCCCAAATATGGAATAGAGCCGTATCATAACAATAAGAGAAGCGCGCAATGCAAACTGGGTGGGTCAGACTCTTTAACATAAACACTATAAGAGTGCCGGTAAGTGAGAAATGGAACCGAAAATTGCAAGACATACGTCACGGCCCTGCCTATATTCTTGCCTCTCATAACCATATTCCGACATTCAAACCAAAGTGATTCAAACTAATGCACATGCAAATTTGACAAGTTACTTTCCTTTGTTATGCAACTGAAAAACGTACTGTTATTTTCATTTACATGAAGTACTTTTGGTCCAGTTCCACAAAAATATTTCTGGAATAATTGAATTGGGAGCCATGTATATTGGCACTATTAACTTCTTGTACCAAAGTGAATAAATTGCTAATGACTAAAGGAACATTCACATAAAACTCCACTTAAAGTATATTGAAGCTGTCTCGCTCCTTAATTAAATTACCACTCAGTCCAAAATTGCATAAATCATGATAAATCGTACGCGGAAGTAAACAATAAACTTATGGAATCGGATAATGTGACATTGACCAATATAATTCGAGTACAATTTAATTACCATGGTTCAGTAACAGTGTTTTAATGACTAACTTTATACCCACCATTCGACCAATCATGACAACATAAGGTCCAAGGACTTTGCTGACGGAGAAAATGTCAAGTACCCGGATGATCCACAACATGATGTCGAGGCAGTAAAGTGTGTGACCTATGTTTAGTGTTCCTGGGTTGATGCGGAAACCAACAGCAATAAAGAACAGAACCACAGCACAAGCGTCACATAAATTCCATTTACACGAGGCCCATTCTTTAATTTTTTTACTGAGAGTCTTGGGCTCGGAATGAAACATCTACAATTAAAAAACAGACGGTATATAAAAAGCTAAACTAGTAGTAATCATAGATTAATAAATGCGCTCGACAAGAAGTAGCACAGAAGAAGTGCACCCTCGCGCTTCAATGAATCGGACCAAAATCATACGCAAATAACAACGAATTGTATTCGTAAAATAGCAAAGCGTTTTAAACACAAACACAGAAAACCCTGAAGAAGTTGTTTAATAGCTAAAAACAGCAACAACAGCGAGAAAAAACACGAGAGCAGCAAATGGATTATTGGAACCGAACAGTGAAATAAATCAATCGATTTTCTCGTCAAACCTCTGTTAGTCTTTCTTTCACTGACTATGTGACAAAAGTGACCAATTGTCTTTCTTCCTCTACCGTTGATAAAAACAAAGTTTATTTTATAGGCCACACAAGAATGACAGTAAGAGTTTGAATGCTTAAGGACTCCAATAACATTTCAATGCACTTAAAATCTTCATAAGAAGCCTAGAACTCTTTCATTTTTGGCCTGGGCCGTTTAAAAGAGGTAAGTTGACTACTTACACCTTTTGAATTAAGAAATTGATAGTTTTGATATATATATATAAAAAAAACATAATTATAGTTTTTGAAAAATTCTGCACAGTTACAGATTGTTTAAATCTTTTAACGTCAGCTGTTTAAGTATTTTAAGTAGCTGAAAATGACTGGTTTAGTCCGCCCAGCTAAGGTTTGGCGGGAAAACCAATAAGTAGAAAGTATAGAAATAGATGCTGAGAAACTAGACTGCAAAAGATAAGAAGACAAGCTTTCTAAACAACTGGTAGTAGCTGCCATTATAATTCAGTACAATTTCCACCAACCTGTCTTAATTCTTCGGTTAACAATGTGAACACAAAGATGATGAGGATCATTTCTTGGGGAGGAGGGGTCGGGGGAAGTTGAACTAAAATGATGTAACAGAATACCAACAGGAATACGAAGTACACAATCTGTCATAAAAAAGAAAATCCAGTTAATCTGACATTATCAAAAAATAGGCGCAACCAGGCGACACAAGAAAAAATGCTGCTTGTAGGAGTCCTTGTGCCTCCATGAATGCATTGATGGCCTCTTACGCGTGTCGTTCATGTTCATTTTTATCTCGTAAATACGCGAAGTGTTCAACGAGTTATGGCAGCGGGTCAAAATTTCAATCGATCGGCTATTAACATTAAGCCCGCGATATGTAATGGTCGCCTGCCTTACCCATGGGGAGGGCGTTGGAGGGAGGGGAGGGTGGGGAGTTAGACGCAGGGGTTAAGGGGTCGGTGACGCAAAACGTCTAGGAGAAGGGAGAGTCTGAATGCTTCGTATTCACAAGTTGGTCATAGGAGCCTTTGATCTGATTAAAACTACCAGTGCATTGGAACCTTGCCGTTTTGGTAACCTCGATATTAGCGTGGACGGCAGGAATTGACATGGCAGCCGTTTTCTACGTGAGGAGACCTCCTTTTCGTACTATGCGATCTTATCAGAAGACGCAAAACGTGTCTTGCGTAGTGACGTGTCAGCTAGATTTACGATATACCAGTGTATGTTCGTGTATAACTGAACTGTAAATTTCAAAAACGCAATCTCATCATTACATGAACCACAACATTTGTTTTTATGTCGACGATTGCAACACGACAATAATATTTATCCTAAGAAGAAAAACAAACTAAAGCTCTTTCCTCGTAACCAATCGCCAGCCAGGGATGACCAGCGGTCGGAATCGACTTTATCTTGTCGTCGTGAGGCTCTTCTCGGTAATTATCCCAGAGAAACAAAGCAATTGCAAGGGGAGACTGGTAGGAAATCTTGTTTAACATTATATAAAGTACTAAGTACATACCACATTTCCCCAGAATTTAGTGATAGGTGCACGGTAAAACTCGTACAGTCGCTCTCCTAGACTCAGATTCGTGATGGGACACTTTAACTCCACATTCGCTTCAGTCCCGCTTTGTTTTATCGCACTCAGAGAATCATTGCTTCCTGAACGGCTGTGGGACGAGAATGACCTGCATGACACGAGAAATGGACAAAAACAGTATTGACTTGTAGCAAAAGTAGAAGGACAGGTCATCTGACTTCGCAAAACATGACTAAAATGTAACTAAGTGACTACTCCTCAAAAATCCTCCTCACCCCTTTCCCTCCTGAATTCAAATCTATGCACATAGACCTGACTTTTGCAACTGCAAAATCTCAACTGCTCAAGACTGGAGTATGAAATACAACGGTCATTTTCTCTCCACGCTACTCGCAGCTTTTGTTCCTGGTAATATTATGTACGAAAAGCCTAAAAAAATCCTCCCCAGGGAACATCACGGCATGTCCCTTTACGCAAGCCCCTCCCCCCACTTATTCCTAAGGAACACCACGGCATGTCGCTTCACGTAATCCCCCCCCTCCCCATAAAAAAATCCTCAAATTTTCTTAAATGAAAAGTTTCCAAACATTCAATCTAAATTAAACCAGCAAAAAAAAAACCTTTCAAACTAGGGCTCTAATTATGGAAAGTAAGACAACTACTTACTTTTCAATTCCTTGACTAATTCTATAATAATTAAATTTCTGACCCTGGTTACTTTCAGTCTTTCACTGTAAGGTTACTTTCGCGATCTCGCTACTTTTTCGTGTCTCTGAAACGGGGTCGATCCACCTTAATAAAACCATGATAAATCTGTTCTGCTTTACTATCACGGTTCACCTACACTTGGTACAAGTCAAACTTGTTAAGAGGTCTTTAATATATGTGAAGAGGGGTCATTGATTTCGGAGGCGCGGTTTTCGGAATTTATTATCAACTATTAAAAGGCATCGTTACTGTTGAAAATTTTCTGTATATACTTTACACATAGGTAAGGACAGGTATTTACGGGCCAAGATCTGCCGGAGCTTAAAGGGACACTGTCACGAGGGCGCACGTGCCAGTTTCTCGAATAAAAAAGTTTAGCCTTAATGTTTAAGTTGAAGTGTCAATTTAAAAAATAGCGTCAAGTTTCTTCGTTTTTCGCTGTGACCACCGCCACTAGTCGACGTCAACTTGAAAAATTAAGGCTAAACTTTTCAAGTTTCGATTCGAGAAACTGGTGAATGCGCTCTCGTTGAAGTATTCTCTTAACCCAGTTTCTGTAGCATGTAAGTAACTGAGAGTATTGCTTCTACACCCCTTGGATGGGATGCTAGTCCATCTCAAGATTACCCCCAGCATTTTGTTCGCTGTTACCCATTCATACACCTGAGTGGAGCAATGGTTCTTGCCTAGGGATGAGTACAGCAGCAGTTACCGGGACTTGAACCGCACAACTTCAGACTGAAAGTCCGACGCGTTAACTGCTACGCCACCGCGCCTCCAGATTAGTCGTTACAAGGGTAAATTGAATTAATTGTTTGTTTTGTCGATATATTGTATGCTTTTGTGAACGGTTTTGGACGTGATCATGCACAAAATACAACTGATTTTGAGCTGTACTCGAGCAACAGAAACTGTTAAGTAAAGCTATAGTGCGTAAAGGGAAAACAACAGATTGTGCACGACTGACTTTTAATAGTTCGAAGACAAAACCAATCACTTTTGAAGATTTCATAACCGGAAGTCTTTCAACTGTGTTTTGACAGAAAAACAATTATCTAACATTTTTATGCTGGTCTCCTAAGTCCTTTTGAACACCACATGGCTCTGCAAATCATGTAAAGAAAATTTGAAGATTGGAATTCGAAATTAAAGACCACCTGTTGCATATGAACGTTTTACAACGCTTAATTCACCAGGAATGCAGCACCTGTGCTAAACACACGCTCGTTAATAATATCCTGTCTTGTTACCCGCTAAAACAAAACCCAGAAGTGTAAAACTAATGACTGCAATGTTGATGGCGTAAATTATTTATACCAAACAGCGAGTCGCTGTTTTCAAACCAAGAAAGAAAACATTAAAGCAGCATATGGTAATTACAATCGACTGTCACGACCAATGGTTTTGCAGGCTCGGATATTTTTGTTTGGACTATTTATCGTGAAGGTTTTGTTCAGCAAGGCAACTGTCGTCCCGGTTAAATGGTCCCGAGAAGGCAATAATTTTTATTGTGGAAATAAGGCGCTGGTTATCAGCGCGGGAGACGAGCTTGCTATTAGATGCCCAAGCGTTGAAGATTCCAATGGACGAATGCCGTACGACATCATGTTCGAAAATGTATGGTTAGTTGGATCGAAAGGGTATCATGAATGTGATGCATCAGATGGTAAACTTCTACTGAAATGCAAAGATCCTGAAAGAATCAAGCAAGTTACGTTGAAAGACATTTACGCACAACTTGGAAAGACATATTATCTGATTTCGACTTCAGACGGACATTTGTCGTCACTCGATAACAGAAAGGGGGGACATTGCGATACGCAAAATTTGAAATTGACAGTGTATGTTCAGTGAACGAAGAAGATCATTGGACTCCATCTCAGGAACATTAAACAAGGAAATCAATGATGACAGAGAATATCTTGAAGACCAACCGTGACAGAGAACAAAAAAATCAAAAACAATATTTATAGGAATTTATGGCCTGTCTTCTAGCGAAAGTTTTTATTTGAGTAATCGAATACATTTTGGGATAAAAAAAAATGAAATAAATATTTTTAAAGGGGTATCGTTGTTAAAATTTGCAAGTACTTACCACCATTTCATATGAAGTGTAAAAACATGTACCACCCGCCTGTCCAACTCCCGCCCCCGCCGGGACCACCCGTTGATCTTGGTTGAGAGACGAAAGTAACATTGTGATTACCTGAGGTTAATTTGTGAGTCTCCCTTAGTGAAATGGGCAGCGTTTCCGTTGAGATTTTCTAGTTTTTCTTCAGAACAAAGCTCCTCCTCGTCCTGGTCTTTCTTAGCTTGTTCTAGTTCATATTCTTCGAAAGTGACAGGCATTTGACACAATTCCTTCTTGTTCTTGAACTCCTTGAATGCAATTGTAGGAGGAACCAAGATGCCCAGAATAATCTGAAAATGTCATACAGCATTGTTTTGTATGAGTAAGATATGTGATCGTGGCAATTACAACCTATTGATCAAGCCACTAATGACCTCTAGTGCGATCGGTTAGTGTAGAGCATGTTTTTATTGCTAGGAATTTCAACTGCGAAAAACGCGCAAAGTCAATACACCTAAGGACCTTATTATGACGTTGTCGTGATTGATTTTGCCTGGCTAAAAGCCTCGCGGAATATTGTTCTGTCGCTTCAGCGAGATTTCGTAAAAAATAAGGGTTCAAAGGAATTAAATTTCGCAAAGCAGAGATTTGGGTCAACGTCAATGTCGTCATAAACTATCTCTGCAATGCATTTGAATACTATAAAGCAACAATGACAAGGAATTCGACAAAAAGGCAGCTGTGAAGACTGAAAAGTCGGAGAATCAAATGAATATGAGTTGTCATGTGATAGTTTGTCATCATAAAACTGTCAAAAGGCCGTCTTAATGGTCCCACTGGCGGTCGCTTGGCTTCGTTTACTGTTACAGAAAGGAACTAGCAACATTACCATTCTCCCTGGAGGTTAGTTTATCCTGAGGCTTAACCCCCCCCCCCGGCGGCGACTTTGTCTATTTCTGAACACGGACAAATTGAAAGGCATCGATGAAAATTTAGACTTCGATTTCCGGATTTTCGGTAGATGAAAAAATATTGCCATCTTCCATATCACTTGTAAAAACATGAACATCAAGCGATTTATTAGCTTCGAAGCGAAGGAAAGTGTCAAACGATCATATGATTTGACCAAACTCATATAAGGAAGCTGCAATTGCACTAAATACGATTTTTCCTTCGACTATATAAACCTAAACAAAGAATCTACGCGATCGAAGCGAATTTCAACAACGTTTTGGCGCCGATTTTGACCAAAATTCAACGGTCATAAATTCCTACAAAACGTGGGGACTTAAGGGGACCTTGTACTGCATTTAAAAGAGTCACTCTCCGGGCACTATCAGGCGTAATTAATGTCCCCAGGATTAAAAACGAAACACGGCAAAACAGATCAAGGGTTAAAACACAACAAAGAAACGAAGTCGATCAGCCATGCATGCCACTCGAAACAAAGCAAAAATATTGCGATACATAGACAAACAGGCTCGGATCAAATGATATCTAAGTAAACTTTAATGTATATAGAAACCAAATAACGATTTGATTCACCTTTTATCGCGTTGGAAACGAAGAAAATGTCTCGCGAAGATCAGTAAAATTTAACCATGTGTACTCGCCATCGCAGGAAATTTGACACATCAGGATCGATAATTACGCGCTAGGTGTCATGGGATACCTGAAAAATCCTCCTTTGGGTAGACGCACTGAAAATCCCAGTCCCGTTTCGTACGTTCTATTGCCACATAATTTTATTTTGATTTCTTTGCCAGGGTCAGACAATGCGCTGGATAGTATGGTTTTAACGTTTGCGTCTGTGAACCAAAATTCTAAGGTCAGACCATTGTGATCAAATGAAAGCTATTCTGTGTTTCTGTAAGTGTTTTGATAGTTTATAAACAGATAATTGGGATTTTTTCGTTTTAAAGGCATTTTTAAGCCAATGTTCCATTGTTACCCTGAGGGAAGCCCATTCTTGCATTTTCATTGCACCCATCCAGATCTCCGTTAGCAGCGTTTGACAACAAGTGTGAGCTACGAACTCCTCGTGTCGCGTAGCAACCGCAAGTGACAGACAGCACTGGTCTCCCCAGTTATCCAGGTTGTAGGTTAGCAGTTGCTGCGCCATGTCTTCATTTGTACGGTAGCACTCATCGAGCAGACCCAACGCGATGCCCAAGAACTCACTGAAAATAGAGAAACGCAAACAACAACTGTGAGTATTGCAAGTTTCCATGACTTTACAATGGCAGTTTAGAATAGATTGACACTATTTGCACCTTTAATTTAAAACGCTTGTAGAAAAGTCCCAGGGGTGTAACCAGGTATACTAGTTACAATTAGGTGCGAATGCGATCACATTTTTAAGACGCCAAAACTGGCAAAACAGTCATTTTAGGCAAAACTAGGGACCAAAAAAGTGCAATGGCCCGGAACGTAATCCACAACAAGTCCTTACACTCATGTTAGTTAGTTTTGAAGCTTGTAGGTGAAATTAATACAATTGTTTGACATAAAATCGAGAACGCTTGGGTACTCTTTTTATTTACTTGAAAAATTCCCAGCCAAAATCTTTCTATCCAAATGAGATCTGCCAGAAAACTGCTAAGACAAATCCCATCTCCCAGTCACTAATATACATAGAAACCCCCTACTTAAATCAAACCCTAATGACCACGTGCGTTGGATGTTTGCAAAAGTGGAGTAGGGGTCGTAAGATTCTGGCAGTAACGGCCTAAATATGTTGTCAAATAGGGGCACTGGCAAGTCTGTACAACTGCACTAGTCACGTGTCTTGTGACTTTTGAGAATTTTGAGACCTTATGCGTCCCTGGCCTCACTGTATTCTTTCACGAGCGACCATCTCCTTGTACAGGCTCGACCGTGTACCCGAACCGTGGTGTATACTTATGTCCGCGAATATATCTTATCCTTAACTGTCACCTTTGTTTATCTTCAAAAACGTGCGGCATATTGGCAGGAAAACGAGCCATTAATAAAATGACTAAACAAGCAACTTTAATATTGTACGTACCGTGAATGAGCTTGAAGCTGCTCAGATATATCAGCTTTCAGTTCATCTTTAGCCATCTCTTCCGAAAGAGCTTTAAACAGTCTCCCCGCCACTAAGGCTTTAGCCAAGTTCTCATCTCCCCGCTCCCACATAAAGAGCGCCATTTTATGGAGATTAGAAAGCACGGCCCACAGTAACAGCTCGTTATATGGCAACTTGAATCCAATGCCGAAATAGCTGTCGTCTGTCTTGGAGTGAGACATGAACATTTTCATATTGGCCATACCGATACCCTGGTGGAAACAAAGTAAAGATGAAGAAACGGTAAAACGAATTAACAAAGTAGGAAAATTATGTCTAATAAGCTAAAGTGCACATGAAGTGAAATTTCACTACCCCCCTGTTTTGTTTTAGGGTTTTATGTTGCTCATATCATCTTTATTTCATTTTCAGTCGTTTTCCTTTTTTGCGCAAAGAGGATCCACTATTTTTAGCGGTTTGAAAACTTCCGCCGGGGACTGAAATTTGCGACATTTTAAGCGCGGCCAAAGGCTCCAAAGCTTAGGTGAATAAAACAATATAAATCACATTGAGGTTCAGGGATGGATTATTAATTTCTCTTGTTTTATTCCTCTAAGCCTCGGAGACAAGTTAGAATTTTAATATATCGTAATTGGCCTTATTGCCAATGTATGAAAACTCAGACAAGCCAAAACTCTTTCACCTTCTTAATCGATCCATATTCCTGATGAGAACTGACAAAAGTGATCCCCGACAGTCGCTCTATGACGTTTGCTATGTCTGAAAGTTTGAAAGAATGAAGAGCCTGCAATAAAACATATACCAAAGAAACTTCATTATTACATCTACAAAGAATGAAAGCAATATGGAAACAGATACTCGATTTAACGAAGTGAAAGTCCTATAAAGTTAGCAAAACAAATTGAAACAAAGTTGAAACTGAGACAATCACGAGATTCTAACCATTTTCCCACCGAGTAGACGACACAGAGTGCTACTTCTCCTTGCTCTCTGTTAGAAAATTGAAAAATAATCATTGTGAACAATAATTAATGTCTTCTAGTCCTCAGAGCTACACGTTGTTTTTTCGCTGACCAAATGAAACGAGGGCTCTGGGGACAGGAACGAAGATCATGATGAGCATTTTTGTGTGCACTACGCATGTGCGCGTGTACACTTTGCTGTCAACGGTGATACAGGAAGTTTGTTAACAATAGACCAATAGCACCAAGAATGGCAACTGAAACAATGGTGCATTTATCCCCATTCAACCGGAAGGAGATCGCATATGTGACCACAACTTGTCACTAATCTAGACGTCTTTGGAAACGTCTTTGCGATCTAATTCCACACCTTCTACAGACTAAATTTTGCAAAGCCGACACTTCGAACATTAAAACCTCTGAACCTTTAAATATTTTGTTCTTTTAAGACGTGAAAAATTAGCCGAAAAATATCAGACAAGACGATAATAGGCCACTCCGAAAAATACCATAATATTTTTTTATGTGCAGGCTCAGTCTCGCCAGGGTGTAATTATTCAAGTTTCCTTTGTTAGAATGGCATAATGAAATTCAGAGTACATTTTGGAACGCTAGAATGCAGCATTGTGTGTTCGCATACAAATGTGCACCGTATGCAAATTGCCAAGAAGTTGAAGCATAGCACGTGCAGTTCGTGCTGAAAACAACAGAAATTGGAAAAACCAGGCTTACATCAAGCACCACCCAAACCTGCACTTTAAAGAGTAGTATGGTCTTTTTCAGGGAGAGACTGTACCTTTCCAAACAAGCTCAGTGACTGGTTAACGAAACAATAGGTTAAACAACACAAACAATAGCCCTAGACCTAAACACAATAGAAGCTACAGTACTACGGGGCCAATAAAATTAGAGGTCTGGAAGAGCTACAGTACTACTCCTTTTTCATAGCTTCTGGAGTGGGAAATAACGGCCGCGCGTGACAGCCGCGTGGGTTAAGAATATCATTGCCACCAACTAGGTGAATTAGGAGAATGGTTGATGATGATGACGATGAAACCTTTATTTAAGTGTCATAAAATTCTAGTATATATCACAAAACTAATCGAGGGCACTAAAACAAAGCTAATTAAAATAAATAAAATTATCTTAATAAAACCTAAGAATCTAAAATTGCTAAAAAATTATACAATTATATTAATTTGAACATATAAAATTTAATTAAAACATTTATAGAGTAAAAAATTATATTATATTAGGTATTACATAAATGGCAAGAGGCACAGCTACTGTTGTCTAATGCAGAAATATCTCTACAGTTTATCATTCGTCTAAAATCTTTCAGAGTTGGTGCATTTCTCTCAGAACTGGACAACTTGGACCATAACAATGGGCCCGAATATCTGATGGAGTGCCTTCCATACTTTGCAGTATTATACCTTGGAAGGATAAAGTCTGAGTTTCGGAGACTGTATGACTTTAAATCATTTCTTTTGACAATGTTTTCAAGATTACCCGACACCATTTGGTGCTTAACCTTGTACATCAGAAATAATATGTCCTTCAATCTTCTTTCATGTACATCCAAAAATTTAGCAGCGTGTAGCTGACACATGCTCCCCAAAGGGTGCCTATTGTTATTGTCGCTGTCACTAACATTTCTAAACAGTAAGTGAACGAATTGAATGAACGTTAACGTACAACTTTGTAGAGGTTTTCTAGGCGTCGAGCGGTGAGGAAGGACGACATGCTGACGCCATTCTCCAGCAACAGTTCCACGAACTCCACACGTTCCTTCACTAAAGCATCAAACATGGCGCTCTCCAACGCTGAAATCTAACAAACCGTTGATCATTTTTAACTCGAGTTATAGCAGTAGGGGACAAATAAGAAAATTTTCACTCCTTCCATTGGTCGATCCGCTGTTAACAAGAGAAGGGAAGGGTCGGTGAACATTGCGCCCGGCGTTGGAGTAAGGGAAGGATGGAGAGTTGGACACAGGGGGTGGGGGTCGGTGGAGCAAAACGCTTAGGAGAAGGGAGAGTCCGAACGTTTCGTATTGAAGAGTTGGCTCACAGGAGCCTTTGATTTATCTGCAGTTCACATATATATGCCGTTATTTTAAGACATGCAAGTTAACTTGATAATGCAAGCAGAAAATCATACAACACGCGAATGAATGGGATGTAAATCTCATTTTTTAGCCCTAACAGTTAAACTCAGACTTCAGATCCATCCTATCGTGGGTACCGGAGGTTCTCTGACGCCAGGCACGCTTTCGTGGGAAGTCGGGGCCGGCGGAAGACTGACCGATCGGCCGAAGACTGACTGACCGGCCGAAGACTGACCGACCGGCCGAAGACCGGCAACAAACGGCAAAGCCGCGAGAGAAAATATAAGAAACATAAGAGGCATGTAATATGAGAGAGATGAGAGCGCGAGACAAGCTTCTGACACCCAGGGGTAGTTCTCAGCACTCCGTTATTTTATTTTTAAGTATGATATGTGTTAATTCGCATACATTTTTGACATCAGTTTCACGAGTTTAGAGGGAAGTTACTGAATGGTTTTCAGAATAGTTCATGTGATTGCAATGATTCACCCAGTGGCCAAATCCCATTTTCCAGTAGAAAATAAACTGTATTTTATAAAGAGAAGAAGCTTGACAAAGATCACTCCTCGACAATCATAATCGGTCAACATGGATTTAAATGCAAACATTAGCAAGAGAAATTAAAGGAATAAGAAGGAAAAAAAGTTCAAACCTCCCATTTGCGATCCTCTCGGAAGATTTCGCACTTTGCAATATCCGCTCGATTCCATATTAATGCGAGGCTCAGTTGATGAGAAGGCGAAGCATTGGGACCTTGGAGGAAATAATAGACATATAGTTAGGTAAAAAAAGAGTGCTTGTCTTGATCGTAATTTTTACGAAAGCGAGGAAAGCCACCGACGGAATACAGTTACGTTTAGACATAAAACTAGACGAGAGAAAATGAAAGACGCGGTAAAGCAACATAATAGATATTTGATCTGAAAATTTGGTAGTTTGCTAAGTACGTGAAATCTTTTATGGTAACTGCTTTTTAGACTTTATGAATGAACGACGTCTTATATAACCCACAAATCACATGTCTCAAGGCGCTTTACATACACTTATGAGAATGAGATCGGACGTTAGCTCATGCGGAAGGCGCCTCAGGCACGCCAGCCGCTATCGGTCCATTGTTGATCTCATCTCCCCCACCCCACCCATGAACAATGTATGGCACTGAGGGTGGTCACAGCCAGGGTTTTGTTACGTCCTCTTTTACGTCTCCATCGGAGACGGGACCGCCATTTCTACGTGGTCATCTGAGCCACATGAAGGTCTGACCATTTGCAGATGAAACAGCAAAGGCAGCACCTTTGTCCTCAGTTATTTTAAGACCCTGAGTGTTGGTCCGGCCGGGAATCGAAATCGCTCTGCAGACTGGCGCTCTACTAACTGAGCCAATGAGGCTGTATGTGCATAATAACAATTTAAAACCCATGCACTCGCTTCTAAATTGTATTTCTCTCCACAATTAAACAATACAAAGGTTTGTGTTTTTTTACAGAAAATATGCTACACCGTGGATAGTGAATAGAATATCTATTCACTTTCCATGGTTACCGACAGTGATAGAGTCCCCTCCACTCATATGATGACTGACTGCACAAGGTTTATTATTTCTGAAGGAAACTGATTGTATTGCCTTAATTGGTCTTGATTGGAGGTTGCTATATTGATGTAGACTGGTCAGAAAAGTTTTCTGTGAGAGAACATTTTCTCTCCTGAGAAAAAAATTCTGGGAACGAGATTAATAAAATACTGGAGAACGAGCGCGCGTGTGAGTCGCGCGAGCGAGTGCGAAGCTTTCGGAAAAAATATCCTTTTTTTTCTCGCACTCCGCGCTCGTGCACGTGCTTGTTTCACACTCGTTCCGTACTATCCTATAAAAAAATGAAAGGGCCCTGAAGAGACTAAATTTTTTGTTAATGGAAAACCCATTTTGTCATATGAAATTTACATTGTAACCACAAATACTTGAAAATCTATCTCATCTATCTCATCACCAACAAATAATCATTACACAGTACCATTTAAAAGTGCTTTTAAAATCGCTCTGTCAATATCCATTCCTTCTTCATTCACACTGAAAACTGTAATCTAAAGAAAGAGGGAGAGAAATAAATCAGAAAAAAACTTGACTGTCATTAACATTTCCTTGGATATACTCAAGAGATCCTAGAGTTGTGCCTGTACTAAACAAAGGCTCCCGCCTATGAGTCAACTCGTGAATACGAAACGCTCAAAATAAGAGTCTTTCTCCAAACATTTATGGTATATGTAAGGGTTATTTTTAGGCACCTCGTGGATACGTGATTTATTCACCGAGGGCGAGGTTGACTCCCCAATGACAAACAAATGCTTTTGTGCAATACATATATCGGAATGCCTTTGTATGTGTGGAGAACAATAGAATAAAAATGCTGAACGTTCGCACTGGGATTTCGACGTGGTAAATTCGTACAGAGCAAACATGTTTTGCGTCGTGTCTGAGCTTAGAAGACATGAGTGACTCAGCAGACGACTTGTTTCTTACTCAGAACAGTTTCAGTGGTTCGTTAAATGTAAGCAGTAAGCTAGACGAGAAGCTCGCGACTGAACAGCCTCGAGGTGCTTATGATAACGCGCAGTTTAGCGTTGCAGAAGTGACTGAGAGGTTGTTCGAAGATGCCGAGCAATGTCAAGATATCGCAGCCGTTTACAACAAGATAGAGGAGATTAATGACGATGGCAAGAAGTTAAGTTAAGGGAACAAAGTCTCGTTTTCAAATGAGCCAGAAGCGAAGAAAGGTAAAGTAGAATTCAGTATTTCGGAACGATCATCGTCTGTGTTCAATTTAAAAAATTGCTCGGTTGGTGACAAATTTTTCTTGCTTTGCTGTTATTTTTGTTTGCATCTTTGGGTGTTGAGAGGGGAATATGTCAGGGGAATATGTCGGGGGATATGTTGAGGTGGATAGGTGGTTTTCATGTTACGTTATCGCCGCCATGCTGGTGGACATAAACAATAGTTCTCTCATAAGCTCCTTTTGTTCGTCCACCAGCATTTGTTCGTTTCACTATTGTTATCTATGTCTCTAGAGATTGATTGCAAACCACCTATATATTCCATTGTTTTGCTATTGTTTCAGCCCCGCACTCCCCTGTACATATGATGCCCGATATATTTACAAGCTCCATTGTACATTGTACACCTCCATTGTATTAGGTAAAATTATGTATTCTAAAATATTCTATGGCATTGTATTCTATTGTATTGTCGTTCTTTTCTTTCTAATATTCTATTGTTTTAACAAAAGAAAATATATTGGGCATGGTATACCCCTGTAACAATCAAAAGCCGCCACCAGCTTTTCAGACAGTTGATAATTAGCGGGGATTACTCAATAGAGTACCGAAGTGATGACGTCACAAAAACTAAATTTGTGAAATTATGGGATTTGATAAGATATTCGGAAAGGGCATGACGTCACACTTCGGTACTCTATATAATCCCCTACGAGAACAAAGGAAACCAAGTCATGTGGAATATAAGGAGGTATGCACTTGAGGAACAGATCCAAATAAAACTTGACTTTTACCGGCGTCATTGCGGTAAATAACTTTAATGACAATTTAATACGATGTAAACATCTTAGCGTGATATAAATATGCATTGTGTGAAACGAGATAACCGGATGACGTAATACACTGGGGAATTACCAACAAAGATATACAGCCGAGAGAACGGGCGATGACAGCGATCGAGCGATCGAGTGAGAATTTCCCCTAAATCCTACAAAATCCATTCGAAGTCCACAGATCGGTTTTAAATCCCCATACTGAGTTTGAAGTCAAATGATTGTGGAGTAAACATTTAAAACGATGAAAACATCTTAGCGAGACATAAATATACATTGTGTGAAATAAGACTGTCGAGACAACTGTAAGACGTAATAGACTGGTGAGCGATCGAGTGACTAATTTGCATATATGTTCTCGTTTCTATATCTTGTTCAACGCTTCGCGTATTCACGAGATAGAAAGCTATCCCGCTAACATACCGTGTAGCATGGAATTTTTGCGGGAGTTTTATTTTGCGGATTGGCGATTTTTTGTGTTTTGAGGAACATTTTTTAGCGGTTCAAAAGACTGAAGCAACAACAAAATCAAACAAAAAGCCGACCCCTGCATCCTGCCATGCTTAAGAAAAAACTGTTATTTCCTCGCCGAGCGTAGCGAGGTTAATAAATTTGTCGTGCCTCGGGAGCTAAGCCGCGCTAATTCGAGCGAAAAATATATTTATATTCATATATATATACTTGAAGATGTCGTGCAGTTGCCTGGCAACAATGTGGTACTACTTCATGTAAGCCTATATAGGAGCATGGTAAACAAAGATGGCGGACGGTAAACGGTACGCGAACCATCGAAAGGACCTTACGTTTTTTGGTTTCAAAGAAGACGAAGTAGAAGGGCGAAAAGCCTCATACGCAAATCGAGAGTTTGGACTCGCGGTGCACCCTCGCCCGAGCTTCGCGAGGTTCTGCGAGACACGTCTTTCTAGTTACTATAAAAAACTGTTCTTTTCTATTAAAAATCAATGTTTTCCATCCGATATTAGCTGATATTGTCCCAGTAACGCAAGTTTACATTAAAAAGCAGAATTCTTTATTTGAATGAAGGGAGTAAATTTTTGCGATTTTTATGATTCTGTGAGCGTTTTTTTTTTCTGCGGGAACTTATTTTTGCGGATCGAAAGCAATCCGCAAAATTTAAAACCCGCCAAAACTTCATGCTACACGGTAAGTAACTGCTCTTTCGTTCGGCAAACGAACTTTAAAAGCTTCTTGTGTTATCAGTGACAAACGCCGGGAATCCAAAATGCTGAGCGCGCCGTGATCACTTTCTGTGCTGAATTTCGTGCAACACGAAATTCACGCTTGAATGCGTGCAACCAATCAGATCACGCGTATGAACAATGGAGCATTTCAAAACAAAAACAAACGACCGCAACGTCTTTTGGGTGAAGGTGGGCCTTTAAAGGGATAGTATCACGAGGTTCCACGCGCGGAACTGTTCACTATTCTTGCACCGGAATTTTGGACATATCACTGTTAAAAGTGATTTTTTCTTTCTTCTGGCTATCAAAACGGATTTTTTGATTCAACAAATACCTCCACTTCTCGACGGTCTTTTTGAATTTGCGAAATCAAACTTGAAAAGTGGGCCGACGTTTTCAAGTTTCGACCTCGTGATACTATCCCTTTAACCTACAATCTGAATGTTTTTACTGGCATAAAAATACGTAACGTTTCGAAAGCAGCTACTCCTTGAAATGGGAGCGGGGCACCTAAAGAGGAATATTTAGGAAACTTCGAATTGCATTGTACTGTTTCTCCATATCATTTTAGTGCCATTAAAGGAAACGATGTGGCAGCTAATCAGTTTGAACATTTGAGCGGCAGAAAATTTTAGGAAATGGAATCTTATTCTCCGAATTTACTAGCTGCATATTTAAAAAATCCTAGCTGACCTCCAACCCAAAACTGAGGACATTTTTGAAGCGACATTTTAATAAAGAACATTTACAGTTTTTAGTGTAATTTATTACGAAGTTTTAAGATGACCAAGGCCTTCCCAACAGATTTTTCCGTCACCGAAACAATTTGTTGGGTGCTCCGGTTGAAAGCAGCGACCACTAGAAGCTCAGCCAGACAGTAGCGATCGGCCCGCGAAAAGTAACCGACGTAACTAACTCGAACGTAATTACACTTTGCGTGTAGCAAGCTGTGATGAAATAATATCAACTGCTAAAAAAGGTCTGCATAAACGCTGATACTACAATGACTGTTATGGCAAAATTTCACACTCATTTTTCATAAGCAAAAAAATCATTTGATTTTATCAAATTTTTGAATTTTATCAAATATTTCCATTTGCGTTAATACCCCCCAAAAAAGCAAAAATCCATTTGAATTTTATCAAATATTTCCATTTTGCGTTCAACACCCCCGAAAAAGCATGAGTCGGATTTTTGCCATGACAACATAGTATTGTTTTAACCCCCCGGGGAGCATTTGTCGGTTGCCATGCTATCATTTCCAGTAGTTTTTGACGCCATCTGTCGAGCATTGGGGATCAAAAAAGCGATAGCTTTTTTGAGAGGCAGTGAATTGATTCTTTTGCTTGCAAAAGAATCAAGAGGGGAAGTTTCTTTTTTTGCGATGATGGTTTCCATTTGATTTTGCGATCGTACCCCCATGATAAACATGATTTCATCCAGTAGTTTTCATGATTTTATTCTTTATATTGGATTCACTTCAATGAAATCTATAGTTGTTCTTTTTTATGGTTTCTGATTTCAGTCGTGCTTTTTTATGACATACAAACGCATTTTCCATTGCGTGACTTTCTCGGAAAAATAGGAAGTCGATGATATCATTGTCTAAGAATTTTCCGCTTATGAACAGGAAATGAGTCATCACTAGTAGATATTGTTTTAGATCACGAGATAGTCGTATGATTTTTTCAACCAATCAAAAGCTTCACATTTTCACTACATAATCGTGAAACATTTCAGTGAAAAGTTATTAATTTGTGAAACTTTTCAGTGAAAGTCATTTGTGAAGTTTAGAGAAGATGCCTTACTCTCTGAAGCAATTGGACCAGCGCTATCAGAATATTTGCAATAACATAAATGATGCCAAGGAGTACACAATGCAACATTTAAAAACCACAATTCAGATGAACCTTCAAGATTTTTTCAATACTCTTGATGCTAGAAACTTGGAGGAATGTGATACAGAGTTGGAGATGATTGAGGAAACAATTCGTCAGTGTCGAGCGGCCGTTAGGAATGAACAGTCTCGACGTTTGTTGGAGGGTGAGATTAAGCGCAAGACTGACAGGAATACCCATAAAACAGTACAGAAACAAACATTTAAACTCAATCGGAGGAGGTCGCTTTTAAGTAAAGCAACACCATATCCATTACGATCACAGGATTCGATTGGACATTGAAATGGGACTCTACTATGTTTACTATTGTGTGACATTTGTAAGTAGACCGGCACTGCTGTGCCGTGACGTCATGGCTTTGGTTTGTTAAGAACCGTTCGGTACTGTGTTGATACAGTCCTCGCTGGTTTGAACAATGTTGGCGACAAAACGGCACAGCTGTACCGTGACGTTATTCGTGTGTACAAGTTTGTATTAGAATCATTGAGTTCGGTGTTGAAGAATGAAACATTAACAGCATTGTTATTCTCATTTGGTTTAGGTGTTGCTAGATTAGTAATCTTATAATTTTGCATATTGAGATCGCTGGATATTTTTTTATCAAGTTTGATTGTTTCAAAATGATTTATTGCATTCGCATTTTGATCTATTCTTATATTGTTATCACCAGTTTTTGTATCAACATATCCTTTATTCACAGCATGATCAACTGCTGTTGGATCTTTTATATTGAAAATTGTATTATTATTCATATCCAAACCAGTCTCCATTGACAACATCTCTTTACGACTGACAAAAATGTTTTTAACATCGTTATATGAAACAAGATTGTTGTAACTTGCAGCTAAATCCAAGTATGTCTGTGGTTTCGACTTAACAACATTATAAAGTTCTTTCAAATCAATATTTGATGTAATATTTTTAGTATGTGAAATAGTATTTATTTTTGTATCAACATATTCTTTAGTGGTTGAATCTTTATTATTTGTAGGTGATTGTAAATTTATGATTTTCTTATTCTTCGCATCATAATGTGTACCATCATAGTTCATGAAATGTACCTTTCCATGATAAAAAGGGAAAGCATCATTATCCCCACCTGCTTGAATGTTTAATAAAGCATGATAATCAGCATCTAAGTGATCAGTCAATACTATTCTTTTGTTTTTCATATATGCATCTGTAATATTAGCTTTTTTATTATTATAATTTTTAAGAGTTATCATATTAGTTGCACAAAGATCATCATTTGTATTAGTGTCCATGTTCGTGATTAATTTTCGGTCCATATCGATTTCTCCAGGTAGAATTAATTTATGTCCCCGCAGATCCAAATCTGCAGTCATATGAGTTTTTTCATCTAACTTTAAATAATGTGTGTCTCCATACTCTTTGTTAACAGCATCTTTTTCTGAAATTGGTGTTTTTAAATTTCTTATATTATTGTTTTTCATATCAAGATTTGCTGTAACTAATGGAAAATGCTTACTAACAAATGTATTTCTAATAAATTTGAAATCAACTACATCATTCAAACCAGTAACTGTTCCTATATTTACTATTTTTTTATCTTGCATATCATAATTACCATCATCTGTCAATTTGAAGCCAATTCCAGGAGGACCTCGATCTCCCTTTATTCCCTTTGAATTTCCACCAGTATCTGAATCTGAACTATGTTCATTAAAAATTCCCATTTATATTATTAACTTAGATATTTCCAAAAAAGTTTCTTTTAACTGATTTCATTGGCTTGTCAACATATAGGAACGAGTATGGTTTTTTTGTGGCTTTCAGATATTGGTCTTTGGTGACTCCAAGCTCTTGTGATATCAAATTTCTTTCTCTACTACTTGGAAAATCATAGATTGCAAAATGACTACAATTTCGCCTGATATCTTTTGGAGTTTTATAAAATGATTGGCTTAGGTAGATAACTGAGCAATTCTTATGTCGCCCTTGAATGAAATATTCAATGAGTTGCTTTTGATTTTTTTCACACACAAAGTCATCAAAAATAACTATTCTCTGTAAGTCTGTATTTTGTATATCACTTACTGGTATGATATCATTATTATTACAAACTAGGACATCATAACCAACCTGTTGACTGATTTCATTTATGTTATCCATCATGTTTATATATTTATCTTGATCAAGGTTTTTGGCATATAAATAGACCTGATCAAAATATAACAAGGGTTTCATCAGCATATGATATAAAAGGTTAGTTTTACCAGACCCTGAATTACCACATATCAACATTCGAAATGTGTTCCTTGGCATGTATGGAAACAATTGCTTGAAATTTTCATTTTGATTGTTTCCTGAATCATAATTAGGTATTTCCATATACTATTATATTATATTAAAAGATAAGTTGATAAGTTTAGATAAGTTTAGATAAGTTGAGATAAGTTGATATAAGTTTATATAATGTATTAATATAAATGGACATTAATCATTATAAGAAAATTGTCATACCAAAAATCCAGTCTGGGAATATAACAAAAGCTGTGCGTGATACCATCAAAGAAACACAAACTTCTAAACAAGATGTTTTCGAGAAAAAGAAGGAAGAATTTGAACCGATTACTGAGCAATTAGAAAAAGAAATAGATGAGATAAGTAATTTGAGAGAGGAATATCAGAAAAAACAAATCATACCATATTCTGAACAAGTAAAACAATTAGCATTACAAGGACCTGAGGGTGAACAACTACCAAAAATGATATCAGATATGAACAAGGGATTCTCACCTGAAGAATTAGAAATAATACAAAAAAATAACCTTCCTCTACCGTCTAATGTGTTTTTGGAGACTATAAAAGATGCTAGCACGGTTAATAAAATATTATCTAAATCTGGTGATCTGAATAAAGAATTAGGATTAAAAAAAGGGCAGTTATCTACAACAAAAATAGCAAAGAAGAAAAATAAAGATAAGATAGCTGAATATACTGAGGAGATTGGTGCCATACAAAAATACAGAAAACGAATAGGTGTAATTGAAGAAGGTACAAAAACACTAAAAATAGGAAAAGGTATCTATACACAAACAAAAAGAAATGCATATAAAAAAACACCAGATGGTAAATATGGTAATTTAACCATTGATATCCCTTAATTATATGGTCAGCTTAGATTAGTCGCCTACCAAAATAAGAAAAAAGTATATGATGAAAAAGTTGATTTTGATACACTTGATCTTCTCACAAAAAGGTTTAACAGTAAAAAGAAATATAGTCCTTTATCAAAAATGGTATTTAACGAATTAAACAACATGAGTGAAATACCAATACATAAAACTTCCAATAAATTTAAAAAGATTGGAAATGGTGTTGTATATTATAATAATCCGCATGATCTTATGAGTCGTCTAGAGCTACTAGGGGGTTCAATAATGGCAGGAAATGATGGTGTCAAAGACGAATTTTCACAAATTGCACACACATTAAACAAACTGGGTACAATTACAAACGATCAGCTGATAAGTCTGATGAAAGAATATATAATATAATAATATAACAATGCAAGAAAGAGCAATTCATATTTCATCAGTTAATAGAGAAAAAATAGGAACAAGCAAAGCTGAGGACTTTTTAATTAAATTCAATCCAATCTTAAAATTACGAGATGATATGATAAATGAAATAGCTGTAGATAGACTTACAATGACATATTCTTGGCACAATATCAATCCAGAATATCAAAACAATGTTATCAAATACAGCACTGATAGTGGAAAAACATGGGAAACAGTAACTTTTGTTGATGGCATGTATTCATATACCGATTTAAATGATTATATACACCAATATATGGATCAGAAAAAACATAAAACGGGTAATGAGTATCATATTAATTTGATATTTGTATTATCATCATATAAAGTAGTTATTGAAATTGACAATAATTATCAGTTAGATCTAAGAAACACTAATTTTGGAAAGTTAATCGGTTTTCAACAAAAACTAGTTACACAAACAGAATATGGTTCAGATTTACCTAATATAACAAATTCTATTGATATTATTTATATAAATTCTGATGGTATAACAGACAGCATTGTTGATGGGCAGAACACGAATACTCTCGCTGTCATTCCTACAGACAATTTAACTCGTTCATACCCATTTTCATATGAACCGAAAAGATTATTATTTTGTCCTGTGGCCTCAAATCATATAAGTCAAATGCGGTTTTATGTTAGTGACGCTTTAGGAAGACCAATAAATCTGAATGGTATAGATTGGTTTCTAACCTTGATTCTCAGATCAACACCTATTTAATCTAATGTAATAATATATAATCATGAGACAATGTGAATATAAGAGACGTTATAATCCAGAATATAACAGATATGTTAAAAAGCATATTTATGGTGAAGGAATAATAACTGATTCATTGAAAAATCTAGGTAAAAAATTATTTGGACAAACGATGAAAAAAACATTGAAAACTGGACTTCAAAAAGGTGCCGAAAAAGCTATTGAGAACGCAGCTACTAAAACTGGTGATTTTGCAGCAAAAAAGGCTGGAGATAAAATAATTCAACTATTAAGCAAAAAAGGAAACAAAATGGGAACACCATTAATGACACAACAAACTTCAACAGTCAAACAACCATTAACGAATTATGAGATTAATGAAAGAGTAAATCAACTACTTTCAGGTGGTAAACTTCGTAAGTTGAAATTTATCTAAACTAATAATATAATGAGTTTTAGAAATCCTAAATATATTGAAAGATATGAAGATGTTGTATTCGACTTGGAGGCAGCTCTGATTTCAAATGTGGTTAATAATGCTAGACAAAAAAAGGATGGATATCGTTTTGTTGCTGATAATTCCGGAGAGGTTACACCGTTTGATTGGTACAATGCTCAAATTTCAATAGATTTTAAAGTGAATAAGACAGCTGATGGTGGTAATATCGCAATAGATGATCATAACGGCATTGTGAATAGTTCATCTTCATTCATAAAAAATTTTGATATTAAAGTGAATGGTAAGAAACTTTATGATTGTAATAATGCTAACCATTGTGTGAATATAAAAAATCTCTTAGAGTACAGTCCAACATATGCTCAAAGTACAGCCAGCAATGAATTTTTTTATCTTGATACTAACAGAAGTGCAGAAGAAAGACCTGCTCAGGCTGCTTATAATAAAGGTTTTGGTGCCAGAAAAGCCCTTCTAGGTGTATCTTCTACAGTAAATACTGAAATTCCATTAAACAGGTATTCATTTTTTGAAAGTCTTGAGGATGAACTATTACCAAACACAAGGATTGAACTGAATTTTGAAATTGAATCAGATGGAAATTTAATTTGGCAAGCTGCGGACAACTGTAGGGTTATCATTACTAGGATGCAATTGTTTGTACCAAGAATCACTTTAAATTCAGAAGGTCAATCATTGTATATGAGTCAATATTTGAAAGCACATAAATGGACTTATCTAAGAGAGAACATAGAGAGAAGTAATTCTTCAACACAGCGAGCTGGTAATTTCAAAATCACAAGTGGAATATCAAGACCTCGTCATGTTTTTGTTTTTATAATCAATAACGCAAACATAGATAGCCAAACAACAAATCCATTTTTATACAATACATTTAGTGTATCGACTGATCCTAGAAGTCTTTTAAATTGTCATTTGGAAGTTGGTAATGGAAATGAATATCCTGAAATTCACTATACACCATCAACAGATATAACACGTGTGTACAGAGATGTTCTGAAATATGTTCATGCTAACAATGATTTTCAGGGCGGAACATTGCTTAACAGAAGTAATTTCAGCACTATATTTCCATTCCTGTATTTTGACTTAACTAAACAAAAAATGGATATCAAAGATGGAACTACAAAATTAACATTTAAATATGAATTATCTGGAACAACAACAACAGACTATTCTGTTTATGCATTAACACTTTATGAGCAAGAAGTAGAATTGCAACAGAAGGATGGTAAATTGTTACTTCGATCTTAAATCAAATACAAATTATTCAATTCTTTAGTTAAATATGTTTTATAAACCAAAAAATTATATAACATATATTATATACAAGAAATGACTAGTTATTATTCTCATGGAGTAAGTCTATCAGAAGGGCAGAGATCAAGACTTGCAAAAGCATATCAAAATAATTCAGCAATAACAATCCGATTAAATAAAAATGAATTGACTGGTAATGATGAACTCATGCTTAACAGAACACAACTGAATAGAATCAAAAAAGCTATGAATAATGGTACCGGCGTTGATATTAAAATCTCAAAAATACAGATAAGAAAAGCTGTAAAACATGGAGGATCATTATTTTCATCAATTCTTCCACTAATTAGAGCTGCCGCTCCTACAATAGGAAAAACCCTCGGCCTTTCAGCTCTTGCTGGTCTTGCTAGCCAAGGAGCTGAACAGGTTGTTAAAGCAATTTCAGGAAGTGGTCAAACTGGTGGATTCATGATTCCTCAGAATAAAGTCGATCAGTTAATTAAATACAAAGATTGGCTATCTGCTTCACAGAAAAAGCAAATACTAACTGCATTACAAACTGGTGGTCAGGTAGTTATTAAACCCACAAAAACACAACAGGGAGGATTTCTCGGTACTCTTCTCGCTTCAATCGGAGTTCCACTTTTGTTGAATGCACTGACTGGTAAAGGTCTTCAAGTTGACAGACAGAGATCAAGAAGATCATTACCAGTTTATGTGCCTCCTTCTCCAGTAAAATCCAAAGATGGGGGTTTAATTAATCCATATATGCTTCAACCACCCCCTTTTTTTGAAACATGGAAACAAATGAAAAATCCTATTGGTATGGGACTACCAACCAAAAAAAAAGCTCCCAAAAAACGCAAAGGGAAAAAAGGCAAGGGACTTCTTCTTGGAAAAAACAGCCCATTCAACTCAATCCCATTAATCGGAGCAATTCTTTAAAATTCATTAATAAACCATTATCAAACATAGATTTAATCAGTTGGATTAAGAAACTTAAGATTAGATATTTTAGAGGTATTTATACACCTTATTCCAAAATGGCGAGCAATTTATTATTCTTTTGTATGCATTTTAATTAGCCCTCTTTGCCTCATTTTCGCGTGAAAATTCTGTTGTATTTTGCACATGCTAACGAGGCAACAAGGGCTAATTACAATACATATAAAAGAATAATAAATTGGCCGCCATTTTGGAATAAGGTGTATAGTCGTGACAATTTACCAGATAAAATATTAAAAAAAGAATGTGGTATTGTCAATCTGGACAGTCAAATAGGTTCAGGCACACATTGGATATGCTATAGAAATATTGATACATATTGTGAATATTTTGATCCATTTGGTTTAATAATGCCAGAAGAGATTCAGCTTTATTTATCAACAAGTGAAAAACAAATAATATATTCAGGTGATGAAATACAAGAAAGAGATTCTGTTTTATGTGGCTATTGGTGTTTATACTATTTGTATGAAAGACAGAAGGGTAAAACTATTTTAGAAACTATTCACAATCCATTGTTTAATATGATGGATCAATATGTTAATCATAAATTCATTATACATTACTTCAAAAATATCTAATTATATTATATAAATGGTAAAAAGTTATTGTGTAAAACAGAAGAAGCAAACAAAATCGGTACCTGGTACTGAAAAACTTGTTAAAACCAAAAATAATCGTCTTATGCTAAAATCTCAATGTAGCGAATGTGGGGCTACTAAAACACGTTTTGTATCCAATAAAAATTTAAAATAAATAGCCAGTCAGAGATGGCTGGCGGATTTTTAGATATTACTGGTTCTCGTACTCTTGGTGAAATTGCAGCTAAAAGTGCTTTAAAAGGTTTGTATAATTTAGGCAGAATCGGAGCATCAAAAGCAATCAAATCTGGTTTTGCAAAACAAAAGATTAAAGGAATGGCTGATAAATATTTGGATCAAGCCTTAGATAGTTTAACTTCAGATATTAGTAAGAAACTAGATCCAATTCACAGCGGTGGTGCAATAGATATCCACAAGGCTATATTAAAAGTAGCGCCCAAGAAGGGTTTTGTGATGCCTGGGCATAGATATACAGGTCCTGGCAACCCTCTTGAACAGCAGTTGAAGTATGATCCCAATACTGGTCAAATACTTGAGATATATGACCAACCTACAGGAAGAACGGATGCCATTGCCATGCAGCACGATGTTGATTATAGTGTTTGTAAAGACGACAGAAAGTGTAAGAATAGAGCAGACAGAAAAATGGTCAAAGCTTTAGATGAAGTACCATATGATGAGAGACAATGGGGTCATTGGTTGGCAAGAAATGTTATCAATACGAAGCAGAAACTAGGTCTCGGAGTTTCAAAAAACGTAAAAAGCCGTCGAGTGAAGAAAACTGGCAAGAAAAATTAGCAGATGAGTTGCATGCACCCATAAAACGCAACTTCACTCGGCGGCGTGTAATCACAAATCATATCGATGAAATATGGGCAAGTGATCTAGTTGAAATGCAACAGTTTAGTAAATGGAATAAAGGTTATCGATATCTTCTTATGGTTATTGATGTCTTCAGCAAATATGGTTGGATTGTCCCATTGAAGGATAAGAAAGGCGAATCTGTCACTGAAGCATTCAAAACAATTTTCAAAGAAGGTAGAAAACCACAGTATCTATGGACTGATAAGGGGAAAGAGTATTACAATAAACATTTAAAAGAATTATTAGACAAACATAATATAACATTGTATTCAACAGAAAATGAAGAGAAATCATCAGTAGTTGAGCGTTGGAATCGAACAATTAAAAATAGAATGTGGAAAAATTTCACTACCCAGAATTCAACACAATATTTAGATATGTTACCTAAATTGGTTAATGAGTATAACAATACAAAGCATTCAAGCATCAAAATGACACCTATTGAAGCATCAAAGAAAAAGAATGAAGAAGCTGTTTACTTTAATTTATATGGCGATATGGAACAATTGTCATCTAAACCGAAATTTAAAATTGGCGATAGGGTGAGAATAAGTAAGTATAAACGTAAAGTGTTTGATAAAGGTTATACTCCAAACTGGACAGAGGAGATATTCATAGTTGATAAAATACAATATACGAACCCAATAACTTACAAATTAAAGGATCTCAGAGGTGAAGATATTCAAGGAAGTTTTTATGAACCTGAATTATTGAAAGCCAGACAGGATGTTTTCCGTATTGATAAAGTCATTCGGAGGGATTATAAGAAGAAACAAGCTTTGGTAAAGTAGCTTAAAGTGGAAAGGATATAGTGATGATTTTAATAGTTGGGTTTCGTTTAAGGACTTACAACATATATAAACGCACATTATATAAAGAAATATATATATATATATATATATATATATATATATATATATATATATATATATAGATTATATATATGGAAAATCAAAATGTTAAGAAAGGTCGTGGAAGGCCCAAAGTTTTTAGTGATGAGGAAAGGAAAAACCATAAGACTACCTATATGTTAAATAAAGAGTGGTATTGTGACATTTGTAATAATGGTAAAAATTACACATTGGCTGGGAAATCTTGCCACTGGAAAACGAAAAAGCATCGAAAAAATGCGAGTTTTCAAGATATCATAGAACATTATTTTTTATAATTACAGTTCGAAGGATCCATGATTTGATCGTTTGAATTCTGACCACGTTTAAACGCAGATAAATCATTACTTAAAAATAAAAAATCTATAGTTAATATATAAATGGAAAAAAAATCTAGTGAATTATATATGAACAAGATCGATCTTATAAAACTTAGTAAATCAGAACTTATCAAATTGCTATTAAAGCAAGAGAAGAAGAAGCCTAAAATTATCGTGGTAGATGATACCAAAACAATTGATAAGCCAAAGAAAAAACAGAAGAAGGTTTATAATCATGATAATTTGTTTGATAATGACCCATTCCCAGAATTCGTCGTCACAAATGATCCATTTGAAAAAACGATGATTAAAGCAAATAACAAAGATAGAGATATTAATGAACAATCATTTAATATCGACAGTAAGTATCAAAATCTGATGTCTAATCAAATTGATACAGTAAGTACACAAAAAATACGTGATTACCCGATGATTAAGATATCATTATTAAGTTTACGAAAGGATGAACTAAAAAGAAGTACAGACAAAAATAAAGCTAAAATAAGTTTTGTTAAACTATTTGAAAATAGACTAAACAAAATCCAAGGCGATAGAGAGATGGTCTCCATTAATTTAGATGTAGAAATTAACATAAGTAAACATCGGTGTAAAAAGGTACATTATGAAAGAGAACCGAAGTACGCAAGTAAAGGAGAAGTAGACGAGTACAGTATAGAATACAAAAAGGTGATCAAACAAACTCTTTACAAGGGAAAAAAAGGTGATATGGGGGTAAATTACGTGAGGAAGAATTATGGACCATTTACAGTCGAAAAACCAGTAAGTTTAAGTAAATACGATGTCTATAAATTTGCAATGTATGTATTACTGAAAAATAAATTCGATATATTATCACAAGAAGTTATTTCAGGTATTGGGTGTAAAATCATGAAACTGACTAAAAAACAATTCAAACATCACAAAATGGGAAAATTAAAACTCGAATCTTACTTATTGAACAAACAACGACCCATAAAAAGTCATGGTATAAATACATGTGTTATTGACTATGTATGGGATCAGGTTAAAGGTCGACGAGGTTTTAAGACATATACTTATGACAAGTTGAAAAGTGAGATATACGAGTACGTACCAGAAGGTGATTTGATCAGTACCGAAGAACTAATAAATTGGACCAAAGATTGTCATCATAATGTATCCATACATGCTTTTGATAGTAGGTACAAAAAATTTATTACACATACTAAAAACTGCTCAAATATATCACTTGTATATATTGTAAAAGATCATCATTGCTACCCTATTACAGATGAAACATTAAAATTAACAGCTTCGAAAGCAAACCAGGGCGGATGCGATGACCTATTAAAACACATGTCTGATCTAAAATGGACTAGACGTCACGAGAACGTTACAAAAATCGAATCAGTTGAAGAAATATGCAGTCTGGATAAGGAAAATCATGTAGTAGTTCTTCCTGAAAATACAAAGATGAAGGACGCCGTAGATTTATACAGCAGAAATAAGAACTTTTACGTTGAATATCTGCACTGGAATAATAATGGTATCCTAGATGGTTTTATCGATCATAAAAAAAACATGTTTCTCTTAAATGAAGAATATAATACGAGAAAAACAATATGTGATAAACTATTTTACATATACAAAACTCATGACTTCAAATGGACAAATCAGTCATACACAAGTATATCAACGAGCTTATTCAAACAGTTAAATGGTTATATTCCCGAATCATCTTATAATGTACATACACGGCAAATGTTGGACGAATATTATCCAAAGGCATTACAATGGTGTACAACAAATGATATACCGGAAGATGTTATTAGTATTGATATAGCTAAATGCTATCCTAGTATCTTATTAAACAATAAAAACGAAATCCCCATTTACAACATACATGACATTGTTGAACCTTTTAACCGCGAAAGCGATCTAAAATTATGTGGAGAATTCTACATAGATGAAACAGTACTAGAAAATTATAGTAATCCCATTAAAATCGAAGCCGGTTTTTACAGCTCTAACTTAGTGTCGTACCTAGTAGATACCTTACATATGTCTATCAGTCAAATTAAATATAAAATTGTTACTAAAAAAGCACTGAAACCTGACACATTCAGTGAGTTCTTCAAATACATATTTGATACCCTACCAGAAGGTGAGGCAAAGAAAATAGCAAATAGCTTTATTGGAGATCTTGGCCGAAAATACAATAAAACGAATCACGGCTTCACTTGTACAGACTATGAAACGGCAACAGCATCCTGGACGTCTGCTATGAGTGAAGGAAAAAATGTAACAATCGATTACCATAATGGAATTTATCTTATACGAGAGCAAAAAGTAAATCGCATCTTCTCTGACCATACAAGTATTAACCGTTTTGTTGTATCCGAAGCTATATTAAAATGTCTGCAATTAATAGAAACATGTCATGGCAAGGATAGCGTTCTATGTGGGTATAATACAGATGGTATTTTCATAACCAATCCTAAAATGACATTTAAGAATAAAAAAGATGTCAAATTTAGTACTAAAAAGATAGGGAAAGCATACGTCACGGATAGTAATTTAACATACTTTGAAAAACATTATAGGGAAAACATGGATACATCAGACTATAAGGTAGAAAGTGGTAAAGGGTGTATATTCAACGGTCAAGCCGGATCTGGTAAAACTCATAGACTTTGTAAAATGGTTATGAAAGCAGATAACCCAATCGTTTTAGCATTTACAAATAAAGCAGTTGAGAATGTTAAAAATAGACTTTGTAAAATGGGATTTGATAAGGAAAAAGCTAATAAGATATGCCAAACTTTCGATTCATATTTTTGTGAATTTAGCGGTACAAGCGTAGATACGAACATTAAAAGTCTCAATAACAAGACTATATTTATTGAAGAGTTCAGTATGATACCCAATAAATTGATTACACAGATTTATAAAGCATTTACAATACACAATAACACCGTTTATATGTTCGGAGATCCTAATCAATGCGAACCAGTCGAAAATAATAGTGAGATAAAATATGATTATTTAGATTCAAAAACAGTTCGTGAAATGTGCCCAAAGGTCGAAACTCTAAAATACATAGAGAAATCATGCAGGTATGACATGCAAACCCATGAGATGTTAAAAACATTCTTAAAACATGGTAAAGTATCAAAATATTTTCAACCTGTCGATAGGAAATTTTATAAAAATATCTGTTATTTGAACTCAACGAGAAAAAAGGTTAATACAGATCGTTGTAATCAATTCACAAAGGGCAAGAGATATGAAACGGTACATTTTAAATACGATAATGAAAAAGAAACATATATAGTGTGTCAAGATTTGCCAGTTTTAGCAACAAGGAACATTAAAGAAAAAAACATTTTCAATACAATGGAATTTAAAATAGAAGAAATAAAAGGAAATAAATTTAAAGTCAACAATGAATGGTTTGATGAAAAAACGTTTTCCGAGTCCTTCATCCCAGCTTTTTGTGTAACCGTTTATAAATACCAGGGTTCAGATATTAATGAACCATATAACATTTATGATGTCAACCGAATGGACAAAAAACAACTATATACAGCATTAAGTAGAACAACAAAAATAAAATACATACATTTAATTAATAAAGAGATAAAAAATAAGTATTTCAACCGAAGGCAACCAACTTTAGAAATTGTTAATACTAAATTCAATAATTATACAAAAAACGGGAAAATATACAAGGTGACATTTGAAAATGAATATATATATATTGGATCAACATGCGAGGAACTAAAGACACGCCTTAAATGGCATCTATCAAACAATAAAAGCCAAGTATTTAAGCTCAAAAATGAAAACCCAAAAATAGAACTAATCATTAATGCACCAAGTAAAGACAAAAAGACTTTAGAAAAAGTTGAAAATGGATATATTCAAGAATATGCCGAAAAGTACGGTAAACTATTATTAAACATTAAGGCCAATCCAACAAAACAAAAAAGATAGAATATAACGTTATCATAGAGAATAAAACACAACTAGAGGCGAGAATAGCTAAACTCGAGAAGAAATTGACCATTAAGGACGATACGAAAAACAAACAGCTATTCTTCGATTCTATCATCGATGGAAAGAGATATAAAACGATGGCTAGATATGGTAAAAAACCAAAAAATCAAGCACTAGAGCAGATAAATGATAAAAAACAAGAAATAATAAAAAAATTAACCATTTACTTCGAGTAAATATATTACATTAAATAATCATTATTTACCTTTCAATATATCCGTATTCATTTTTATTGAAGAAGATATCATTTTTTTCTTTTAAGGATCCTTTATAAATGATAATCATTATAAAGAATAAAATCATGAAAACTACTGGATGAAATCATGTTTATCATGGGGGTACGATCGCAAAATGAAATGGAAACCATCATCGCAAAAAAAGAAACTTCCCCTCTTGATTCTTTTGCAAGCAAAAGAATCAATTCACTGCCTCTCAAAAAATCTATCGCTTTTTTGATCCCCAATGCTCGACAGATGGCGTCAAAAACTACTGGAAATCATAGCATGGCAACCGACAAATGCTCCCCGGGGGGTTAAAACAATACTATGTTGTCATGGCAAAAATCCGACTCATGCTTTTTCGGGAATGTTGAACGCAAAATGGAAATATTTGATAAAATTCAAATGGATTTTTGCTTTTTTGGGGGGTATTAACGCAAATGGATATATTTGATAAAATTCAAAAATTTGATAAAATCAAATGATTTTTTGCTTATGAAAAATGAGTGTGAAATTTTGCCATAACAGTCAGTGTAGTGCTGATGTGTTAGAAATTTTGAATTAAAACGATTTTGTTAACATAAATTGACCCATGTACGGTTTATGGTGGACTGCACTCGACTATATTCTCAGGCTACGAATGTAGCGACCGCATTACTTCCTGGCCCCGATTGTTCAAAAGCTGCATAGTGCTATGCACCGGATAAACCACTATCCAGTGGATAACATAATTGGTTTTGTTAATATTTATCCACTGGATAGTGATTTATCCGGTGGATAGCGCTATCCACCTTTTGAACAACCGGGGTCAGGGTTTCACCGAGGATATGCTGACCAAGAGAAAGAAAAAGTGCTGACATACATATCTCTTGTTTCCCACGCATCTCAGTACATTCTCGTAGATCTTCAGGCAGCCATCCTCGTCACACTCAGGAAAAGCTTTCTCGATTTTAAGGAGCAGTTGGTGGTGCTCCACGACATCAGCCATTTCTTCAAGCTCACTGAGAGAAAAACAAAAAACAACACGGGCATTCGAGCAAGTTGCAACAGACAACATAAGGTCAGATATAAGTAGTGCAAATGGATTGCCACTAGCGGTTTCCTTTTTTACTAAATTATAAAAGATGGGTATTGCCAGTCTTTTTTCTCATCCGCTCTCTTTCTTTCCCTTTTTTTCACTTTTGTGTGATTTTCAGGTTGATCGGAGTCATAAAACCCTTGTTAGAGAGTAGTTGCCTTGTTTATAAATGTTATTTTGCTCGAAGAAATTAGCCTCGTTGGCTACTCTTAAATTCGAGTTTACTAAGTTTTTGTATGTATGTAAATTGCTGCAATTGTCATCGCCTTTTTTTACTGCGCTTTTTCATTTTAGTCGTTTTTGATGCGCATTTGATAACTACACGCCATGGAAAATGCACACTATAAATTCTTAAAATTAATTAGAAAACGGTTTCTACGCCCACACCGCCATTTTAAAGCTGAGAAGGCCCTGGGACGAGGTTGCGAAAGTAAAACCTTAGCGCGCATGATCAGCTGTTTTCTGGTCATTCACCTTTTTCGTTCCCAGAGCCGCTTGGCCCTCTTAAGCGTCAGAGCCTGAGTACGAGGTCCTCGTGCTCAGGCTCCGACGGTTAAGCGGGCTAAGCAGCCCTGGGGACGAGAATGGTCATTCACACATCACATGGTTAAAATTAATCATTCATTGACTATCAAGCGTTAGATTATGTCTATCTAATTCTTGACGCAGTACTTCGTCTGTATCCTTGAGTTCTTTATCCACTTACTCGGATTCCACTTACAAAGGTAAAGTAAATCATTTTGATCCTCCGTACGTACATTTATCTCGACAGAAGTGAAGAGCCTTTCTTTATACTGAATGTAACGATACGTTTTGGCTGTTTCATTTCTGAGCAGGGTGTTTCACTTATTAAACTCTTGAATGCTTTAACTCCCGGCTAGAGGGAATCTTCTAAATGCTTGCCTAATCACGTAGGTAACAAAAACCTGCATGAGCAGCGAAATTTAACGTCAAAATTTAGGGGCAAATAAACATCTCAAGTCGAAGTTCGACTTTGGATGTTTATTTGCCCTTAAATGTTAACGTTAAACTTCGTGTTTCGCTGCTCATGCGAACTTCCGCCATGAAAGTTTCGTTTTTGATCACACCATGATACATCACAAGTGTGAAACAAGAGAAGATCACGAAGCGAAAGCGGAATTCTGATGTTTACAGGTTTCTCGTCGAACCGTCCTCTATCACTTGTCCTCACTTGTAAACTTGTGTGTCTGAGTTGATCACTTTTACGACGAGAGCAAGAGATTATGCGGGAACCGTTCTTCGCCATTTGTTCTCGTGGTTGTAATTTGTTAAGGTACTTTTACACGACCCCACTAATGCAATTTCCACTCTTTCTGAGAAAACCCGTAAATGACAACGATCTGTATGTATTATGGTTTATTCGGCTGTTAGAGAATGTGTTCAGTAAACGTGATGGCTTTTCTTCATGTTTCAGTCTTACCGTTATATTTTCGTGGATATTCTGCATTTAAGTTTCTGACTGATAAACGGCAGTGCGATGCATTATTTATAAACGAAACTACAATTTCTCCTCAAGTAAGCATGAAACAGTTCAACGGTTCTTTTAATAACATGAAGGCAGGATTTCTACCCACCAAAGCCGGCGTGAATAACAGTCATGAAGGAAGATGTTTACGAAAATATATTAAAACAAGACTGTGCACTGCAGTACATAAACGGGCAGCCCAGCCGTACTGTGTGATACTGTGTTCATTTTAAAATTACAGAATTGAAATTGGAGGTCGAAAGGGTAGAAATATTGGCAATAGCTCATAATAAAACTTGTTTACGTTTACTTTATTGCCTCTTAAATTTGTCCTAGTTAATTTAGGGTCTCTTTTCCAGCGTTTAACCAGGCCGGAATTTTTATGAAGCCGTCGCTGTTTATCAGAGCCGTATTATTTAGATTTAGGTCGTTCGATTCGTTCTTAAAAAAATATTAATTATTAGTAAAAGAGGAACAACAAATGTCACACTTTATAGTTTTTCATTTACTCCATGAAAACAGTGACTTTTATTGTGATAGTACGTACATTGTTCGACCTCATAGGGTCGATTGATCTGTAGCCTGCAAAACAGGCCCCTTTTGGGGGTGCTCAAGCGTGTCTCGCGCTCCGCGCTCGTTGCTTGCACCCCAAAACCCGCTTGAGCACCCCCAAAAGCGCCCGTTGTACAGGCTAATTGATCTAATGCAATAAAACTGTGATGTAGAGTGCTTTTATTACACAAACGCAAAAATGAAAAATACCGAAGGTCTATTTTGCATAATTCAGTAGTCCTTGATTCCCCTCCCTCTTCGTTTTTATTCGCAAGAGAAACTTGGTGTGTTTTTTTCTTATCGGAACCGATTGCCATGCCAGCATGCCTTCCACAACTGTGACGCAAATCACGTAACCTAAAATCCGAATGTTTAAAGATGGCCGCCATATACGTTTAAAAGAAAATTTGTAGTAAATTTATTTTTTGTGGATAGAGTTAAAATTTTACCTGATTAAAATTGTTCATGCTAGAAAGAAAATTGTTCAGCAGAAAGGATGAAAAGTTGCGGTGATTTTTCCCAGAGTTGGGGGTAATAATAGGATAACATTTCATTATCTTTATTCATCCAGAACAAATTAATACCTAATTTGTATGAATGACGTCCAGAGTTTTTATCAGACTATTTCAGTTTCTGCTAAGCTGAAGTAAAATAAAAGGAACAAAAAGATGTTTTCCGAATGCAATATTAAATATGTCCGATGCAATGACATCCCACCTTTTACCATGTTAGCCTTACTGGATTTTGAATTTATTTCCGTGATGATCAATTCAAGTAGAAAGATTCTAAGCAATACGTTTCTGTGATAATGTTTGTCTTTCAAAACTTGTTGTTTCACAACAACTTCGAGCTGGGTCATGCACTTTTTGCAGTCAAAGTCAGTAAATTACTATCCGCTACTGGTCCCTGTCTGGCATCATTCTCGCACCTTTCACCGAATTTAGGACCTACGTTTTGAATTACTAACACAAACACATAGAAACGATAGTACTTGGAATTCATTTTCTTTATCAAAATGACTTTGTCCTATCTTGACTCAAAAATGATCTAAACTAATTAGAAATATGTCAAGAACGTGGTGTAGCAAAAATATTACCTTCACGTATATTTACCAACAATATCTCACAAAACCTCGCTCTGAAGTGAGCTGGTTTATTAAATAAATTCACCTTAATTTGACTCAAGCCTTCTCGCTGTTTTAAAGACCTAGGGAACTTTACCACTCATGACTGTCATGCCACTAGTCGTGAACATAGGTCACACACTCAATACTGAGTATTTTAGACCACCATAGACAAGCTAATTCTTTCCCCGCTGATTAAATAGACCAACTTACTCCAGAGCGTGTCTTTATTGAGCGCTCCCTTCTATTTTACAATTATGAACTAAAGCGACCATGTTCCATAATATCATACTCACAACAAGCGGACAGAGGCAACAAAGGGAGCAGAGATGCATGGCACCCTTATAGCGATGTCATGAAATCTATTTTTCTTTTAAACAGATGCCTTCACTTGCTTTTGACGAAGTGTCGAGTATATGGCTTCAACCATTTTCCGCTCTGATAAATTGCATGTTTCCAGTGGAATATGTGTATGGGGATTGGATTGGGTGGCAAACAAACACTGAAGCAAGGCATACAGACCCAGAGTCTTTGATAAATGAACCGCGCTGTAAAGTAGCTGGTAGCCTAGCTGAAGGATTTTGTATCCCTCATTTCATTCACAGAAATAGTGACATTGATTCTATCACTGTGTGGGATGTTAAGGAACACTGGCAACCTGATCATGACCTCATGACAGAAAATGATCCTTTTGTTGAAAACGATGAAAATGAGCTGATACCTATTTTTAGCGTTGAGCACACAGACGACCCTAGGTACGCCAAGCTGAGGCTGACCAAAGAATGGAAAGATCACCATCCGCGTTTCAAGAATGTTACTTATCTTCACCATTCATTTCTACTACCTCCGGCAAGTCATCATCTAGATGGCCAGAAAGAACAAACCTTTGATGGACAAACTGTTGATTGGTCTTTCCGTCTCCATGGTCCTGTACGTACAATCCAGTCTGGTGGTTACCCAAGTTACGAGGAGGACCGAACAGGCGTATTTAGGTATCCAATCGCGTGGCCTGAACCTGGAATGGAATGGTTGGTCCGGCCGCACCCTAGTGGTTGGCCCTCGCCTGACCTGGTTCAGGAGATATTCGACTCCGGATGCCATTTGGCTCCAGCTGGCAGAGGAAAGCGCCTCGATGAGCCTGTTGATATGTTGAGTTATTGTCAAAACCCGGGAGAGACAATGGACAGTTGGACAGTGCTACCGGTGGATAACAACGAAGGCCATTGGTTCATGGAAGGAACCGAATGGAAAGTTTCCTTTTCAGTGGCTGAAAACAAGCTTGGAGAAAGTGTGTCTCCAGTGCAGCGACACATCATGGTTTTGTTGAAGATGATCAAGAAAGTTTACTTTCCAAGTGTAATTTCAACGTATTTCTTGAAGCAGCTACTGTTTTGGGAGTGCGAAAGTAAGGGTGAGGTCTTCTGGAAAGAGGAAAACTCAGCCAGCTGTCTTCTACTTATGTTGGATCGTCTGAAGGAGTGCTTAGAGGCTCACCACTTGCCACATTTTATTCTGCCTGAGACCAACCTCCTGAGATATGAAGACCGCTCCAAATTGAACGAAGCCGCTGTTATCATCAGTGAAGTAAGAAGAAATATTTTGCCAAAGACATTTAGCTTACTGAGAAGGCTCCAGTCACTGACATATCTGTCAACAACATATCTTCAAAACACTGGAATGGAATTGGAAAACCATCTGTTGAAAATGCAAGAAAAGAACCTCCCAGAAGACGATCACAGAGAGCTTGTCATGGCTCTGTACTCATACTTCGTGTGCAAATGCAAAGTTGTTATAGCACGTCTACTACGAATCAAGTCCACGAAGCGCATGGACATTGAAAATACGATAAACATTTCTTTGTCTGCGTACCAATCGATTCTTGCGAGAAATCTGTGCAAGTTGTGGTTTCTGGACAAAGAATGTAACAAGAGCAATGACCAAAACGTGAGTGGAGAACAGTTCAAGTCATTTGTGAAGGAAGAAGTTGAGGATCTTTCCTTCAATGAAGAGTTCTTTGCATTGCCACTTGTCTTCTTCGACCTTGCCTGGAACGGAAATGAACCATCTCTGGCAATTCCTAGTACGAGTGTGATGAGTCTTTTGAGGGAGGAACAAATGAAAGCAGCCCAGGAGAACGTGAAACGAGTCCAGGAATCATTAAAGGGAGCGTTTGATTGGCTGAAGAGAAGTGATTTGAAGTCAATAGAAGAGAATGTCACCAAGAAGCTGAAAGAAATGAAGCGGACCGACGGCACTGAAGTCACAAAAGAAGAAATCGACAGGGCAATCAATATGGAACTTACCACGCTTTTTCAAGAGAGAATGAAAAAATAGATGAAGAATAGGAGAAAGGATCTCGTTAAAACTCTGAGGATCTATTCGTAAAAGAGTTAAAGGAAATTAATATAGTTATAAACAATTAAAAGTCGAATAGATGATGGCACCCAGATTTCCGCGACACATCCGAAAATTTAGCGTTGCGACAAGCGTGTAAAATGCTTCTGCTTTGCAAAGAAAAAACAAATTAAGGCCTAAATGACTTATAAAAGTGTTTTTGTCTGTAACTCTTTTAAATATACTCGGTTGTTTAACTTCTTTGTCGGTTCATGGTACATAGTTTGTACAACTGGATGCGCTGAAACATTTAGAGTAAAGATTGACAGCCTATAACAACCAAGTACTGGAAGACTTCTAACAAAATTCTAGACGAAGCCGAATTTTATCTTTATCATGAAATTTATGCTGCAATATGTAACTATGTCACCATGTAACATGCATGGGGAACGGGGAACGGGGAACGGGGAATCTTTAAAAACGGGTAATCTTTAAAACAAGAAATCTATAAAACAGGGAATCTTTAAAACAAGGAACCTTCAAAACGGGGAACCTTATTGTTATTATTCTTATCTTATGATGATGATGATGATGATGTTGAATCATGATCATCAGTGTTAAATGTTTTTATTTCCGATTCTAAATAATGTCCTTAACGGTCTTTGCATGATTACATGAAACTGAGGAATAAACGATGCAATCAACGGGACAGCACAATGAATTATTAACGACGAACTGATTTCTAATCGATTCTTCATTGACGCCATGGACGTCAACGATTAATCATACCTGGAATGGTAAGTTAAAAAAGGTGATAGGTTCTCTTCTGTAATCCGTTAAGTGTACAAAGACGAACTCTATCAGAGAACACGAGTTCTATCTTTAACAAACTAAATCATTCAAGGCGGCTCTTTTTAAAAAAAGCTAACACGAGTCTATATATACCTCTTTGCATGCGTTTCCCCGTGTGCGCCGGCTCGGAGCCACTTCAGAAACGAACAACTATACCTAATTCAATAAAGGTTGCTTTGGCAATTGGTCATTGGTAATTGGGCATTGGCATTTGGGCATACGGAACACAATACAATGCTTTGCTTGAGTGACCGCCAAACAATAGCTTCCCAATGCCCAATTACCAATGACCAAAGCAACCTTTTTTGAATTAGGTGTATAAAGAGAATCACTCACCCGTTACTCTGTGAAATAAAGCGATGAGCATACGCC